>CM050166.1:301686206-302286206 GCA_027410445.1 Discoglossus pictus | reverse complement strand
CGTCTGAATTCTCTACAAGTTTTGCCTACATACCTCATGCCACATTTGCAAAGCATGAGGTAAATAACCCCTATTGACTTACACGTCAACAGTTGTTTGATTTGGAAATGTGTGTTGCCATCTCTAGAAAGAAAAGTTTTAGTAGTGTTTACATACTTGCAAGCCTTACATGATAGGCATTTAAAACATCCTTTTGTGGTATTCAACCAATTTTTTCTTTTATCAATTTCTAAATGGCTTTTAGAGAGCATATCTCTTAAATTCGTAGAGCGACCTACTGGTGATCTGGGCCTGATTACTTAGGAAAGGTCTTAAATCTTCATCATCAAGCAATATCTTCCAGTGGTTATTAAATATTCTTTTTATGTCATGCCATTTTCCATTGTAGGTGCCAATACATCTCACTACATCATTGGGTTGTTTGTTTTTTTACATGAATAGTGAGTATCTGTTGACATCTCTCGCTCTCTGATATGCCTTTGTAAGGGTTTTGTTATTATATCCCCTTTCTTTAAATCGGTGTTTAAGTTCTTTGGCCTCTATTTCAAAATCTGTGTGACTTGAACAGTTTCTTCTTATTCTTAAATACTGTCCCACAAGTATTCCTGAGACCAATGCCTTAGGATGACTACTGTTGGCTTGCAGTAAACTGTTTGTGGCTGTGGGTTTTCTATAAATTGTGGTCTGTAATTTGCAAATTTTCAATCTCTCAAAAAGTATCCTATCAAATGAACATACTTAAAAAGGGTTTACATTTCTTCCCCACAGAAAACTTCAATCTCTTTGAATGGGTAAAAGACATTAATATGTTTGCCACAAAACTGGCCTTGAAAAAATTCTATTCTAGAAAAAGTGGTGCTAATTCACTAGAACCTGTTAACTCCAAAGTCCTTAGAGACCTTGAAAGTTTATTGGCAGAAAATGAGGATTTTCAATCCCAAGGTCCATTCTCCTCTTTTAAACCAAAAAGTCAATACACCCCACCTTTAAGTATCAGTCCCAATATTGAACTCTTTTTGAGTAATGTTACCAGGGATATGGAAAAACTATCACATACTTTAAATGTTCCTCTCAATTTAACGAATAAGGAGAAAATAGCTTTAAAACAACTACAAAACAATCATGACATTGTCATAAAAAAGTCTGATAAGGGTGGAAATATAGTGATTCAAGATAAAAGTGACTATGTCTTGGAGTGTGAGAGACTCCTAAAAGACAAAAAAAAGCTACAAAAGACTAGAAAAAGACCCTACAGATGACTTTAAGGAGGAATTAAATGATATCCTAAATCTAGGCCTACTGACTAAAGTCATCAACAAATCAGAATTGAATTTTCTGACAAATACCTATCCCAGAATACCCACATTTTACTGTATTCCTAAGATACATAAGAACCCCATAAATCCCGCAGGCATACCGATAGTGTCAGGCATTGAATGCTTAACTGAAAACTCAAGCATATATGTAGATTTCATCCTATGTGACTTTGTAGTCAAAGACACTAAAGATGTGTTATTAAAGTTACATGACATCTCGGTCAACAGTAATGCATTACTGGTATCATTAGATGTTGAAGCATTATACACAAGTATCCAACATGAAAGAGGTATCAACCCTTAGATTGTAAGTTTGCGAGTTTTCAATATTGTGTCAGTGCCTTGGAAACAAGCTCTATGTACATTTGATTTTATGCTCAAAAACAGGGCCCTCCATTCTTTACAAGGTGTTTAATTTGTTTTCTGCTATGTACTCAACCCCTGTACAGCGCTACGGAATATGTTGGCGCGATATAAATAAAGATAATAATGCGGTTCAATATTTTTTATCTAAGAGAGGTACACACTATAACAACCACAATTAATTCGTGACAAAATTATTGGAGTTTATTCTAACTCATAATTACTTTGTTATCCTCAATAAATTCTACCAACAGATCTGTGAAACAGCTATGGGCACAGCATGTGCCCCAACATATGCAAATCTGTATTTGGGCTGGTGGGAGGAAACCATAGTTTTTATCGATGAAATGGATAAATATACCCAATATATTGAACTTTGGGTACATTTCATCGATGATATTTTACTAGTTTGGAATGGTAATTCTAAACAATTGGAAGAATTCATTGTTGTACTCAACAGGAATGACATGGGACTATTTTTGACATCAGAAATTAGTAAATCAAGTATTACTTTTTTGGATTTCAGAATAAGCAAACGAGAGGATGGCAAATTACAGACCACAACTTATAGAAAACCCACAGCCACAAACAGTTTACTGCAAGCCAACAGTAGTCACCCTAAGGCATTGGTCTCAGGAATACCTGTGGGACAGTATTTAAGAATAAGAAGAAACTGTTCCCACAGATTTTGAAATAGAGGCCAAAGAACTTAAACACTGATTTAAAGAAAGGGGATATAATAACAAAACCCTTACAAAGGCATATCAGAGAGCGAGAGATGTCAACAGAGACTCACTATTAATGGAAAAAAACAAACAACCCAATGATGTAGTGAGATGTATTGGCACCTACAATGGAAAATGGCATGACATAAAAAGAATATTTAATAACCACTGGAAGATATTGCTTGATGATGAAGATTTAAGACCTTTCCTAAGTAATCAGGCGCAGATCACCAGTAGGCGCTCTACGAATTTAAGAGATATGCTCTCTAAAAGCCATTTAGAAATTGATAAAAGAAAACATTGGTTGAATACCACAAAAGGATGTTTTAAATGCCTATCATGTAAGGCTTGCAAGTATGTAAACACTACTAAAACTTTTCTTTCTAGAGATGGCAACACACATTTTCAAATCAAACAACTGTTGACGTGTAAGTAAATAGGGTTTATTTACCTCATGCTTTGCAAATGTGGCATGAGGTATGTAGGCAAAACTTGTAGAGAATTCAGACGCAGGGTTCTAGAACATGTTTATAGCATAACCAGAGAATATGATACCCCTGTGGCCAATCATGTTAATTTGAAACACAATGGGGACTTGAATGTTATCTCTTTTATAGCTATAGACAATGTTCAACACACTATAAGAAGATGTAACATTGATAAAGAATTGTTGAAAAAAGAGGCCCAATGGATATACACATTAAAAACCAAAAAAAACATTGGGTCTCAATGAAGGATTTACCTTCCCACGTTTTATTTAAGGATATAGGGTCAAAAAGAAAACATAAATAATATGTGGAATACAATCACAACAATTCTTCTCTACCCTCTCTAGAGTTCAGTCATCTTAAATAATTCAACTGACTGACATTGTAATTATACCTTTTTACAGTATCTTAAGAGAAGTCTTCACCAATGTTACTCTACATTCCGTTTTCAAACAGAATCTTATATGTACAATATTTGGGGTGTCTAATAGGTTATATTCTATCTCACATATATGCTTATATATGTACAAAAGAGAATACAATTAACACCAGATCATTATATTTTGAGATAGATTCCTTTTTAATATCCAGGTCACACTATATATATTGCTTCCCAGAAAAAAATCTCTCCCTAAGTGTACAGCTATATTATTAATATCTGTTTATATATTGTCTATTTGGTGCACACTGAACAACATATAATATGCAATATATATTATATTGGTGATATGTATTCATCTTCGAATTTTTGGTGCAACACTAAATTTTGGTACAACACTATTGTATCTGGATACTGCGTCTAAAACTCTTGTATCCATCTCTTACGTATATAAAGACCATCTCTCACTTATATAAAGACCTACTTATATAAAGACTTTTAACCCACACATAATGTGCTAATCTCTACTTTAAGCATTTCCAGATTGTGCCCATTAAAACTATATTCCTATTGGAACTTCTCACATTCCATAGATTATTAAATTTTAAATTCTATAATTATTTCCTTGGTTTTAATCTCCTGTGTTTCCATGGTAACCCCATGCTTTAAATAGGCCTCTAGGGCCTAGAACGGTAACCCCTGATGAAATTGTTGAGAAACGTATGTCGGGTTGTACGTGACGTTACGTAACACGACGCAACGCTCATCTATGACGTCAGTAATAGGCGCATAGTCAGCGTTCACGGTCTAGGGAGCTTGAATAGCGTGTCTCTGAATGAACACACAAACTGCCAAATTAAGGCCTGAAGTCGACCCAAGAAGACCTGAGACTTATATTTAAGAGTATTGGACTCAATTAAGAAAAATAAGGCATCTTGGGCCCTGTCCAATATCAGCTCCGTTATTTTCAATATTAAGTGGATTTCTTAAAAAACAATATTAAGACCTTGTTATAAACATTCGCATTAGCAGTTGGTATCCCAGGATCCACCTCCACACTCTCCTTTTTTGAGTGATTATCCCACTCCCTATTATAGGGTTCTATATGGGCCACATATATATATTTAATATTTATTATATTCTCTACTGTGTGATTCAATTTAGGTGTCTTTCGCACTAAGCACAATTCACTTTACTGTTTATATACCATCAATTATTTATCCACATTTTTAGAAGTACACAGCACTTTATATAAGAAGCACTTTATATAAGAATCAGTGTATAATAGATTCACACACCACATTGTGATTTCCTGGGATTATTCTCCCAAGTGCTAAAGCAAGCACATTGAGTCCATTCCACTCTCAGATCATTTTTTACGTCACATACCTTTTTCAAGATTTTAACTTTATATATTTTTAATATATCATTAAATGTTAAGTTTTAAATAATTAATCTACCTCTATTTTGCTAATAGGCCTAGGGTGTGCTCTATTGCTGTAAGGGATATTATGTATTCTTTTTGTATCTATTATTACGTACTAGCGACTTGCCCGTCAAAAAATGACGGCAATGTGATGTATATGTTTGTGAAGTTGTTTAGTTATTTAAATATATTTTTGACCCTTGTAAGTATTGTGATATGAACATGTATTTTTGTAAAATGTTGATGTAATGGTTTTTTAACATGAAATTTGTATCTGAAGAATTGTTCACTTTAATATACATAGAATCCAGAGGAAAGTAAAAAGTAAAAAGAGTTTTTGAAACGTTTCGAATTTTAACATGAAGTTTAAAATATATGTAAGCAATAACTTTAAAAGTATATATTTTTAAAATTGAACTTTATTTTTTATGTAACTTTCGAAGTTTTGCAATACATTTGTCTAATTTTGAACATTATAAACAGGAACATAGTAAATACATTTTGTAACATCATTTTGAATTAAAAGTATTAACATTTGAATGTAAAAACAGTTTAACTTTAAATTAATCAGTATTAACATGCAATTTGTATCAGAATAATTGTTAAGTTTAATATACATTGAATGTAGAGGAAGGCATACAGTAAAAACTCTCCCTAAACCGTACGTAATTACAGTAATTCATTACTGAGCACATAAACTGGCGATAAACATTAATGTAGGTAGTAATCTTAAGATAACAGAGAATATTTACATTGTGACTTAAAAGGTGCTTGAGCTCTTAACATGAACTTTGTAATATGTTGAATGAAATAACTTGAAAATATTGTTTTTAAACTTGTAACATTAGAAACATTAACATAGTGACTTAACATTTTAACATAATTTTTCATAGAAATGCAAGGCAAGTATTTTGTGAGGCGAATTATCCATAAACATGACTTCCATTAATTATGACTGAATTAAACAACCAATTGTTTTGTATTTTTGAATGTTTTTCAAAATGTTTGCATGGCTTTAGTTTGTATCCTGCAAAGTTATAGTACTTCATAGTAGACAATGTGGATTTTTGCACCGTGACAACGCAACGTACAATTGACCATGTGCAAAAACTGGTTCTTCCAAGAAAATACCCACAGATTTGAAAGTTTGACCTTGTGATTTATTAATGGTCATGGCAAATGCCATAGTAATGGGAAATTGTCTTCTTTGAAGTATAAAAGGGAGACTACTTTCACTTGGTGCTAAATCTATTCTTGGTATGAAAACTCTCTCTCCTTTATGGGTCCCAGTTAAAATTTCAGCATCTATAAAATGGTCCTTTAATTGTTGAACAATTAATCTTGTGCCATTGCATAGGCCTTTTTTGGGTTCATATTTCGCAGTAACATGATAATTGCACCTTTCTTTAGCTGCAAAATATGTGGTGGCATTCCAGAAGGAGTTAAAGAGTTTATGAATTCAGTTGAAAAGTTTGCCTGACTTTCATTGTCATCAGCAAGTACAGAATCAGCACTGTGATAATTTCTTTGTGGTGCATTAATTTTTTTTAAGATTTCATTATTGAGTATTAATGCATCTTTATTTTTACACGTCAGTATGACTTGGTTGGCAAGCTCGGAATATTCTTCGTTATTTATGCTCCCTTCAAATATAGCCGATATAATATCTTGTTGACAAATCATATGAGGTGGGATCTCTACAGTGTCGTCAGGTAAATGTAGTATTTTTTCTGTTCTGCCTTCTCCAATTTTAATAAGCCAATCATTGAAATCAGTTTGGCCTTCTGATCTCATATTTTGTTGCAGTTGAAGATGGGTAAAATGTTTCCATACTGTACTTGACTTTATACATGTTTCGATAATGTCTGTTCGATTTCCATGTACAACGACAGGTAATGTTTGTCTAAAATCGCCACCCAACAACATTACCTTTCCACCAAATGGAAAAATATTATCCATGACTTCACGAAGCAAACGGTCAATACATTGGAGGGCATAGCATGACATCATTGTGGCCTCATCTATTATAATTAATTTACATTTCTTCAATTTCTTTGCTTGTAAGGATGTCATGCGAATATCTGACACAGAATTTTCTAAAATAGGCACTGGCAGTTTAAATCCACTATGAACAGTTCTTCCACCTTCTAATAAAAGTGCAGCAATTCCAGTAGTGGCAAACGCTATTGCTATTTTTCCTTGTGCTCGTACTGAACTCATTAATAAATTGTACAAATATGTTTTTCCTGATCCGCCAGGTCCATCAAGATAGAAATAACGCTCTGTCACCATGTCATCATCTATAGCATTTTTAATGGCATGAAATGCTTGCAATTGTAGTGTATTTAAAGTTGCAAGTCTTTCTTCTCTTCTTTCTGCTTGTAGTTGAATGTCATAGTCTTCAAAGTTAATGTCATCTATAAGACCTGGATCAGGCAAATTAAAACTTGCACAACTTAATCCATGAGTTAAAAAGACTTCTTGGATTTCCATTAACGCTTTTAAGTGTGCAATGGGTTCATTGTATCGTCGCATAAAGTCTTCAGCCATATTACTTTTAAAAGTCTCCCACAAAGCTAATGCATTTGGAGCATTTGAGAAGATACAAATAAAAGCAAATTGTTCTCTCATCTGTCGTGGCATTTGACATTGTGCTGCTTCTTCTAAACATCTTTCCCACTCTGTATCATCAGCGAGTAATTTTCTATGTCTTGCAGCTAAATGGAAGGATTCATATACAATGTCATTAACAGTTCTTAATTGTTCAAAACTTTGTGCTCCTGGAACATTTAAAAGTAATATCCGTAAGCAAAAACGTTCAACATCTCTTGGACTGACTGTGTAAATTCGTGGAATTATTTTATTGCCTCTGGTTTTTCTTGGTCTCCATAATCCATTCACAAAAACATAGTGATATGGAATTTCAATATATAAGTATTGTGTTGCTTCAGCATCAGTGGAATTTAATGCAAACCATGCAGTTAGTGTAGTGTGACGATCTTCACTTTGGGCCAATGCATTCATTTCATTTCCAGCATGGAAATAGACTAAATGTCGTTGTGGCAAATGTACTGCTAACCTATATACTGCATGTGATCTATCATGCATTTCAAATTTTAAAAGCCGCCACATAGCTTCTGGCGCACTGACATAGCGAGCATCTACATGAGATGCAAGTTCATCATGTACTAACTCACTACTTTCAGGGTTGTCTGCACTTTTGACGACTACAGTAGCTGCATCGTAACCTTTGTAAATATATTTGTAGACATATTTAATGGATTTGATGGAAGTGCAGGCTTCTACGTTGATGTGGGCGTTGTACTTCATGAGTAAATGTGGATTGTAGGGTACTACATATCTATTGTCCACTTTTTTTCCACGAATAATGGCACTATCTCCTTCTCTTCTTTTATAAAGTGGATATCCATCACAATTTGCATATGTTTTGTCTCTATAATCTTTTGGAAAATCATTTGAACATTGATTATTTTCCATACATGGTGATTGTGGATTAAGGTCTCCACAGGGTCCATGAATCATGCGATGAGTAACAATCTCATATAGTCTACCATATAGTTCTGGATCTGGTAGTTCAGCAACTATGACTGCATCCACTTTGTCCGAAGTATCTAATTTATCTTTCTCTTGAAGTATTATGAGAAGATGTGCATGTGGAAGGCCTCTTTTTTGAAATTCAATGGTATATACATAAGCAAGACATTTGCCAAATAACTGATTTATAGTGAAGTCACGTATTAATTCATTTAATTTGATCTTAAAAACTCTGGCTACTAAATCTGGTCGATCTGAAGCACTTTGTCCAAGAAGTAGATTTTGATTAATTTCTGGCCATTGTGGATTACATGTAAATGTCACAAATAAATCTGGTTTTCCAAATTTTGTCACAATAGCCATAGCATCATTGTATCTTTCTCTCATATTTCGAGGAGATCCTTGAAAGGAAGATGGTAAAATGATGGCTTTGCCAGCTGTCATGTCTCTGCTTGTAGCCACGTCAGCAACATAGTCCATGAGTCCACAATATTGTTCTACGTAGTTTATCTTGTTGATATTTTATAAAGTTTAAATTATTTGCCTCAACTTGCAAATATGAATCAATAATCCATTGTTAGTTTTCCACCACATAAAATTGGATTAAATGCATCTCTAATGGCAATTTGAGCTACTTTAAATTCAAGCATAGAAATATTATTTCGGATTCTGGCTTTAGCATTTGGGTAACTGGGAAGCGTTAATTTTGGTTGCCAACCTGCTTCTCCATGTGGGAAAAAGATGGGATATGTCATTGGATCTAAATTTGGACTTAAGATATTAATATTAATAAATGGTTGCTCCTCATTTCTGGGATATACTCTAATGTCTCTTTGAAATGGTGGTTCTCCTTCATAATTCTGAAAGACCATTGCAACCTCATTTGATGTTGGCAAGTTATAACGACGTTTATCAGTATGTCTGTCTCTTTTAAGCACCATATTAACCTTTGGCATGGGTAATTGATGTCTTTGTGCATGAAGTAGTTGTTCATTTTCTACTTCTGCCAATTTTTTGTAAGCTTTACTGTAGGGATTGTTGTCCATAATGTTATTTAGCTCTATGAAAACACTGGGTAAGCATTTTTTATTTTCTTCCATCTGCATACGTTGGTCAACAGCTTCCATTGTATCTAGGACATATAGTTGAGCGAATTTTCTTTGCTCTCCTTCCTCTGGATGTAAATGTGAAGTCCGATGATAAATTTGTCCTTGGACTTTAAAACAGTAAGGACCATGTCCTGGTACATTAGCAGCCAATGTTGCCCCCATAGATGCAAATGATATGGCACTATTGTAGGATCTTATGTTTGTCTTAAAATTTTTGTAATTTGGAAAAGTAGGTTCAGTCATAATATTTTGTAAATAGGTTGGAAATTGTTTCCTTTCTGGAAGTTTGAACTTTCCTTTTTGACAACAACTAATAAATTGTCCATCTCTGGGTCTCTCCTGTTTAAAATAATAAGCCTCACAAAATTGACATTGAGTACTCATGTCCCCACAACTATGAACCTCTACTGCTAAAGACTTCAGTAAAGGACAATTTGCAAAGCATATCGGATGTTGACTTTCATATTCATCAGGTGAAAAGTCATGAAATGTTTTAACAACAGGTTCTAAATGTTTCGTTTTTTTCGTGGCTTTTCTTGGTATATGTTGTCCTTGTTTTGTTGAAATGTCCTGTAAGTTTTTAGTAAGAGTTTGTAAATGCTTTGTTTTTGTAGTTGCTTTTTTTGGTCTGTCTTGACTGGTATCTTGTAAAATGTCATCTGATGTTTTAGGAACAGTTTGTAAATGCTTTATTATCTTTTTATTTTTTTTGGTTGTATCTTTCATTTTTGCAGCTGATATTCTTTTATTTGCAAGTCTTTTGCGTTCTTTTTCTCGTCGAATTTCTTTCTCCTCCGGTGTCTGCTGGGCGGCCCATCTCTCTTGTCTTTCTCTAGTTTGACGTCTTTTCTTCTCTTCTTTGGTCTCGTTATCAGCCATATTAATCTGTAAAGGAAAAAAAATAAATGTAATTGTGTATATTTTAATTTGTAATTCCTGTTAAAGATTCTTGTTCACAATTGGTGAAATAAAAGGCAAATCATTAATGTATCATTTATATTTAGTTAAAATTATAATTCCTGTCCTCACTGGCTAAGAATTTGGCCAATGGAATACTGCTGTAAATAAGCATGTAACATATTTTTTTAAAATAATGGTTTTATTTATTAAAAACGTTGTTTGTGGATAGATATTTACCACTGCAAAACTTCTTTGCTAGAAAAAAAATTGATGTGGTTATTGAGCTATGTATTGCATAGTAGCAATTTAAATAGAATAAGGGAGATAGTAAATTAATTTTCTTATTTTTCTGTTGACACGGATGCAACTGAAAGCAGCTTCTTTAGTTTTATACTTTAGTACTTATTATACTGTACCTTAGTTGAAGTGTGATTTAAATCCGAATGTTTGTTGGTCCTCGGTTCAAAATCGTTGTCCAATGGTGCGGTCCTAAGTTGGAAGTCCTCGTCCGATGGTGTGGTCCTGTGTGTAAAATCCTGGTCCTATGGTCTGGTCCTCTGTTGAAAGTTCTGGTCCGATGTTGTGGTCCTGTGACGGTAGCCCTCGTCCGATGTTGTGGTCCTTTGGTGAAAGTCCTCGTCCGATGGTCTGGTCCTGTGTTGAAATTCCTCGTCCGCTTGTCTGGTCCTGTGTTGAAAGTCCTCGTCCGATGGTCCGGTCCTGTGGAGAAAGTCCTCGTCCGATTGTCTTCACTCAGTATCTGTTGTAATATAAAATAGAAAATGTTGTTTGAGTGAAATGTCTTTTAAATAAGTAAAATATTTATGAATTTGGCTGTATTGTATCAGTTATGGTTATTTTTTTCTATTTTTTTTTTTTACTTTCTGTACAATCCCACGACTTTTGTTATTCTTATTTAAGGTTCTTAGTAAGGCTTGTGGGTTGTGATATCTTAAATAAGAATATGAATTTATTTTGCTATGTGTTTATGTTAGTTTTTGTACAATCCTGTTTTGTGTGCACCACTTGTGGTATACTTATTTAACCTTTATTGGGATGGTTATAGTTAGTGAAACATGAAATAATATAATTAATGTAGTTTGCTATGTGTTTGTGTTAGTTTTTGACAATCCTGTTTTGTGCGCACCACTTGTGCAAAAGTTATTTATTCTTGATTGTACTGGTTATAGGTTGTTAAACATTAAAGAAGAATGTTAATGTAGTTTCCTATGTGTTTGTGTGATTTTTTGTACAATGCTATTAGGTGCGCAACACTTTTGTTATTCGTATTTTTGCTTCTTTGTAAGGCTTATAGGTTGTTAAACATTGAATAAGAAAGTTAATTTATTTTGCTATGTGTTTGTGTGAGTTTGTTCCAATTCTGTTTTGTGTGTAGCAGTTTGGGTCTCATTCAATTGCGATTTGGCTAATTGAATCGTGCCCTAAATAAGCACATAGCATATTTTTTTAAAGAAGTTTTTAGTCAGTGAAAAACTTTCTTTTGGATAGATTTTTAGTAACTAAAAACTTCTTTAAAAAAAAATGTTATGTTCTTATTTAGAGCCCTATTCAATTGTGCAAATTGCAATTGAATGAGGGCCTTTGTGTGTACCATATGTTGCATATGTTGCATAGTTTGCCCCTCATTCAATTGCATTTTTTACAATGTAATAGTACTCTAAGGCCGTCATTGAATTGCAATGTTGAAAATTGAATAGAGTTCTAAATAAGCACATCACATATATTTGTTAAAGAAGTTTTTACTTATTAAGGGCCCTATTAAATTCCAGCCTCGTAAATAAGAGGCTTCTACTTAAGCCCTACGTACTACAAAGTTTCTCTAACTTACAATGCTATTAAATTAGCCCTGCTGCGAGCAACGTGTGAGCTACGCAGCAGGGTCGTACGTATCTACACTGCGTAAATGTACATGAGGAGTGACAGCCTGCGAGATGATATCGCAGGCTCCCACTCCTCATCAAGTGCTGCGGGGGTCCTAAAAGGGACCTCCGCGGCAGTCCCCCACATAAGCCCTGCCGTGGGGGGTACTCCAAACCCCCCCCAGGCACCTAAAATGAACCCCCCCTCAATGCGGGGGTCCCTGTCGGGACCCCCGAAGTGTCCTCACATGAACACCTTGCTGCAGGGGTCCATAGGAACCCCCGCAGCCCCCACACATTAACCCCTTGCAGCGGGGGTCCCCGATCGGCACTGATCAGGCCCCCGCTGCATTTAAAACTTTTAAATTCCCCGCCGCGGCTCCTTGAAAGGGGCCGCGGCACACTATTACCCAATCCCGGCCGCGGCACTTAAAATTAACCCCCCTCTATGCTGGGGGTCCCCATCGGGACCCCCGAAGTGTCCCCACATAAACCCATTGCAGGGGGGGGGCCCCGTTCTGCATAGATCAGGCCCCCCGCTGCATTTAAAACTTTTAAATTCCCCGCCGCGGCTCCTTAAAGGGACCGCGGCACACTATTACCCAATCCCGGCCACGGCACTTAAAATTAACCCCCCTCTATGCTGGGGGTCCCCATCGGGACCCCCGAAGTGTCCCCATATAAACCCCCTGCAGCGGGGGGCCCCGATCGGCACCGATCGTGACCCTGCTGCAATTCAATTTTAAATTTCCCGCCTCGCGGGTCCTCAAAGGACCGTAAAGGTCCTGAAAGGACTCGCACTAAAAATATTAACCCCAGGCAACTATAATTACCCCATTAACTCATGATGGTCAATCCAGACCACCATAAGGCTCTAATTAACCCATTAACTCATGGTGGTCAATCCAGACCACCATAAGGCCTAAATTAACCCATTAAGTCATGATGGTCAATCCAGACCACCATAAGGCCTAAATTAACCCATTAACTCATGGTGGTCAATACAGACCACCATAAGGCTCTAATTAACCCATTAACTCATGGTGGTCAATACAGACCACCATAAGGCTCTAATTAACCCATTAACTCATGGTGGTCAATACAGACCACCATAAGGCTCTAATTAACCCATTAACTCATGGTGGTCAATACAGACCACCATAAGGCCTAAATTAACCCATTAAGTCATGATGGTCAATCCAGACCACCATAAGGCCTAAATTAACCCATTAACTCATGGTGGTCAATACAGACCACCATAAGGCTCTAATTAACCCATTAACTCATGGTGGTCAATACAGACCACCATAAGGCCTAAATTAACCCATTAACTCATGGTGGTCAATACAGACCACCATAAGGCTCTAATTAACCCATTAACTCATGGTGGTCAATACAGACCACCATAAGGCTCTATTTAACCCCATCAGTCCCATAAGGGTATATTATTACCATTATGGGCCTGTTACAACCCAACATTAACCACATAAGTGCCATGATGGTCCTCAAGGACCATCATGACACTAACTACAAACACTACACTATAACCCCCAATAAACCATTTAATCTAAACTAACCCCCCTCTACACTAATCTTTTAACACTTACACTACCTACCTACACTACCTACCCCCTAATAAACCTCCCCAACACTCTAATTACAAAAAACAATAAACCTACAGCACAGAAAACAAAAAACCTACAGTACAAAAAACAAAAAACCTACAGTACAGAAAAAAAAAAATTACAACCTTACCCCCCACTACAGAAAACAAAAAAATACATTACAACCCCACCCCCCACTACAGAAAATAAAAAAATTACACACCTGAAAAGGAAAGACAGATAAACACAATACAATACATACATATAATACATTACATACATTACATACAATACATGACATTACATATAATATATTACATATAATATATTACATATCATATATTACATATAATACATTACATACATTACATACAATACATGACATTACATATAATATATTAAATATAATATATTAAATATAATATATTACATATAATATATTACATATAATACATTACATACATTACATACAATACATGACATTACATACATTACATATAATGAATTACATATAATATATTACATATAATATATTACATATAGTCCTAATCAAATACCCCCTATCTATCTAACATACAATCTATTTAATTTAAAATAAATCCTAACTATATCAAATACATCCCCCTATCTATCTAATATACAAAAAATCCTAACTACATACACAGACCCTTATTCTAAACTAAAATGAAATAATTACAGTCCTAACTACATACACAGACCCTAATTCTAAGCTAAAATCAATAAATTAAGACCACTTACCTTTAAGATGTTGCTTCAGATCACTAACCTATGGGTCAAACAAAAAATAAAATTTAGTACAAAACATTAACATCAAATAAATAAACATTCTATACATTCTAAATATTCAACTCACCTTTACAGCATGTCCAGTCACTGTTTAGCTCTTCCGGCGCGGCCCTGTTAAAAAAAAAAACACAATACATGAATACATGAATACAATATATAAACAATAAATAAAATACACAAATAAACATCTAAATATACATTTAACTTACCTCCCCGCGATGTCCCCGGCCTTCTCTCCTTCAGCCCCGGCTGGGCCGCGGAACCATCCGCGCTCTAAAAAAAAAAAAAAAAAACTAACGGAGGTCTGCACTGGCAGACCTCCCCGACGCTACTGAACCTCCCGGAGTCGTTTCCGGGAGGAAATTGGCATTGTCGGCTTGTGATTGGCTGAAAAAGCTGTCAGCCAATCAAAAGTCGTCAATGTAGGAGCCAATCAGGATGCGCAGATGTCTTCTACCAATCACTCCGTGGGGGTGTATCCCATAGTGATTGGCTGAAGGCATCTGAGCGTTGTGATTGGTTCCCAGAAAGATAGACAAGTGTTTAAGCCAATCAGGGTGGGATATTGGGGTGTATCCCATCCTGATTGGCTCACACATTGACGACTTTTGATTGGCTGAAATTGATAGACAGCTTTTTCAGCCAATCACAAGCCGACAATGCCAATTTCCTCCCGGAAACGACTCCGGGAGGTTCAGTAGCGTCGGGGAGGTCTGCCAGTGCAGACCTCCGTTAGTTTTTTTTCTTTTTTTTTTTTTAGAGCGCGGATGGTTCCGCGGCCCAGCCGGGGCTGAAGGAGAGAAGGCCGGGGACATCGCGGGGAGGTAAGTTAAATGTATATTTAGATGTTTATTTGTGTATTTTATTTATTGTTTATATATTGTATTCATGTATTCATGTATTGTGTTTTTTTTTTAACAGGGCCGCGCCGGAAGAGCTAAACAGTGACTGGACATGCTGTAAAGGTGAGTTGAATATTTAGAATGTATAGAATGTTTATTTATTTGATGTTAATGTTTTGTACTAAATTTTATTTTTTGTTTGACCCATAGGTTAGTGATCTGAAGCAACATCTTAAAGGTAAGTGGTCTTAATTTATTGATTTTAGCTTAGAATAAGGGTCTGTGTATGTAGTTAGGACTGTAATTATTTTATTTTATTTTAGAATTAGGGTCTGTGTATGTAGTTAGGATTTTTTGTATATTAGATAGATAGGGGGATGTATTTGATATAGTTAGGATTTATTTTAAATTAAATAGATTGTATGTTAGATAGATAGGGGGTATTTGATTAGGACTATATGTAATATATTATATGTAATATATTATATGTAATGTCATGTATTGTATGTAATGTATATAATGTATTATATGTAATATATTATATGTAATATATTATATGTAAGATATTATATGTAATGTCATGTATTGTATGTAATGTATGTAATGTATTATATGTATGTATTGTATTGTGTTTATCTGTCTTTCCTTTTCAGGTGTGTAATTTTTTTATTTTCTGTAGTGGGGGGTGGGGTTGTAATGTATTTTTTTGTTTTCTGTAGTGGGGGGTGGGGTTGTAATTTTTTTTTTTTTCTGTACTGTAGGTTTTTTTGTTTTTTGTACTGTAGGTTTTTTGTTTTCTGTGCTGTAGGTTTTTTGTTTTTTGTAATTAGAGTGTTGGGGAGGTTTATTAGGGGGTAGGTAGTGTAGGTAGGTAGTGTAAGTGTTAATAGATTAGTGTAGAGGGGGGTTAGTTTAGATTAAATGGTTTATTGGGGGTTATAGTGTAGTGTTTGTAGTTAGTGTCACTTATGTGGTTAATGTTGGGTTGTAACAGGCCCATAATGGTAATAATATACCCTTATGGGACTGATGGGGTTAAATAGAGCCTTATGGTGGTCTGTATTGACCACCATGAGTTAATGGGTTAATTAGAGCCTTATGGTGGTCTGTATTGACCACCATGAGTTAATGGGTTAATTTAGGCCTTATGGTGGTCTGTATTGACCACCATGAGTTAATGGGTTAATTAGAGCCTTATGGTGGTCTGTATTGACCACCATGAGTTAATGGGTTAATTTAGGCCTTATGGTGGTCTGGATTGACCATCATGACTTAATGGGTTAATTAGAGCCTTATGGTGGTCTGTATTGACCACCATGAGTTAATGGGTTAATTAGAGCCTTATGGTGGTCTGTATTGACCACCATGAGTTAATGGGTTAATTTACGCCTTATGGTGGTCTGGATTGACCACCATGAGTTAATGGGTTAATTTAGGCCTTATGGTGGTCTGGATTGACCATCATGACTTAATGGGGTAATTATAGTTGCCTGGGGTTAATATTTTGAGTGCGAGTCCTTTCAGGACCTTTACGGTCCTTTGAGGACCCGCGAGGCGGGGAATTTAAAAGTTTTAAATGCAGCGGGGGGCCTGATCTATGCAGAACGGGGCCCCCCCCTGCAATGGGTTTATGTGGGGACACTTCGGGGGTCCCGATGGGGACCCCCAGCATAGAGGGGGGTTAATTTTAAGTTCCGGGACCGGGATTGGGTAATAGTGTGCCGCGGTCCCTTTAAGGAGCCGCGGCGGGGAATTTAAAAGTTTTAAATGCAGCGGGGGGCCTGATCTATGCAGAACGGGGCCCCCCCCCTGCAATGGGTTTATGTGGGGACACTTCGGGGGTCCCGATGGGGACCCCCAGCATAGAGGGGGGTTAATTTTAAGTGCCGCGGCCGGGATTGGGTAATAGTGTGCCGCGGTCCCTTTAAGGAGCCGCGGCGGGGAATTTAAAAGTTTTACATGCAGCGGGGGGCCTGATCTATGCAGATCGGGGCCCCCCGCTGCAATGGGTTAATGTGGGGGTGCTGCAGGGGTCCTGATAGAGACCCCTGCAGCATGGGGATGTGTATAGGGTGCAGGGGGGAGCCTCACACTGCTGTCTCGGGTTGTTCCGAGGCAGCACGTAGAGGCTTTCGGATCCCTTGCGTGGACTTTTTGTCCACGTAGGGATTCTTACGATATGCGAGACTCGTGCATAGATTTAAGGCTACGTAGCTCTCTCGGAGCCTATTCTCGGCCATTTTCTCGCAGTCATATCGTAAAGCAGGCTGCGAGAGATTCGGTTCTCGCAAACAGCAGGAAAACTGCCTTTTGCGAGCACCGAGAGAACTACGAGGGAGAATTTAATAGGGCCCTAAGCATCTATCCAAAAGCAATGTTTTCACTAACGAAAAGTTATTTACAAAATATATGTTATGTGATTATTTGGATCCCTATAGAATTAGCAAAATGGCAATTGAATAAGGGCCTAAAAGTGCTTATTTATAGCCATATTAAATTGTCCAAAATAGCAATTGAATGAGGGCCTTTGGTTACTGCATTTGTTATATTGTCAGCTCCTCATTCAATTGTGTTTTGACCAATGGAATAGAGCTCAATATCACCACAGAGCATATTTTTTTACCGAATTTTGTATTTAGTGAACTTGTATCCAAAAGCAACGTGTTCACGAAATAAAAAGTTCCTTTAAAAAATATGCTCTGTGCTTATATAGAGCCCTATTGAAATGGGCAAATCACATTTGAGTGAGGCCCTTGGCCATTAAACATATATATGTCCTCATTAAATTGCAATTTTGCCAATTGAAGAGGGCTCTATATAAGCACATAACATATTTATTGAGCAAATTTTTTAGTAACTAAAAAGTTCTGTATAAAAAATGTTATGTGCTTATATAGAGCCCTATTCAATTGAGCAAGTCGCAATTGAATAAGGCTCATGGTTCTTTCTTTTTTATACTTAATACTTTACCTTGATTGAAGTGTCGAATGACAGAGGGTCCCCTCCTGCCAATCTTAATCTTCCGGTCTTCTTGTAGTGTCTGTTTGAAAAAGAAATTGAAATAGTTATTTGTATATTTATAATTTTTCATCTAGCAAAGCATTGCCTTTTGAGCATGTAATGTCTTGTTGTATCTTACCTCTTCTTCTTTGTTGGTGTTCTTTAAAAGGGATTGTGCTTCACTGTGCACGGTGCAAATTGTTGAGTGACGCTGTTGATGCAGAGTCTGTTTGAATATTAAAAGAAATAGAAAGATTCAGCTTTATATGATCTATTGAATTGCAGTTAATTAATGTCATTTAAATATACTTCTGTAATTATTTTCAATTGACCTTATTTTTTGGTGGGGGCTACACACATATGTCACATACATGAAGCACATTCCATAGTTTAATGTAATTATTTTGTGTACGTGTGACATATCAGTATACATGACTCATATTTAAATGGTTAAATTAACCTTATATATTTTTTTTCCAACACACATAAATGTCTGTGTGTGAGATGTAACTATAGATGATACACATATATGTGCGTGTGACATATCAGTATACATGACATATAATGTCATTTAAATGTAGTTGTTTACTGATTTTGTTTTAAGCTAATATTGTTGCAGTGGCAATACACATAAATGTGCGTGTCACATGTCAATATACATGATACACATATATGTCCGTGTCACATGTCACTATGCAGGGGCAATACACATAAATGTGTGTGTCACATGTCACTATACATTCTATACATATATGTGCGTGTCACATGTCACTATACATTATACACATATATGTCCGTGTCACATGTCACTATGAAGGGGCAATACACATAAATGTGTGTGTCACATGTCAATATACATGATACACATATATGTCCGTGTCACATGTCACTATGCAGGGGCAATACACATAAATGTGTGTGTCACATGTCACTATACATTCTATACATATATGTGCGTGTCACATGTCACTATACATTATACACATATATGTCCGTGTCACATGTCACTATGAAGGGGCAATACACATAAATGTGTGTGTCACATGTCAATATACATGATACACATATATGTCCGTGTCACATGTCACTATGCAGGGGCAATACACATAAATGTGTGTGTCACATGTCACTATACATTCTATACATATATGTGCGTGTCACATGTCACTATACATTATAGACATATATGTGCGTGTCAGATGTCACTTTACATTATAGACATATATGTGCGTGTCACATGTCACTATACATAAACCTCTGTTTAATATTGAATTATGGTTTTTTGTTGTTTTGTTAAATGAACCGTATTTTTTTTGTGAGCCTATACACATAAATGTGCCATATATGTCACTACATAAATCCTAGTTTATTTTTTTATTTGTTTGACCTGTCCTGATAATAAAATGTTATATATTATAGCTTACCTCTCAGTTGTAATTTGCACAGTGTAAAGTAGTAAATTAGTAAAGAATTGTCTTCTCAAGTAAAAGCAGCAGTTATCTCAGAAGTCACGCTGTTCATCACCTGAGGAGAAATGTATTTTTTTGTGTGAAATAGGCAGTATTTATAAACTTGTAGAAAGTTCTGGAAAGTGACACCGTTAGAACGCAATACGCATGCGCTATTTGCGTTCCAGCTTACAATTTTCAGTTCCATCCGCCATTTTCTGCGTATTACTGTTCAAAATGGTGTTTAATATGATTGTGATACGTTCCGCATAGTATGTGTTTCATTATTGCGAGTAAGTGTAGTGTAGTTACGTCTGAAGCCTCGTTTTCGTTTTGTTCGTCGGCCATTTTTTCTCTCGCTTAGCGATGGTATTAGTGTCTAAAGTGTTTTATTTTGATTTAAATGTAGGTGTAACTTGTTTTTTTGAGGTGCTGGATGGTTCCTCTTGCCGTAGGTAAGCTTTTTATGTGTTTGTTGTGTGTCTTTCTTAAGTTTTAAATGTTTGTATGTCGGCGTGTTGCGTCCGATGTTTGCGAGGTCGTAATGTGTGGTAACGTGTCTCGTATGGTGTTTGCGTGTGTAGCCTCGTTTTCGTTTTATTCGTCGGCCATTTTTTGTGTCGCTTAACAAATTATTTAGTGTCTAAACTCTTTTATTTTGAGTGCAATTAAGTTGTAAGTTGCGGGGAGGTAAGTTAAATGTATATTTAGATGTTTATTTGTGTATTTTATTTATTGTTTATATATTGTATTCATGTATTCATGTATTGTGTTTTTTTTTTAACAGGGCCGCGCCGGAAGAGCTAAACAGTGACTGGACATGCTGTAAAGGTGAGTTGAATATTTAGAATGTATAGAATGTTTATTTATTTGATGTTAATGTTTTGTACTAAATTTTATTTTTTGTTTGACCCATAGGTTAGTGATCTGAAGCAACATCTTAAAGGTAAGTGGTCTTAATTTATTGATTTTAGCTTAGAATAAGGGTCTGTGTATGTAGTTAGGACTGTAATTATTTTATTTTATTTTAGAATTAGGGTCTGTGTATGTAGTTAGGATTTTTTGTATATTAGATAGATAGGGGGATGTATTTGATATAGTTAGGATTTATTTTAAATTAAATAGATTGTATGTTAGATAGATAGGGGGTATTTGATTAGGACTATATGTAATATATTATATGTAATATATTATATGTAATGTCATGTATTGTATGTAATGTATATAATGTATTATATGTAATATATTATATGTAATATATTATATGTAAGATATTATATGTAATGTCATGTATTGTATGTAATGTATGTAATGTATTATATGTATGTATTGTATTGTGTTTATCTGTCTTTCCTTTTCAGGTGTGTAATTTTTTTATTTTCTGTAGTGGGGGGTGGGGTTGTAATGTATTTTTTTGTTTTCTGTAGTGGGGGGTGGGGTTGTAATTTTTTTTTTTTTCTGTACTGTAGGTTTTTTGTTTTTTGTACTGTAGGTTTTTTGTTTTCTGTGCTGTAGGTTTTTTGTTTTTTGTAATTAGAGTGTTGGGGAGGTTTATTAGGGGGTAGGTAGTGTAGGTAGGTAGTGTAAGTGTTAATAGATTAGTGTAGAGGGGGGTTAGTTTAGATTAAATGGTTTATTGGGGGTTATAGTGTAGTGTTTGTAGTTAGTGTCACTTATGTGGTTAATGTTGGGTTGTAACAGGCCCATAATGGTAATAATATACCCTTATGGGACTGATGGGGTTAAATAGAGCCTTATGGTGGTCTGTATTGACCACCATGAGTTAATGGGTTAATTAGAGCCTTATGGTGGTCTGTATTGACCACCATGAGTTAATGGGTTAATTTAGGCCTTATGGTGGTCTGTATTGACCACCATGAGTTAATGGGTTAATTAGAGCCTTATGGTGGTCTGTATTGACCACCATGAGTTAATGGGTTAATTTAGGCCTTATGGTGGTCTGGATTGACCATCATGACTTAATGGGTTAATTAGAGCCTTATGGTGGTCTGTATTGACCACCATGAGTTAATGGGTTAATTAGAGCCTTATGGTGGTCTGTATTGACCACCATGAGTTAATGGGTTAATTTACGCCTTATGGTGGTCTGGATTGACCACCATGAGTTAATGGGTTAATTTAGGCCTTATGGTGGTCTGGATTGACCATCATGACTTAATGGGGTAATTATAGTTGCCTGGGGTTAATATTTTGAGTGCGAGTCCTTTCAGGACCTTTACGGTCCTTTGAGGACCCGCGAGGCGGGGAATTTAAAAGTTTTAAATGCAGCGGGGGGCCTGATCTATGCAGAACGGGGCCCCCCCCTGCAATGGGTTTATGTGGGGACACTTCGGGGGTCCCGATGGGGACCCCCAGCATAGAGGGGGGTTAATTTTAAGTTCCGGGACCGGGATTGGGTAATAGTGTGCCGCGGTCCCTTTAAGGAGCCGCGGCGGGGAATTTAAAAGTTTTAAATGCAGCGGGGGGCCTGATCTATGCAGAACGGGGCCCCCCCCCTGCAATGGGTTTATGTGGGGACACTTCGGGGGTCCCGATGGGGACCCCCAGCATAGAGGGGGGTTAATTTTAAGTGCCGCGGCCGGGATTGGGTAATAGTGTGCCGCGGTCCCTTTAAGGAGCCGCGGCGGGGAATTTAAAAGTTTTAAATGCAGCGGGGGGCCTGATCTATGCAGATCGGGGCCCCCCGCTGCACTGGGTTAATGTGGGGGTGCTGCAGGGGTCCTGATAGAGACCCCTGCAGCATGGGGATGTGTATAGGGTGCAGGGGGGAGCCTCACACTGCTGTCTCGGGTTGTTCCGAGGCAGCACGTAGAGGCTTTCGGATCCCTTGCGTGGACTTTTTGTCCACGTAGGGATTCTTACGATATGCGAGACTCGTGCATAGATTTAAGGCTACGTAGCTCTCTCGGAGCCTATTCTCGGCCATTTTCTCGCAGTCATATCGTAAAGCAGGCTGCGAGAGATTCGGTTCTCGCAAACAGCAGGAAAACTGCCTTTTGCGAGCACCGAGAGAACTACGAGGGAGAATTTAATAGGGCCCTAAGCATCTATCCAAAAGCAATGTTTTCACTAACGAAAAGTTATTTAAAAAATATATGTTATGTGATTATTTGGATCCCTATAGAATTAGCAAAATGGCAATTGAATAAGGGCCTAAAAGTGCTTATTTATAGCCATATTAAATTGTCCAAAATAGCAATTGAATGAGGGCCTTTGGTTACTGCATTTGTTATATTGTCAGCTCCTCATTCAATTGTGTTTTGACCAATGGAATAGAGCTCAATATCACCACAGAGCATATTTTTTTACCGAATTTTGTATTTAGTGAACTTGTATCCAAAAGCAACGTGTTCACGAAATAAAAAGTTCCTTTAAAAAATATGCTCTGTGCTTATATAGAGCCCTATTGAAATGGGCAAATCACATTTGAGTGAGGCCCTTGGCCATTAAACATATATATGTCCTCATTAAATTGCAATTTTGCCAATTGAAGAGGGCTCTATATAAGCACATAACATATTTATTGAGCAAATTTTTTAGTAACTAAAAAGTTCTGTATAAAAAATGTTATGTGCTTATATAGAGCCCTATTCAATTGAGCAAGTCGCAATTGAATAAGGCTCATGGTTCTTTCTTTTTTATACTTAATACTTTACCTTGATTGAAGTGTCGAATGACAGAGGGTCCCCTCCTGCCAATCTTAATCTTCCGGTCTTCTTGTAGTGTCTGTTTGAAAAAGAAATTGAAATAGTTATTTGTATATTTATAATTTTTCATCTAGCAAAGCATTGCCTTTTGAGCATGTAATGTCTTGTTGTATCTTACCTCTTCTTCTTTGTTGGTGTTCTTTAAAAGGGATTGTGCTTCACTGTGCACGGTGCAAATTGTTGAGTGACGCTGTTGATGCAGAGTCTGTTTGAATATTAAAAGAAATAGAAAGATTCAGCTTTATATGATCTATTGAATTGCAGTTAATTAATGTCATTTAAATATACTTCTGTAATTATTTTCAATTGACCTTATTTTTTGGTGGGGGCTACACACATATGTCACATACATGAAGCACATTCCATAGTTTAATGTAATTATTTTGTGTACGTGTGACATATCAGTATACATGACTCATATTTAAATGGTTAAATTAACCTTATATATTTTTTTTCCAACACACATAAATGTCTGTGTGTGAGATGTAACTATAGATGATACACATATATGTGCGTGTGACATATCAGTATACATGACATATAATGTCATTTAAATGTAGTTGTTTACTGATTTTGTTTTAAGCTAATATTGTTGCAGTGGCAATACACATAAATGTGCGTGTCACATGTCAATATACATGATACACATATATGTCCGTGTCACATGTCACTATGCAGGGGCAATACACATAAATGTGTGTGTCACATGTCAATATACATTCTATACATATATGTGCGTGTCACATGTCACTATACATTATACACATATATGTCCGTGTCACATGTCACTATGAAGGGGCAATACACATAAATGTGTGTGTCACATGTCAATATACATGATACACATATATGTCCGTGTCACATGTCACTATGCAGGGGCAATACACATAAATGTGTGTGTCACATGTCACTATACATTCTATACATATATGTGCGTGTCACATGTCACTATACATTATAGACATATATGTGCGTGTCAGATGTCACTTTACATTATAGACATATATGTGCGTGTCACATGTCACTATACATAAACCTCTGTTTAATATTGAATTATGGTTTTTTGTTGTTTTGTTAAATGAACCGTATTTTTTTTGTGAGCCTATACACATAAATGTGCCATATATGTCACTACATAAATCCTAGTTTATTTTTTTATTTGTTTGACCTGTCCTGATAATAAAATGTTATATATTATAGCTTACCTCTCAGTTGTAATTTGCACAGTGTAAAGTAGTAAATTAGTAAAGAATTGTCTTCTCAAGTAAAAGCAGCAGTTATCTCAGAAGTCACGCTGTTCATCACCTGAGGAGAAATGTATTTTTTTGTGTGAAATAGGCAGTATTTATAAACTTGTAGAAAGTTCTGGAAAGTGACACCGTTAGAACGCAATACGCATGCGCTATTTGCGTTCCAGCTTACAATTTTCAGTTCCATCCGCCATTTTCTGCGTATTACTGTTCAAAATGGTGTTTAATATGATTGTGATACGTTCCGCATAGTATGTGTTTCATTATTGCGAGTAAGTGTAGTGTAGTTACGTCTGAAGCCTCGTTTTCGTTTTGTTCGTCGGCCATTTTTTCTCTCGCTTAGCGATGGTATTAGTGTCTAAAGTGTTTTATTTTGATTTAAATGTAGGTGTAACTTGTTTTTTTGAGGTGCTGGATGGTTCCTCTTGCCGTAGGTAAGCTTTTTATGTGTTTGTTGTGTGTCTTTCTTAAGTTTTAAATGTTTGTATGTCGGCGTGTTGCGTCCGATGTTTGCGAGGTCGTAATGTGTGGTAACGTGTCTCGTATGGTGTTTGCGTGTGTAGCCTCGTTTTCGTTTTATTCGTCGGCCATTTTTTGTGTCGCTTAACAAATTATTTAGTGTCTAAACTCTTTTATTTTGAGTGCAATTAAGTTGTAAGTTGCGGGGAGGTAAGTTAAATGTATATTTAGATGTTTATTTGTGTATTTTATTTATTGTTTATATATTGTATTCATGTATTCATGTATTGTGTTTTTTTTTTTAACAGGGCCGCGCCGGAAGAGCTAAACAGTGACTGGACATGCTGTAAAGGTGAGTTGAATATTTAGAATGTATAGAATGTTTATTTATTTGATGTTAATGTTTTGTACTAAATTTTATTTTTTGTTTGACCCATAGGTTAGTGATCTGAAGCAACATCTTAAAGGTAAGTGGTCTTAATTTATTGATTTTAGCTTAGAATAAGGGTCTGTGTATGTAGTTAGGACTGTAATTATTTTATTTTATTTTAGAATTAGGGTCTGTGTATGTAGTTAGGATTTTTTGTATATTAGATAGATAGGGGGATGTATTTGATATAGTTAGGATTTATTTTAAATTAAATAGATTGTATGTTAGATAGATAGGGGGTATTTGATTAGGACTATATGTAATATATTATATGTAATATATTATATGTAATGTCATGTATTGTATGTAATGTATATAATGTATTATATGTAATATATTATATGTAATATATTATATGTAAGATATTATATGTAATGTCATGTATTGTATGTAATGTATGTAATGTATTATATGTATGTATTGTATTGTGTTTATCTGTCTTTCCTTTTCAGGTGTGTAATTTTTTTATTTTCTGTAGTGGGGGGTGGGGTTGTAATGTATTTTTTTGTTTTCTGTAGTGGGGGGTGGGGTTGTAATTTTTTTTTTTTCTGTACTGTAGGTTTTTTGTTTTTTGTACTGTAGGTTTTTTGTTTTCTGTGCTGTAGGTTTTTTGTTTTTTGTAATTAGAGTGTTGGGGAGGTTTATTAGGGGGTAGGGAGTGTAGGTAGGTAGTGTAAGTGTTAATAGATTAGTGTAGAGGGGGGTTAGTTTAGATTAAATGGTTTATTGGGGGTTATAGTGTAGTGTTTGTAGTTAGTGTCACTTATGTGGTTAATGTTGGGTTGTAACAGGCCCATAATGGTAATAATATACCCTTATGGGACTGATGGGGTTAAATAGAGCCTTATGGTGGTCTGTATTGACCACCATGAGTTAATGGGTTAATTAGAGCCTTATGGTGGTCTGTATTGACCACCATGAGTTAATGGGTTAATTTAGGCCTTATGGTGGTCTGTATTGACCACCATGAGTTAATGGGTTAATTAGAGCCTTATGGTGGTCTGTATTGACCACCATGAGTTAATGGGTTAATTTAGGCCTTATGGTGGTCTGGATTGACCATCATGACTTAATGGGTTAATTAGAGCCTTATGGTGGTCTGTATTGACCACCATGAGTTAATGGGTTAATTAGAGCCTTATGGTGGTCTGTATTGACCACCATGAGTTAATGGGTTAATTTACGCCTTATGGTGGTCTGGATTGACCACCATGAGTTAATGGGTTAATTTAGGCCTTATGGTGGTCTGGATTGACCATCATGACTTAATGGGGTAATTATAGTTGCCTGGGGTTAATATTTTGAGTGCGAGTCCTTTCAGGACCTTTACGGTCCTTTGAGGACCCGCGAGGCGGGGAATTTAAAAGTTTTAAATGCAGCGGGGGGCCTGATCTATGCAGAACGGGGCCCCCCCCCTGCAATGGGTTTATGTGGGGACACTTCGGGGGTCCCGATGGGGACCCCCAGCATAGAGGGGGGTTAATTTTAAGTTCCGGGACCGGGATTGGGTAATAGTGTGCCGCGGTCCCTTTAAGGAGCCGCGGCGGGGAATTTAAAAGTTTTAAATGCAGCGGGGGGCCTGATCTATGCAGAACGGGGCCCCCCCCCCTGCAATGGGTTTATGTGGGGACACTTCGGGGGTCCCGATGGGGACCCCCAGCATAGAGGGGGGTTAATTTTAAGTGCCGCGGCCGGGATTGGGTAATAGTGTGCCGCGGTCCCTTTAAGGAGCCGCGGCGGGGAATTTAAAAGTTTTAAATGCAGCGGGGGGCCTGATCTATGCAGATCGGGGCCCCCCGCTGCAATGGGTTAATGTGGGGGTGCTGCAGGGGTCCTGATAGAGACCCCTGCAGCATGGGGATGTGTATAGGGTGCAGGGGGGAGCCTCACACTGCTGTCTCGGGTTGTTCCGAGGCAGCACGTAGAGGCTTTCGGATCCCTTGCGTGGACTTTTTGTCCACGTAGGGATTCTTACGATATGCGAGACTCGTGCATAGATTTAAGGCTACGTAGCTCTCTCGGAGCCTATTCTCGGCCATTTTCTCGCAGTCATATCGTAAAGCAGGCTGCGAGAGATTCGGTTCTCGCAAACAGCAGGAAAACTGCCTTTTGCGAGCACCGAGAGAACTACGAGGGAGAATTTAATAGGGCCCTAAGCATCTATCCAAAAGCAATGTTTTCACTAACGAAAAGTTATTTAAAAAATATATGTTATGTGATTATTTGGATCCCTATAGAATTAGCAAAATGGCAATTGAATAAGGGCCTAAAAGTGCTTATTTATAGCCATATTAAATTGTCCAAAATAGCAATTGAATGAGGGCCTTTGGTTACTGCATTTGTTATATTGTCAGCTCCTCATTCAATTGTGTTTTGACCAATGGAATAGAGCTCAATATCACCACAGAGCATATTTTTTTACCGAATTTTGTATTTAGTGAACTTGTATCCAAAAGCAACGTGTTCACGAAATAAAAAGTTCCTTTAAAAAATATGCTCTGTGCTTATATAGAGCCCTATTGAAATGGGCAAATCACATTTGAGTGAGGCCCTTGGCCATTAAACATATATATGTCCTCATTAAATTGCAATTTTGCCAATTGAAGAGGGCTCTATATAAGCACATAACATATTTATTGAGCAAATTTTTTAGTAACTAAAAAGTTCTGTATAAAAAATGTTATGTGCTTATATAGAGCCCTATTCAATTGAGCAAGTCGCAATTGAATAAGGCTCATGGTTCTTTCTTTTTTATACTTAATACTTTACCTTGATTGAAGTGTCGAATGACAGAGGGTCCCCTCCTGCCAATCTTAATCTTCCGGTCTTCTTGTAGTGTCTGTTTGAAAAAGAAATTGAAATAGTTATTTGTATATTTATAATTTTTCATCTAGCAAAGCATTGCCTTTTGAGCATGTAATGTCTTGTTGTATCTTACCTCTTCTTCTTTGTTGGTGTTCTTTAAAAGGGATTGTGCTTCACTGTGCACGGTGCAAATTGTTGAGTGACGCTGTTGATGCAGAGTCTGTTTGAATATTAAAAGAAATAGAAAGATTCAGCTTTATATGATCTATTGAATTGCAGTTAATTAATGTCATTTAAATATACTTCTGTAATTATTTTCAATTGACCTTATTTTTTGGTGGGGGCTACACACATATGTCACATACATGAAGCACATTCCATAGTTTAATGTAATTATTTTGTGTACGTGTGACATATCAGTATACATGACTCATATTTAAATGGTTAAATTAACCTTATATATTTTTTTTCCAACACACATAAATGTCTGTGTGTGAGATGTAACTATAGATGATACACATATATGTGCGTGTGACATATCAGTATACATGACATATAATGTCATTTAAATGTAGTTGTTTACTGATTTTGTTTTAACCTAATTTTGTTGCAGTGGCAATACACATAAATGTGCGTGTCACATGTCAATATACATGATACACATATATGTCCGTGTCACATGTCACTATGCAGGGGCAATACACATAAATGTGTGTGTCACATGTCACTATACATTCTATACATATATGTGCGTGTCACATGTCACTATACATTATACACATATATGTCCGTGTCACATGTCACTATGAAGGGGCAATACACATAAATGTGTGTGTCACATGTCAATATACATGATACACATATATGTCCGTGTCACATGTCACTATGCAGGGGCAATACACATAAATGTGTGTGTCACATGTCACTATACATTCTATACATATATGTGCGTGTCACATGTCACTATACATTATAGACATATATGTGCGTGTCAGATGTCACTTTACATTATAGACATATATGTGCGTGTCACATGTCACTATACATAAACCTCTGTTTAATATTGAATTATGGTTTTTTGTTGTTTTGTTAAATGAACCGTATTTTTTTTGTGAGCCTATACACATAAATGTGCCATATATGTCACTACATAAATCCTAGTTTATTTTTTTATTTGTTTGACCTGTCCTGATAATAAAATGTTATATATTATAGCTTACCTCTCAGTTGTAATTTGCACAGTGTAAAGTAGTAAATTAGTAAAGAATTGTCTTCTCAAGTAAAAGCAGCAGTTATCTCAGAAGTCACGCTGTTCATCACCTGAGGAGAAATGTATTTTTTTGTGTGAAATAGGCAGTATTTATAAACTTGTAGAAAGTTCTGGAAAGTGACACCGTTAGAACGCAATACGCATGCGCTATTTGCGTTCCAGCTTACAATTTTCAGTTCCATCCGCCATTTTCTGCGTATTACTGTTCAAAATGGTGTTTAATATGATTGTGATACGTTCCGCATAGTATGTGTTTCATTATTGCGAGTAAGTGTAGTGTAGTTACGTCTGAAGCCTCGTTTTCGTTTTGTTCGTCGGCCATTTTTTCTCTCGCTTAGCGATGGTATTAGTGTCTAAAGTGTTTTATTTTGATTTAAATGTAGGTGTAACTTGTTTTTTTGAGGTGCTGGATGGTTCCTCTTGCCGTAGGTAAGCTTTTTATGTGTTTGTTGTGTGTCTTTCTTAAGTTTTAAATGTTTGTATGTCGGCGTGTTGCGTCCGATGTTTGCGAGGTCGTAATGTGTGGTAACGTGTCTCGTATGGTGTTTGCGTGTGTAGCCTCGTTTTCGTTTTATTCGTCGGCCATTTTTTGTGTCGCTTAACAAATTATTTAGTGTCTAAACTCTTTTATTTTGAGTGCAATTAAGTTGTAAGTTGCATTTTTGAGGTCCTGGGTGCTTCCTGTTTGTGTAGGTAAGGTTTTTATGTATGTGCTGTGTGTATGTATTGTGTTTTTAATTTTGTAATGTTCGCGAGTTGCGTCCGAGTGTTGCGAGGCCGTAATGTGTTTGAACGTGTGTCGTATGTTGTTTGCGAGTGTCGTAATGTGTTGCGACGTGAACTTTGCGAGATTCGCAGTTCTTTGGGTTGGGAATTTGTGTTGTGAATTTTGCAAGGGTCGCAGTTGCTGCAACTGAAGACCTCGCTTTGCGAGGTCCTCAGGTGCTGGCATGGAGCGCCTGTGGCGCTCCAAGCCAGCAACTGAGGCCCTCGCTTCGCGAGGGTCCTCAGTTGCTGGCAAGGAGCGCCTTCGGCTCTCCATGCCAGCAACTGAGAACCTGGCACAGTGCCCTCGCTTCGCGAGGCCCGCGTCTCGCTGCGCGAGCCCGCAGCGTTAGCAACAACTCGTACGCTCACAACTATATATGTGATTGTTATCCCAGTAGCACCCCTTTAACCCAAGTTACTGTTATTTACACTTGAGCCACCTAACTTTTGCTAACACAGAATACACTAATATTAAATTGGGAATTACAAACAGAATACAGGATAAGGCAGAGACATATGCCATAAGACCACATAAAGCATGGTGGTACGCTATGGCACTATGGCTATTCACCCCACCACCCACCTGCGCACATTTCCCATGTGCCAATATAGTTCTTCTACCCATTTTTCAATGTGGCAGTCTGTCCTCTATGGTCGCTCAATGCACCAGGATCCATGCCCTGGAAAGGGGTCCATGACAACTGTAAACCCTTCTTGCACCCGCAAGCTGGAATAAAAGCTGTTCGCAGTTACAATCCAATCCTGTAATTACAGAGTGCGGGCTAGCGTAAAATGATTGACAGAAAGAGATTATAAAGTTGTGTTCCACTCCCCCTAGCGTTGACTGTGTTATGATTCTCACAAAGTAGCATGCAGGTCACGGAATTGGTGGTTGGCAATAGAGAGAGAGCAGGCGATTTATTAAAGCGCGAAGTTATGGTTTTATTCTTTTATATATAACAGTTACTTTACACTTACATTTTAAATACACATACTGTATTTACAGATTACACATAATACAAATACACATATATTAAATAACACACATAGATACACATAGAGCTAGGTCACTCCATACACCCCATATCACATAGACCAACATGCCGCCACATGTACATCACACACATTACACATATACACATGGTCTGGGTGCAGTGGTGAGCCAGAGGGGCATCAGCTCCATCGGTGCAGGATGTCGGGAACCGAGCCCCCATCCAGCAGGAATTAGTGGAAAGGAAGGAGGAAAGGAGAGGAGCCGAGGGCCCTGGTTCCGAGAAGGAGGATATCATCTGGGCAGTGGGGTCACCAGCAGAACCATCAGCGGCACTGGTGGCATTTGACCCCACTGTCACCCTCCACCAGAGACTTAGCTTGTCATCAGGGCCCTTCTACTGGAGGGAAGAGCGGGCTTGCCCCCACTTCCTCCTGCCCCCAGCAGTGCGTCAGAATGGCCACCACCACCAGCCACTCCCCACTGGGCCACCGCCACCTCCTCACCCAGCATCCAGGCTAGCATCTCCTCAAATCATGCAGAGGCAATGAGCAGCCTGGCCAGGCGCAATAGGGAGGAGAGGAGGCGCCATCTCATAACTGAATTCTACCTTGCCAGGTTGCTCAAGATCGGGGTGGACCAGAGCACAATCCAGCAAGTGACTGCAGATGCCATGCGCCGTGCTCTGGTCCCCAGCCCCACCTCCTCCACCCGCAGGCATCTCCGCGCATCGCAGCCCGGCCGCCCCCCACCTCCCACATGCTTCCTCTACCACCACCAGCACCACTGGAGTTGCCACTGCCTCCTTAGGGGCTTCTGCAAGGTGGAGGAGGACGTAGGGGCTGAGCATATTTGTTTGTCTTCTCAACAGCACTCCTCAGTGGCAATCTATTGGTCCAAATGTTAACGTAATCAAACTTTGCTACAGAGTATAGGATTATGGCCTATGTGATGGTGATATTTTACTCAGATGGATCCCTCCCATCACATGGTCCATGATACTCTTCTCTGTGGACACATAGGGTTCTGTATAATATTCCACTTATTGATGGTCACTGAGGAATGCTGTTGAGAAGCGATGCTGCAGTCCCTATATTTTTTAAGGCATTATTTTGCAGGTGTTTTATTTTCTTTTTGTTTTTTTGTTTTCTGCACAATTCAGGTCCATGAAGGCATATTCTTCATCTGCAAGCATTATCAAAGAAATGAAGTAATTGTAAGATATTCCCAGTCCCTCAGGTAGATATTCCTTCATTGACAGCCCCCCTTAACATGTAGCTCCCACAATATTAAAGCTATCATATATCCAGATATCTAAGACCTGATTGTTGTTAGCTTAAATGTAGTCCAATACCGCTATGGCGGTTGACTTCCAAAGTCTCACAATGGCATATTAATGAAAGCCAGCATTAATACATGCACTAGTGAAGCATGTGATCCCCTCCTCAATATCAGTCTAAGAATAGGTCCTTGGGTCTGATGTAAGTAACAGTGAATCTGGCTGCTGATCTTTGTGGCTTCTTCGAATAAATAGCTATTTTTCGCGAATGGCTGATATCATGAGTATCCTTTAACATGTGCTAACACCTGTATAGCTGATGGATGTGATATCAATGTTGATTAACAATATCATATGGAGAAGGTGATATTACACCTTGAACACTGATGCTGGTTACAGCTAATTATTAATGGTCATGGCTAGTCAGATAACCTGAGAACTAACTAATTGTTAGTAATGCTTGCAGATGGAAATCAGGTGAGTTGGTATATTGTTACAGTTTCAGTATTTAGCAATGTACTGTACATGCATGTTTTTTTTGTTATTTTTTCATCCTCCTTTTTTTTTTGTGACCAACTTTTTTATTTATTTTTGTTTTAGGAACACAATGTATCTGTGAAACTGGTTTGGATGAGATAGTCCACATGTTTATGCATCTGTTTAACTGAGCAGATGTTAACCAAAAGTAAGTGCTATGCGCATTGCTGGTTACTTCAATTAAATGGAGTGATTTCTGATGATCCTTTTTTTTAATCAGAATCTGGTTGCAGTGCCGTAGTGACCACATGTGACCCTGGTATGTGCTATGTATCATGATTATTCTAGACTATGACATTACCCCCTTTAGGTATCGCCTTTTTCCAAAAAGCATCTTGCCCTTCTGAGATTGGCCCACCACACACCAATGATATTAATGCACAGTCTTGTGCATTTCTGAGTGTGTTCTGTGTATGAAATAAAGCTTTGTTATACCATAACTGAACTGAATATAACTTTAACTGAATGAGTCAGTCAGACACTATACTGGACAGTACTCTATGAAGTCTATTCACCTCTTTGATGAAAAGGTCATCTAACTCAAAAGCCCTTGGCACATTTTTCAATGACACGGCTTGCAAAATCCATCCAAGATTACCCAGACTATAATTTCATTAGATTTGACCAGGTCCACCAAAAAATAGACGGCAAGATGTTTCCATGGCCTGTCAGGGATAGACAGTGGTTAACTCTCAATATTAATTTACAAAATGTTGAAAGCATGCAGGTGCAATGATTAAACAGAAAGGAATAACTTTGTATTCATAATGAAAATCACATGTATTGAAAACAGTTCTTCCGTAAGACAAGAAATTAAACCTTGCATAGATTTCATTTGGTCCAATGTATAACATAGCACACTTCCATTTTCTGTGATATCTGCTTTTCATCGTCAAGATGTTCTGGGGGAAATGTTAACCATGTTCATAGCTAACTGCACCACAGTTACCAAGAGTCGATGTTCAATGAACTGTTGCAGCCTAAATTCTAGTAGGCTAAGATAAACTTACTCAAAAGTCCTTTATATTTAACTCCTCTTTCGTTTCCCAAAAAGTTCTCAGCTAAAAGTTTGAAAGCTGTTTTCTCATGATCACGGAGGATCTGCACAAAGTGTTCATGTATCTGTGAGCTAACAAAAAATCTTCCATTATTTTGTCCTCACTCAGTCTTGGGAGATTAATTTTTGAGATACATCAAAGCTTGTCCATCTTGAGGCTTGCATGTAGGCCATACTTTTCTTTCATAGACCGTGCTCTACTATTCCACTCACAGAGAAAGAAGCCAACTTTGATGTATTCCTGTTGCATTCCCACAGGTCCTCCACTGGTAGTACTCCTAGGCCCTCATTCAATTGCTATTTTGGCCAATTGAATAGGGGTCTAAATAAGCACATAACATATTTTTGTAAGTAAGTTTTTACTTAGTAAGCATCTATTTAAAAGCAAGGTTTTCAATAACTAAAAACTTCTTTAACAAATATATGTTATGTGCTTATTTAGAGCACTATTCAATTGGCCAAATCGCAATTGAATGAGGGCCCTAGTTAATAGAGTCAAGCAGAAGCTTCATGTTGAAGTTAAACTCTTTCATGTGAACAGTATGTCCTTCAGGGATTGATGGTAGTTTATTACCATAATGCAGTGACACTGCAATTAAATCTAGCTTTGTAGAGTCAGACAAGAGTCTCCACTCATCAGATTTGTGCTCAATATTAAGTGATTTTATTAAACCACTGAACACAGCAGAAGAGAAGGTATAATGACATTTTCACATTCCCTTCAATCACTTTTCATTATTGTATTATAAGCCCAAAATATCTGCCTTTTTTTGACAAATATCTCTATCTCTCATCAGGTCACTCAATTTATTCTGTATAATCCTGTGTGACTCTGCAGAGGACATATCAGCATCAGGATCTTTTGATGTTGAGGGTTTAGATGATTTATGTCTATTGTTATGAACAGAAGGGCCCACTGGACTGTTTGGGGTTGATCACTTATTATATGTGTGGTTAGAAGGTACTAACAACTTGCTTAACATTTATATCATGGTGTAATGCATGCATGTAGTTATATCATGGATGTTAGAAGTGCATATAGTACTGTCATTGATTAACATTAAAATACTGTATCTGTATTAGAAGAAGGATAGTAGGCTATGCTTAGATAATAAAGTTAATGAGGTCATATCGGATATATACAAAGGGTTAAATAATTCTAAAGAATTGATATGGCTTTGAGAGGCAGCCACACACAAATCCTCTGGCTTTAGTCTGGAAGGGGGAAGTTTAGTTTTATAACCCTGTAAGTTGAGATCTGGCAACTAAGAGATGAGGGATGTTAATGGGATAGACATCTCCCAGGTGGTGAGAGTGTAACAAGCTATTGCCCACAAGAGGAGGGGTTAGGCATGTGCGGGTAGTGAGATCTTTCTGTGTTTTTAGATATCTCTGTAACAATAAAGTAGTGGCACTCTGATTTTGGACATACTAAACAAAGGTAGTGTCGGAGTCTGCTTGTACTAATCAAAGGTACATGGTGTGTGATTCTGAGATCCTAAGAAAAGGGGTCTGATGGTGCCTATCACTTCAGAAAAGATGCTGTCATCTGAAGTGTCTGCTGGTGTTGAGATCTGAACAAACAGTTCGACCCATAGAGAGAGAGAGAATTGGGGTAAGCGTAGTCCCCCAAATCTGGCGGTCGTAACATCTGTTATGATCTGATTCTTTATCTTCAGTTTCCATAGAATCTTCTGCTGGAGGCAATGGAATGGGAAGTCCTTCTCCATGGGGTACTGGGCAAATTTCAGACAATATGTATTACATTAGTGAATAGTACATTTTTTCTTCTTAATGACTCCCTGCTGGAGGGGTGGCACCATACAAAAATAGCAGTCTGTCACATTATTGATCGGCTCTATCAATATCACAGGCACAGCAAAGGCATAGAGCAAACTTTCTGCCCTTTGATTTGCACTGCTTAACTCCAACCCTTTTGAATAATGGTGGGCAGGGAAGCTTTAGCAGACTTCCTGCTGTGTGCACTGGTGTAAGTCAGAATACAATTCAAAGGTATTAAATCTACAGCGATTTGCCTTCTTTATGGTCCAGCTCTCACATCAGATTGTTACTACTGGTAATACCATAGTACCATAGATCGCTGTTTGTCATGATCTTTCTAATGTTGAGCAGCAGGCCAGCTTTTGTACTCTCTTCTTTCACCTTCTTCAATATGTTCTTTAGTTCCTTCTCACTTTCAGCCATCGTAGTAGTCTCACGGATCTGAGATTGTAGATTCCCCCCCCCCCCCCCCGCAATATTGTTTCCTGCTTTGGATTAGTCCATCCTGGCTTTAGACATGATATATTCTGATATATTCTATAAATTGGCTTCTTGCTCCACATGCAGATTCCACAACAGGTGGATGAGATGGCCTCTTTAAGATCTTGGTAATTTTACTCTGATCCACACAGTCAAAGGATTTTGATGGGGAATACTGTGAGATACCTAGAATCGTAACAGGGATACCAGCTCATATGGAGTAGCGGGTCATAGACATGGGGGAGGGGTCATTATCCACTCCATTTTTTTTATTTACCCTTTCCTGAAGAGGAGTTTAGATAGATAGATAGATAGATAGGGATATGTGAAGATATTAAAGCCAGCATAGAGTGTTCACATTAGGTAATGAGATTCATACTTGTAGTCTTCTTGTAAGCAGGCTGCAAGCACACATTAGAGATAATCAGCTAGGGGTAAAGCCCAGTTGGTGAAAGTCAATACATTTTACAATTTTTTTTTTTTCAAGAGCGATAGAATAGCTCCGTGTTTTTTCATAACTAAAAACTGGAAATCAGATAAATCCACAATAGAAGAGATTTAAAAAAAATCGGTATATATACACACAATGTACATGATGTCGACAGTTATAGACAAAACATTAAAAAAAATGTATATCCTGTTGGAACATTTGGACACTGAAAATAGCCAAAAAATAAATTAATGAATTAACATAACAACCTGAATAACTATGAGGAAAGACAAAGCAAATAATTTCTTAAATTAGCTCTGGATTCCTCTTCTTCCATCCAATTTTTTATCTTTTATTTATTACTCTTGATGTTATGACAAATTATATAAAGGGACAAATAAATTGCTGTATTTATGTATATCTACAACATAATTGTTAATTATTTGTATTTCATTTTATTTCCATTAAAAATATTTAAAGAAAAAAAGAATTACTGCAGCTCACAACTGATTTTTTAGTAGTGTAGATATTTGTAGCGCCACATGGTGAACAGACACACATATGTGCTTGTGTATCCAGATGGCGAGCAAAAACATTTGTGCCTAGGATGCCACATTTGTGGATCCTGCTCTGACTGACCCAAAATAGAAAATACAAACATATTGATATTGATTGTTTTAATTACTTTGTTCAGTGTCATTTGCACATAACTTCTGGAATTTCTCATACTATATCAAACTGTGTGTGCAATAAACATATATTTTGACAGCATACATCTTCATCAATATAATCTTCCAGGACCGTTTCTAGACAATCTGGTGCTGAAGTCTTACAATATTATGAAATTTCTGAAAATTACTGTTGCTTGGTATATTTTTCCTCAAATATTAATATTATTGCATATATCAAACATATCATCAGTTGCCTAACCATCTATGCTGATGATTACTGGAACCCATTTTTTATATAAATATGTGCTACAAATACCCCACCCACTAATCTATGTCAATTACCTTGTGTGTACGCAGTTTGTACCATAATTTATTAAGTGCTACATTTGCCAATACTTGATCAATTTAATTATATTCAAGTCACACAGCGTTGCTATACAACCTAAAAGAACATTATTTATGCTGTCCTGGCAGGTGTACCATTTTCTTTGTTTGCTCCTTGCTGCTTTATAATAATTTCATTGTTGGCTCAATTAAATGAAACGAAATCTACATTAAATCTAAATATTGCTGTGACATTTTCAGTTTTTATTTATTAGGGTAGTTGTTAATGAGATACTACATTTAAAGAAGCATGTTTCATGACACACATAATTTTTAATTTATAACTTGTATAACATCCATTTTTACATTAGAAAGGCATTATCTCTTCTAACATTTTTTCTATCATGTTTGCTGTCTCCTACTCTTGCTTGCTTGCTGGGATGACTATGAAAGATAAAGGATGTGGAGTATGACTCTGTCCCTCCTTCTCATCCCATAAAAAATGCCTCTTTGAGGGTGAATATCGCAGCCCGTTGGAAGGATCTTTATCAAGCCAAGTATCCCTCCATATATAAGGAATTAAGGGATGAAATACAAACCTCGTCAAGATGCTAAATTTCATGGACAGGACAAATTAATTTGGTTACATTTAACATTCTCCCCGCTTTTACTATACTATATTACACACTACATGCAAATTTCAGACATCTATATTTAAATGTATCTGTCGAAACCAACTACCTAGAAAAGCTAGATCTACCATGTAATGCCACAAATTCAAAGGGGGACTCTCATGCCCTAACTTCATGGGTGTAGGAAGTGGGAGGATGGGGGAGACAAATCTCCACCAGATTTTTCTGTGTTTGTATATATGAGCTATTTTACGGCCTGTGTATACAATGAGCTGTATTCATCCCAGAATTATTCTGGCTCCTAAACCCCTGCCTAACTTTAAACTTTATTTTAAAGCAGCCTAAATAGCATTCTTGCCACAAGCCCATTCTTTAAATCACCAACCAATTTTGGTCTAGATAGTGAATTTCCAGTAGTTTGGCTACCAAAATCTTCCACCTATTTACCGACCAACACCAGTCCTTTAACCAAACAACAGTGGTCTTGGGTTTGTCAATCACCATCAATCAAAATTTACTCTTTCCATCTTTACCCCTATTATACCTCACCCACGGTTACAGGATAAAGGCTTAGCTTGATAAAAAGATATCAAATTCATCAGAATATCTGCTTGGACTATGGATGAATCCTGGGCATGATCTATGGCTCATTCAGTATGACTCAAGAGGACTACATATACAAATACACTGTTGACTATATAGCGTACTAGAGACTTCTCTTAAAGTCCTTCACCAGGTATATCTCACCACTGAACATTTTTATTCTTGGCTCCCATCAATAAGTCCATTGCATTTTAGATGATGCCGAGAAACAAGAACATTTATACCTATATGGTGGACATGCCTAAGTGTACACAAGCTCTTAAAAAAAAGTGATGTTGCATGCTAATGAAGCTATAGACTTAAACCTATCCCCAGATATGGGAACATGTCTCTTAGGTCAATCAGTATCAGACCACTCTAATGCCCGTAACAAGGGAGGAAGGGTTTTGCTCCTGACACTGACTACGGTCCTTGGGACAACAGGGAGGTATGATTTACATGCCTATTTCTAAGAGGTGGGGATAGGAGGGGTTAGAGGAAGAGTTTGAAGAAATTAAAACAATTAATTTAACTTTTTTTTCTATTTGTTGTTTCTTCATTTCACTTATTTATTTATTTAAATTTTACTATGCTTTGTATTATCTTGCTATTTAATTTGGTTGAAGTTTATTTAGACAATGTTACCATAACACTTTAAAGGAAAAAAAGAAAACAATAGAATAGAAAAAAGTGAACAAAGACAATAAAAGTCTGAATTTTATTGGTCTAAATATAATAAAACAGAGACATATATGTTTTGTACAGTTTAACATTGAAAAAAAGGACCATGAATTCCCTATATAAGGAAACCTAGTAAATACTATAGCGCCTCAAAGTGTGGAGATGACAAACCGTAACGTCACGCCAATACCTAAGCAAGGTTAAACATATAAGGGGGTATATGTGGAAGGGAATAAAAACTGAGAAGAGGAGGAAAATATATATAAATATATATATATATATATATATATATATATATAAATATATAGATATATATAGAGAAATATATTTAAGACACAGAAAAAAATATATATCAGCAAGAGACGTGCAGTATATATATACACAAAATACAAAATACAAAAAACAAAATACAAAAACCCAGAAGGCGCAACATATACTAGAAAATACTTAAGTGAGTCCAAGTGGAGTAGACGAGAAACTAAGTTCTAATTCTGGTTGAAGAATCTCAGGGGTCTTCTTATGCGGCGTTCTTGAGAGAAAGTAGAGGTGGTAGATATAATCTGGCTCCTTGGACAGTAGGGCAGCTGTTTCCCAGAAACTCTGGTCACCACAGAGTATTGCTGTAGAGAATAAAACAAAAAACGGGGGGGAAGGAAAGCGCACACCGAATCCTAGAGCAGATCAATAAATTTATTTCCGAAAAAGGGGTTCGCATAACAAATGGACACTCACATGTATGACCCTCTAGATAGAGGTATCAGAAATCACTCATAAAGTAGTTCTTGGTCTTCCACAAATGTGGGCAAAGTAGTAGTCACCAGGCTGTAGATTTCTATAGATGTGGTTAGTATGGTAGTCAACAAGCGTTTCAAATCTGATGTACTTAACTAAGGGGTGCTAGGCCCAAAGAAAGTATAAGAGTATATGGCCAGAAACTCCGTTGATAAATGGACGGAAAATCAAAAGAGCGAGGAGACCAAAAAGTCCAGATGGAATCAAGTCATGGAATAGGCATAGTGGGCGACACACACGGGGAGACTCACAGCCCCAGAGTAAAGGGCCTATAGATGGGGCAACAAACAATAAGCAATAAAGATAATAATTAGAGACAGTAAACCACGGGGTACACTCCTGTAAATACAGAGGTCCCCATACCAGTAAATAAATATATATATATATATATATATAATAAAAAGTACTGAATAAAATGCATAAAGTACAAGTAGTACTAGAAAAGAGATGTACTATATACACTAAAAATAAACCTGAAAATACATAAATAAATAAATAAAAAAAGGGGGGATGATATAGATATAGTGTAGTAAAGCACCTACATCATACATACATAAAAAATGTGTGTAAAAAAATGTGTGTATAGTGTAACCAGACCAACATAAAGAAAAAAACGCCTATAGAAGAATTATCTAGTGGTCAAAGATACCAAAAGTACCAAAGCCACCAAAAATACCAAAATTCCTCTATTTCAGAGAAAGTCCCCACCCATGGAACCATATAAAGTATATATATAGAAGTCAGCATAACCTACATGCATATATATACACATACATACATAAACATAAATATACATGCATATATATATAAAAACATGTATATAAAAACATGTATATAAAAACCATACCCCCACATATATACATACATCTGTACGTGTACATATACATACAGAAACACATATACAGGGGGCAGGCCTACTAGCATGGAAATAGAGGCAGAAAAACAAGGGATAAAAGACAAAATTCCCTAAGGGGACAGGAGAAATGACTAGAGTCGATTAAAAATAAAAATAAATAAATACAATTAGAAATGGATAGTAAAGTGGGGAAAGAACCACATACAAAACTGAAAATCAAAAATATAATAATAATAATAATAATAATAATAAATAATAAAGAGATAAAAAGGACCAGGTAATCACTTATCTAAAAAAGCCGCTAAATCTATGTCTCGGTTTAGACCATTAGGTTCCAGGGTGTTAAGTAGGTGTATCCAAAAGGTTTTTCTTTGTCTTAAAAATAATATACGATTCCCTCTTCTTTTATCTCGAGGTATATGATCAACAGCCTGTATGGTAATTCCTTCGGTACTTTTTCCATGTTTCTGTATAATGTGTGAAGAGAAGCCATTGGTTAGGACTCCTCTTTCCACATTATACAGATGTTCATAGAGACGTCTCTTGAGAGGTCTTGTGGTTCGGCCAGTGTATTGTTTACCACAAGAACATGTGATAACATTTACTACATACTCACTTTTACAATTTAAAAAGTGTTTGATTTTGAACTCTAAACCCAACGGGTGTGATACCACTGTGTCCTTATTAAGTGGTTTCAAAAATTTACATGTATTGCAGTTCTTGGTGTAACACTTAAAACATCCTTTCAAAGGTTGTAGCCAATTAGATTCCCTAGAGGCTGTCGAGCTTTTTAGCGCACTTGGAGCCAAAATTTGTTTGAGGTTTCGATCTTTCTTAAAGGTAATAACCGGTAATAACCAGTTTAACATTGTATTTCTTTTTATATATTTTCTGTTATTGTCACACAATATGTTTGTAAACCACAAGTATCTTCTTCTAATAAAAACTGAAAGTGAAAAAAATGCCCCTCAGCTTTATCCTCTTTAAACTTTTCTCCCGGTTTCCTTAGCACTCTTTCTCTCCCTTCATGTCCCATCCTCACGTGTCTGTCTCTTCCTTCATACCTCTTCCTAATCCCTTTTTCCTCTTCCTCTATACTCCTTCCTTGTTACTTTTTTTCTTCCTCCATATGCCTTTGTTCCCCTTTTTTCTCTTCTTCCATACCTATTGTTAGTGAAATGGTTCAGTTTCTGAGTAAATTCACATTTGGGATGCCTGGACTAATGATGTCAGGGCTCCCTCAAGTGATCAGAGTGGTGATTTGTGCCTTCATTTTTCCTCTGCATTAGAGGTTGATTGTGAAATGCTAAACATGTGTTTTATTCCTATTTCCCTGTGTGGTATCCTGTGTCATGCATGTGAATGCACTGAATCCAAGAGCCTGCATGTGAACTGGTTGAGCAGGCAGGATTGAGCTGCAGTCTTTATTAGAACATCCTAGAGAAGTGTCTTTGAACTGGAGTCTCTTTGTGATATATCTACTGTTGTTGGCAGGATATATATTTTGCAATACATTTGGCACTGTGAGCAGGGATAACTTATTCATATTTAACGATTAACAGTGCTTTTGTGAAAATTTAATGGAAAGAGTTATGAGAGGAAACTTTGTTTAAAAATTGTTTTGCATTGGGTTTGTCTTCCTCCTGCTGTGTTTCATGTGCTAGGCAAGTTCTGAAAGAATATATACATCACTATGATTATAAACAAGTTCAGTCAGGATGTACACATAACAGTGAGCATGTAAGTGAAGAAAAGGTTTACCATTTAAACAGGGGTGGCCCGTCCATTGGGGCGTCAGGGCAAACGCCCCCCCAAATATTTTCTTGACCCTGCAATAAAAAAACACAACAATGTATTAGTAATAACCCAAAAACAATTAAATATAAGGTGTACATCATCATTCAAGTCTTAATACAGTAATAAAATGAAGTAAAGTTAGTAAAATATATATATATATATATATATAATTTTTTTTTTTTTTTTTTTTTTTTTACAATTTGGACCCATATGGTCCCAATTTGTTATTTAGGGTTTTTAAGGTGCGGTTGGGGCCTATATGGTCCCAATTAGTTATTTAGGGTTTTTAAGGTGCGGTTGGGGCCTATATGGTTCCACTTTGTTATTTAGGGTTTTTAAGGTGCGGTTGGGGCCTATATGGTCACACTTTGTTATTTAGGGTTTTTAAGGTGCGGTTGGGGCCTATATGGTCCCAATTTGTTATTTAGGGTTTTTAAGGTGCGGTTGGGGCCTATATGGTCCCAATTTGTTATTTAGGGTTTTTAAGGTGCGGTTGGGGCCTATATGGTCAAAATTGGTTATTTATGGTTTTTAAGGTGCGGTTGGGGCCTATATGGTCACAATTTGTTATTTAGGGTTTTTAAGGTGCGTTTGGGGCCTATATGGTTCCACTTTGTTATTTAGGGTTTTTAAGGTACGGTTGGGGCCTATATGGTCCCAATTTGTTATTTAGGGTTTTTAAGGTGCGGTTGGGGCCTATATGGTCCCAATTTGTTATTTAGGGTTTTTAAGGTGCGGTTGGGGCCTATATGGTCAAAATTGGTTATTAAAGGTTTTTAAGGTGCGGTTGGGGCCTATATGGTCCCAATTTGTTATTTAGGGTTTTTAAGGTGCGGTTGGGTCCTATATGGTTCCACTTTGTTATTTAGGGTTTTTAAGGTGCGGTTGGGGCCTATATGGTTCCAATTTGTTATTTAGGGTTTTTAAGGTGTGGTTGGGGCCTATATGGTCAAAATTGGTTATTTAAGGTTTTTAAGGTGCGGTTGGGGCCTATATGGTCCCAATTTGTTATTTAGGGTTTTTAAGGTGCGGTTGGGGCCTATATTGTCCCAATTTGTTATTTAGGGTTTTTAAGGTGCGGTTGGGGCCTATATGGTGCCAATTTGTTATTTAAGGTTTTTAAGGTGCCGTTGGGGCCTATATGGTTACACTTGGTCTTTCAAGGTTTTAAAAGTTAAGGTTTGGGTCTTGAACGTTCTAATGTTTGTTTTGTTGTTTTCTATCACTTCCCAGGTGCAAACTATCTGTGGAAGCAGATTTGTTTGGACTCGTTGGTTGACTTACTGGACGTGAATACCCTGAGAAGGAGAGTCAACTGTAGGTGAGTATATGGTCACACTTGGAATTTGAAGGTTTTTAAGGTGCGTTTGGGGCCTATATGGTCACACTTGCTCTTTTAGGGTTTTAAAAGTTACGGTTTGGGGCTTAAACGCTCTAATGTTTTGTTTTGTTTTTTCTATCACCCCCCAGGTGCAAACTATCTGTGGAAGCAGATTTGTTTGGACTCGTTGGTTGACTTACTGGACGTGAATACCCCGAGAAGGAGAGTCAACTGTAGGTGAGTATCATTGCCTTTAATTTTCTGTCCATGCGTATAGGTGCAAATTTGATGTTGATGTAGTCTTGTCACATGAGGGTTTGCAATCTGTAATGTATACCAATGAATTCAACACACTGTTATTTTAAAGTAATTTTGTGACATAATATAAATTAATATACCGTGATCTCTTTCTTCTATTGGTATCAGAAATGAATACTATTGACTCTCTACTTGTGAAGCCTTTCGGCACCCTAACCTATGAGGAGAAGGTGGAAGTAAAACGGTTAGGAGCTGACCAACCAGAGATAAATCTGCAGCAAATCGCAAGAGATAGAGGGAAGCAATATATCCGTACTTTCAATACTGAATGGTACAAGAAGAACGACTGGCTTTCTGGAAGCGTTTCTAGGAAGTCCTTATATTGTTTCCCATGCATCCTATTTGGTGGTGACGCTGCTTGGACCAAAACTGGAGTGACTGACGTCAAACATCTAGCTGATAAATTGGCGAAACACAAAAGTTCTAAAGCTCACTTGGATAACAGGATCAAGTTTGAGATGCTTGGACAGGCGAACATTGCTGTTCAACTGGACCAAGGATACCAAGTCAGCATTCAAAAACACAACGAAGAAGAGGCTAAGAACTGGTACATCCTTTCCAAGATAATTGATTGTGTTCACTTTTGTGGCGCTTTTGAACTGGCATTAAGAGGACACGACGAGAGTGAAACATCGCTAAATCCAGGAGTGTTTAGAGGCCTGGTGGATTTGGTTGGCAGTATCGATAGTGCAATGCAACAGCATTTGAAGACTGCAACTGTGTTTAAGGGCACGTCCAAAACCGTGCAGAATGAGCTACTGGACTGCATGCATGAAGTTATAAAGGAAGTGATTCACCAAGAGCTTAAGGAAGCCTAGTTTGTGGCAATCCAAGCGGATGAAACAACCGATATTTCCGCTAGGACACAGTGCGTTGTAGTCTATCGCTACATTGACAAGAAGCATCAAGTGGTGGAAAGATTTGATGGCTTCACGGAAATAAAATCAACGGATGCAGACTCGATTGCTGCTGTTGTGCTGGAAACACTGAATACTGTTCTCCCAGAGCCAGAAGACAAGAAGAAACTCATAGCTCAAAGCTACGATGGTGCCAGTGTGATGCGTGGAGATCAAGGAGGAGTTCAAAGAAAAATAAAAGCCGTGTACCCGAACGCACACTACGTCCATTGCTATGCTCACCAACTGAACCTAATAATGGAGAAAGCAGTTTCAAGGATTGGAAGAGTTCGAGTTTTTTTTTCCAACATAGGCGGCATACCATCTTTTTTTTCACGCTCTCCAAAAAGGACTGGAGTTCTGGATGAGGTAGTTGGTAGAAGACTTCCAAGAGGTGCACCGACACGATGGAACTTCAACGTTAGGACCGTGAACGTGATCTACGAGAACAGAGATGCGCTACTTGAGTGTTTCCAGACAATTGAAGCATGTCTAAACTTTGATCCAACATCTATACGTGAAGCCGCAGGTTTCATTGGAATGCTGGAAGACAGGGAGTTCCTTTACTTCCTTAAATTATTTCATTTAATAATGCCACATGTTGACATCCTCTATAGTCAGCTTCAGAAGCGAGACACGGATACTGTTTATATCAAAAAAGTCACAGAAGACTTTGTCGCCAGCATCCAGAAAATCCGTAATTCTGTTGAAGAGATAGAAGCAAGTTTGCCGAGCGATGTAACAGTCAACAGACGGAGTGCGGAGATCTCAACCTTGAGACAACTTTCAAGAGAGGTATGTGACATAGTGGTGGTTCATGCAAAAGAAAGTTTTTCATTTTCAAATCACCTAGTCAGTGCCAAACTTGTTCAAAGTAACTTGTATAAAACCCATGACACTTGCTTTCCAACCCAAGCTCTGGAAGACACCGTGCAAGCATATCCAATACTGAAGAAGGAACAATTACGCACTGAGCTGTCACTTCTGTATGGGAAGACAGATTTTCATGCTTGTACAAGTGCTGTTGCTCTGCACAAACTTTTACATCAATTTAATCTGCAGAATGATTTCACAGAGACAGTGAAATTATTACGAATCCTGATTACAACACCAATGACCACTGCAGAATCAGAAAGATGCTTCTCCACATTGAAGAGAATCAAAACCTTTTTAAGAAGCACCATGTCCCTGGAGCGGTTGAATGCATTGGCGATGCTCTCAATGGAAAAGCAACTGATTTCCGAGATCCCAGACTTCAATGAAAAGACCATTGAGAAGTTTTGTTCTTTGAAAGATCGCAGTGCAAAATTTAAATACAAGTGATTGAAGCAAAGAAGAATGCATACCCCCAGGGTGTGCAAAGATAAACTGCGTTAAGCAGCACCACCTCACACTACCAAACATAACTAGTGGTAAGTAAAGTATGAACGGTGTGTGGGTGTGCATATGGAAGGAGCTATGAAAGGTGTGTGCATGGTCAGTAACAAGCCTTGGCGTGGTTTGAAGGAATTGGAGGCACTTCCAAGGGTTGCTGTCACTTGTTTACGGGAAGCAAGAATTCCATGTCTGTACAAGTGCTGTTGCTCTGCAGCAACTTTAGCATCAATTAATCTACATAATTTAACAGAGTGAGTGAAGCTATAAGGAATCCTGCTTACAACAACGAAGACTACTAAAGAACCAGAAAGATGCTTCTCCACATTGAAGAGGATAAAAAGGTATTTAAAAAGCACCATGGCCCTGTATCGGTTGAATGCATTGGTTTGAAGGAATTGGAGGCACCTTCAAGGGTACGTAAAGTTCTCAGAAATGGCACCACCTCACTACCAAAAATAACTAGTGGTAAGTAAAGTATGAATGGTGTGTGGGTGTGCATATTGAAGGAGCTATGAAAGGTGTGTGAATGGTCAGTAACAATTGTTGAAGCCTTGGCGTGGCGTTACTGCTCATATGGTTATCCATATGCTAATTCAACGTGTTTGTTTGACATTGATTATTGTGTTGTCTAAACAGAAGTTAAATGTTGTTGTTTTCTTGAATCCCAAGATCCACTGGTTTGGGCCTATGCAGTGCTGATTGGTCTTCTAAGGTATGTTTGAGGCCTATATGGTCACACTTGGTCTTCTAAGGTATGTTTGGGGCCTATGGTCACACTTGGTCTTCTAAGGTATGTTTGGGGCCTCTGGTCACACTTGGTCTTCTAAGGTATGTTTGGGGCCTATGGTCACACTTGGTCTTCTAAGGTATGTTTGAGGCCTATATGGTTCCACTTGGTCTTCTAAGGTATGTTTGAGGCCTATATGGCTCCACTTGGTCTTCTAAGGTATGTTTGGGGCCTATATAGTTCCACTTGGTCTTCTAAGGTATGTTTGGGGCCTATGGTCACACTTGGTCTTCTAAGGTATGTTTGGGGCCTATGGTCACACTTGGTCTTCTAAGGTATGTTTGAGGCCTCTGGTCACACTTGGTCTTCTAAGGTATGTTTGAGGCCTATATGGTCACACTTGGTCTTCTAAGGTATGTTTGAGGCCTATATGGTCACACTTGGTCTTCTAAGGTATGTTTGGGGCCTATATAGTTCCACTTGGTCTTCTAAGGTATGTTTGGGGCCTATGGTCACATTTGGTCTTCTAAGGTATGTTTGAGGCCTATATGGTTCCACTTGGTCGTTTAATGTTTTTTAAGTATGGTTTTGTTCTTGAATGGTCTGATTGATTTGCTTGTTTTCTTTCAACCCCAGGTGCAAACCCTATGTGGCTGCAGATTTGTTTCTACTCGTTGGTCAACTTAATGAACGTGAATACCCTGAGAAGAAGACCCGACTAATGGTAGGTGTCACTCCTTTAATTTTTCTGTTAATACGTATAGGTGCAATTATGATATTGCTGTAGTCTTGTCACATGAGTTTTTTCAATCTATATGAATACCAATGAATTTAACACATTGTTACTTTACTTCTTGACATTTCTGCATTAGTGATCATGTATTTCAATGGGCTTCACAAGTATAAGGTCATTGGGCGGGGCTTATAAAGGTCATCACGGTGTCAGGGGAGGAGTTACAAAATGGGTGTGGTTTGAAAAAGGGGGAGTGTCTATGTTTCGCCCTGTCGCCCCTCCAACTTGAAAAGTCACCAGCCGCCACTGCATTTAAAGCTAGTCACTGAGCTAGACACAATAAGAACATACACTGGACACAAGACACATTTTTTTTTGAACAGGATATTGATATAGAGTAGGGAGGTTTGACAAACTTGACAATACCCATTGATCATACTTTCTGGACCAGTTTGCACTCACCTGGAAAGGCCTGCATCCAGGATGCCAGAGATCTCAAGCAGTTAGACATGAAGACTAAAATCTTCCGCTTTACTGATGACATTGTTATTTCAGTCAAGGACACATTATTGAACGATCCTTTGATAAACCACGGGTTGTTCCGCGAGAAATTAAAACATTCAGATTCCTAGGATCCAGTTAGGGCCAATTGCCAGTTATAGGACTTTGCAATGTAGTTATTTATTGTAACTAGAACCATAACCTTAAGTGATAGGTGTTTACTGGCAAGTGTTTTATTCCAATTTTTTAAAAAGAAGATATGATTAGTCTGTGTTGTATATTTTGTTTTTAAATGAATGAATGGCCACATTAGAACGAATGAATCACCTGTGGTGGTCATAATTTACTAAGGGCAAAGGTTTAGATGTTTTTGTGGACTGTGGTCAGTCCTTTAGTGAAGAGGATCCCCCAAAGGGGACATCAGACTTGTGTGACTGATCTAAAATTATAATTATATTAATAAAATACGTTTTTTTACAATTCCCTTGGGTATGTCCACAGAAAGTGTTTGTTTTTTTCAAATCACTTTCCATTATATTTCAATAAAAAATTCTATTCTCAAGTCTTATTTCAATAAGACTTATGGTGTTAAGCACTGACATTTTTGCCTAAAAGCTTAAAAAGTTGATTATTAAAACTTATAGATCAAATGTAGATTACATGGAGAGCTAAGTCTTGGTTGCCAACATAAACAAAGCACAGAAGCTTAGGACAGAGATACAGTAGTTGGGTATTGTATTGTCTGAGCCCCATAGACAAATTGCAGATAACGTTAAAGAAATAATAAAGCTGAAGACTTCATCAGAGTCATGGGATTCTCAAGATTATTCTCTATTTAGGACTGATACTGTTGCCTATTCACAATGTGACCAGAAAGACAAGTACCTTTCACGGGGTAGCTTTCAGATGAAAAAAAAACTTCAGCTCCAGGATTTGGCTCCTTGAATAATAGAAAACCATTCCAGCTGGATGTCATGGTTAAGGGAAATGTGATGTCATAGGGCTAATACAAAGCTGAAGACCGAAAAGGAGACTGAGCTAGCCCTCTTGGCTTTGGTCCTGAAGTAAATGAAATGTTATTTTGGATGCAGTCTAAATTCACAACAGTTGATACTCTATTCTTATACTCTTATTATTATCATTTATTTGTAACGTGCCAACATATTGTGTGAGGAGAAAAAGAGGTGCCAGAGAAGGAGACACTAAATGTTTGATCTTGTAGATATGATGTGAAGCACGAGAGAGCAGTATCTCGGATTCTAATGGAGCATTTGGATTAGAAGAGGGTGGTCAACTGTATCAAAGGCAGCAGAGAGATCCAGGAGAAGTAGAATAGAAAAGTGACCTTTGACTTTGCAGTGAGCAAGTCATTAGTGACTTTCATGAGAACTTTCCCAGTGGAGTGTTGGGGCTGGAAGCTGAATTGAAAGGTGTCAAGAAGGGAGTTGGTGGAAATAAATTGGGTAAGGCGATTGTTGATGAGTAGTTTGGAAGCCTGGTGTTGTAGAAATATAGGGAGGTAGTTAGTTGAAGAATCAGATAAGGGTTTCTTAAGAATGGGTGTAATTATGGCATGTTTTAAAGATGATGGAAATGTGCCATCAAAGGTTGAAGAGATGTGTGAGAGCTGGGATAAGTGTGGTAGAGAGGGGAGGGATTAGCTGTGATGGCATAGGATCTAGAGGACAGATAGTAAGGCAAGAGGTTGATGGTAGGTTGGGAACTTAATCCTCTGTTACAAGGTCAAAGGAGTGCATAGTAGCGGTGGGAATGGGGTGGTAGAAGGCCGGGTGTTGTCAGTTAGTGTGTGATCCATGTTGAGAAAAGAGTTTGTTGCAAATGTTTTTAATCTTATGCTTAAAATGGCTGTTCAAAATCTTCAGCCGTGAGACAGGAAGGGATGTAGGTGGTGGTGGATGGAGGAGAGTGTTGAGAGTGGCGAACAAATGTTTGGGGTTTAGGACAGAGTATATATTAGTGATGTAAAATAGTGCTGTTTGGCAAGGTTGATGGCAGAGAAGTAGGATCTTAACGCAAACTTGTTGTGGAGGAAGTCTGTTGAGGTCCGGGATTTCCTCCATAGTCGTTCAGCATTTCAAACAAGCGGATAACTATTAGGACCCGGAAGGCTAGGACAAGTAACAGCAAAAGAACAATGTTCTAACATGTTTAGTTTTACTGCAAGTATAAAATAATTGTGTTTATGTATGTATGTGCAGGTTGGAGTGGAGAGATATTTTGTGATGAGCATGAAACAATAATCTTACTGATCTACAGACTTACATGAAGTACAATGGACTGAACAAAAAAGAACAATTGCTTTGTACTTTCTGAACTAGTGAATATAATGATTGCAGCACATAATACTAACAATATATTTTGAAATTTGTGTTAGCTATTAGGGGGTGGGGGATGTACTCTTGTGCACCAGGAATTTTGCGTAGCGAGGCAATGGGGGACAATTTGTATGATTTGCCTGGTTCAGTATTTTCAGAAAAAGGTTGTGTGTCAGGGGATTAGTTGATTAAGACTGACCTGTCTAGCCATAAAAAAAAACGATCAGAAGAAATGGCTTATGATGTATGTTCTCCAAGGAAGTGCACAAGCTACATGCAGTTACTGTTCTATTAGATATTATGAAAGAAGATATATATACCGTATATACACAAGAATCATTGTAGGATTACTCAATCAGCAAAAGGTTACTAAATAAAGCTTATATGTTATTCACTGTGTTATGAACAGAAGGGCCCACTGGACTATTTGGGGTTTATCTGTTATTATATGTGTGGTTAGAAGGTACTAACAATTTGCTTAACATTTATATCATGGATGTAATAAGTGCATGTGGTGCTGTAATTGACTAACATTGCAAAACTGTATCTGTGTTAGAAATAGGATAGTGGAATTTATATGGCCCTGCGATCGGCCACGTGTGAAGGCTCTGGCTTTATTCATGAAAGGGGTAACTAGTTTTATGGCTCTGTAAGAGGAGAAACAAAAGGTGTAATTAGAAGAAAGTTAGATGCCTCTCTACATCAGGAAATCATGTGGGTGAGGGGGAATAGCAAGCTATTTGCCTAGGAGGATGGGCTAGAACTGGGGGCAGTCTTTGGTGTTTTGTGTCATCTTTCTGTTTTTTTTTTTATATATCTTTGTAACAATAAAGAAGTGGCCAGTCTGACTTTGGACACACTAAACACAGGTGGTGTCAGAGTCTGCTTGTACTAATCCAAGGTACATGGGTGTGATTCTTAGATCCTAAGAATAGGGGTCTGAGGTGCATGTCTCTGCAGTAATGATGCTGTCATCTGAAGTGTCTGCTGGTGTTGAGATCTGAACAAAAAGTTGCGACCGTGGAGAGAGAGAGATTTGGGGTGAGCGTGGTCCCCCAAATTGGCCGGTCGTGACATTTGGCTGGCAGCGGTGGGGATCTCTGTATAAAACACAGAAGGATGGCAGCTTATGAAGAAATGTCTGCAGCAGAGGAGGAGGAAGTGTCCAGACGGTATCAAAGATGGATGGAGGTAATGCCTGCAGGTTTTACTAAGGATCAGCAGAGGGAACTCCGGATACAAATCACACAGGAGGTACAGGGGAACAGGAGAAGGGTAAGCAATGGCCCTGTCTCAGCTCCTGTGGAGGGGAAATGCTTATCCCCAGTAGAGAAAGAGAGCCAGGTGACAGAGGCAAAGGACTGCAGAGGAATGGCCCTTCTAAAGCAATGGATGGCGTTCCTGGGATTGTGGCAGGACCATGAGCTGTCATGCTGGCTGAAGAAACTGGTATGGAAAGAGATTGCCTTAGAGAAACAGTATCATGCCAGGATAGGGCCTGTTGGTGCCCTTGAAGAGGATCTCTATTTTCAATTGGAGCTAATAGATGGGCTCTGGGAGATCGTCTTTGGTGATCCTGAATGTGGCATGGGGACTGTAAGGAGGAAAAATAACTTATTTCTTAAACGCTGTCATGGTCTGGGATTAGAACCATGGTCCCCGGAGGCTAATTTGCTGGAACCCCTGATTCAGCAAGAGCTGCAGCTGGAGGCTGAGTATGTTGAATTGCTGGATGAGGCATCCATGGAGGGGTTTTGGCCATCCAGTTGGGAGGAACCCTGTCAGGCGGACAGGGAGGAAAATGATTGGTTACCAGAGGTCTGGGGAGAGGATATTGTGGACTCTGACCAGGACAATACCAATGTGGAGATACAAATGGACAAGGCCCAGTTCATTTTTGCTACAACTGGGACAGATGAGGAGGGTACCATACATTATGGGTACATCTCAAAACCGGTGGAGTCTGAGTCTCAGACAGGAATAGCAGGCCAGATGGAGGGCCTGGGAGAGTTCTGGAAAGAACCAGAGATGGATTGTGAACCTAACATGGGGTTCCCGTGGATAACTACAGTCCAGGAACCAGCCATGGGTACAGGGGCGAACACCGAGAACAACCGTGGGACTGTGTCAGACCAAGGGGGCCAGCCAGACCCAAATGGCTGGGGCACAATTGCTAATAACAAGGCAATTGAGAAGACAGAGAATGTCTGTAAAACTGATGGCCCAAGGGTATGTCTGGATGAGAGCTGTGAGGTCCTGCCAGGGAACACAGTGACCAAAGATCCCAAGGGAGGCGAGATGGAATACAACGCACCAACTGTGGTCCAAGGAGATGGAAAAATGGAGTCCCATGCCCAGACCATTGCTGCAGGTGAGAGGGGTTACCATGCCCAGACTGCGGTGCAGGTGAAAGTGGAGCCTCCATTCCAGACCACCATCATGGATGCTGGGTTCAGTATCAGACTGGTATGTTCCTCCCTGGAGGTGTTAGTTTATGGGACTCCCAAGGAAAATGTTTCCCCTCAGACATTGGGAAGAGGAGGGCACTGGCCCTGGTTTTTGGGAGGGGGGCGAGCCATGTCACCTTGGGAACTGTCACCTGGACTTTGTACCACCCTGGGACCCTTTGGACTGGGTGAACTAATAGGCCCAATGACTGTTTTAGATGCAGCTGCCCAATTAAATTGTTTTCCCCAATGGATGGGGAGGAAGGGGGCATGTGCCATGGCCCAAGGAAGGCGGTTTGCAATTGAGCCATGGAGGCTATGCCCAAAATTGTGTGCCCATTGGAATTGGAAGAAATGTGGACTGTGAGGCTATTACAATCACCATCACTTGCACAAGTGAGATCAGTGTGGCTAGAAATTTGTCCGTCAGGACGAATTCCTAGGCCACACTAGGATGGGGGAAACTAGCTGTTATGAACAGAAGGGCCCACTGGACTATTTGGGGTTTATCTGTTATTATATGTGTGGTTAGAAGGTACTAACAATTTGCTTAACATTTATATCATGGATGTAATAAGTGCATGTGGTGCTGTAATTGACTAACATTGCAAAACTGTATCTGTGTTAGAAATAGGGTTAGAAGGTACTAACAATTTGCTTAACATTTATATCATGGATGTAATAAGTGCATGTGGTGCTGTAATTGACTAACATTGCAAAACTGTATCTGTGTTAGAAATAGGATAGTGGAATTTATACGGCCCTGCGATCGGCCACGTGTGAAGGCTCTGGCTTTATTCATGAAAGGGGTAACTAGTTTTATGGCTCTGTAAGAGGAGAAACAAAAGGTGTAATTAGAAGAAAGTTAGATGCCTCTCTACATCAGGAAATCATGTGGGTGAGGGGGAATAGCAAGCTATTTGCCTAGGAGGATGGGCTAGAACTGGGGGCAGTCTTTGGTGTTTTGTGTCATCTTTCTGTTTTTTTTTTATATATCTTTGTAACAATAAAGAAGTGGCCAGTCTGACTTTGGACACACTAAACACAGGTGGTGTCAGAGTCTGCTTGTACTAATCCAAGGTACATGGGTGTGATTCTTAGATCCTAAGAATAGGGGTCTGAGGTGCATGTCTCTGCAGTAATGATGCTGTCATCTGAAGTGTCTGCTGGTGTTGAGATCTGAACAAAAAGTTGCGACCGTGGAGAGAGAGAGATTTGGGGTGAGCGTGGTCCCCCAAATTGGCCGGTTGTGACACACTGACTTACAAGAAGACTCAATGGATAAACTGCAGTCTCTTTGTAATACATTTGGCATGGTCATCAGGATAGTTCCTTTTGTAATACACAATTCCTCACCCGCCTTTCTTTTTGCCCATAGATCTTACTCATCCCTTTCACTCTTTCTCCATATCTCTTTGTCAATAATTTGTCTCTTTCTTTATAACCCTTCTTTACCTTTCAATCTCTTCCTCCATACTCTTCCTAACCCCTTTGTCTGTTTCTCAATACTCCTTCCTCCTCTTTTTGCCTCTTCTCTTCTTATGCTCCACCTATACCCTTCTATATTATTCTTTATACCCTTCCTTACCCCTTTGTCTCTTCTTTTATCCCATTTCCTTACCCCTTTATCTTTTCCTATGTACCCTTCCCCACTCCTTTGTCTCTTTCTGTATAACCCATCCTTCATCCCTCTCTTTAATTCTGTATATCTTTCCTCACCCATCTTTGTCTTCATCCATATTCCTTCATCACCCTTCTTTCTCTTCACCCTTATCAATACCTCCCCCTTTTTTCCTTCTCCATACTCCTTCCTCCTCTATCACATTTTAGGCTGCAGTGGAAACTTTACCAACCAGAAAAAAGAAACAGACACCACACCAATCAGTAATTTATACAGAGCAGAGAAAAAAACTAAACAAAAACTCTTCTAACTGTAGTTAACATGACCTACTAGGAACGTTTACAATGAGTGAACTTTGTAAAGAGAATTAATGCATTCATTCTCTAAAAAAATGATCTTATAGAGGAAGAAAATGGTTCCAAATGTGATATAATTCACAAAAATAATTTTTAAAATGATTTGTCATGCATTGTCATACTTCCAAGCATTTCAAACAGCGAAAGATGGACATGGCCCACTTGAAAATGTATACACTAATATATAGTGTTACTGTCATTCATTAGGATGTGTAAACTAAGTGTTTGAGATTTGTAATATTTCCCAAAGATATATCCCAGTATACCTATAGAAGAAATAATCTCAACTCGATATATTTCTGAGTAGTTTGATATCATTACACAGGAGAATTTAAAGAACTTTATCGGGCTTTTACTATAATATTGATAAAGAAACTTGTCATTATTTGTTGGGAATGGTATAGTGTGTTTTGAAATTATGTATTTATTTTATGTGACATATTTTTAATTTATGGAACACTATCAATGTGGTCTTAATGTATATCAATAAAAGTTAAGTTTTAGGTAAAATCACTCAAGCAGAGACCCTTGCCTCACCCCCAACATTTTACTGAATCCAATTTACTAACTCAATACATGAGCCACTGTAGTCAGCCAGTTCACTGAGGGAGATGATTTAGCGACCAGTGATTCTCAAACAGGGATGGACTATATTGCTTATATACAATAACCTTATTATCATTATAGGAAAAGTCAGTTTGTAAACAATAAAACAGAGAACATATGTTTGGGGTTCACACACAATGTTACAGCTGTCTTGCTTATTATACTGGACAGCTTACTGGAGCGCCACTGAAGAATGCCAATGTACAACCACCACTTATTGACAGCAGTTATCAAGGAGATTAAAGCTAGGAGATCATTGTTCATACACTAAGCTTCCACCCTCCCTTACTTGAGTACTTCCTGATAGCTTTTAACTTGGGAATGTTTGTTATCTACCAAACAGTGGAGTGAGAGGTTACTAATTAAATCATGAGACCATATGAAGTTTTACACCTACAATCTTCCCTTGCACAAGAGTGGAAGCAAGCAGCTCTCATCCATAAATGCAAGTTCTGTCCTTCAAAAATAGGCCCCTCTCACACATGCAGTCTTCACCAAAGTATCATAAATGCCTCCAGGATCATCAAAATTTACTTTTTTTGCATTAGTCAGTATATAATTTCAATGTCATACAGTAGCCCTTTAACACTGTTCTCCTGCTCCCACGCAGTCTTATCATCCTGCTTTTCATTTTCTCCATTTTTTGTGACCCACTCTGCTGAATCAGCACTTATTATTATTCCAATTATAGCAAAAATTATCCCGATCACACCCAGTTGGATGTAAATAGGAATAATAACACTTTGATGTGTTGGACCCTTTGTCATTATTTTTATTTATATCAACTGGTCATACTACTAATAGCCTCCCATTATGAGAGTTAAGACAATCTTGAATAGTAATTTCTGCCTAAAATGGCAAATATTCTATTTGATAGGCAAAGTTTTTATATGTGATATATAGAAATGTGCGATATTTGATACCTTTCCGGGTCATCACTATAAAATGACGATCAAGCTACTCTCCACAAATGTGTTCATTCATTTCTTTCTAAATAATCTAACCTGAGCTAAATTCACCATTATGACCTCTTCCAAGATATAGTGGATAAAAAAGGCTACACACCCCTGTTAAAATGTCAGGTTTCTGTGCTGTAAAAAAAATTAGACAAAGATAAATAATTTCAGAACTTTTTCCACCTGTAATGTGACCTATAAGCTGTACAACTCAATTGAAAAACAAACTGAAATCTTTTAGGTGGAGGGAAGAAAAAAAAAAGAAAAATAATGTGGTTGCATAAGTCTGCACACCCTCTTATAACCGGGGATGTACAGTAGCTGTGTTCAGAATTAAGCAATCACATTAAAAATCGTGTTAAATAGGAGTCAGCATACACCTGCCATCATTTAAAGTTCCTCTGATTAACCTCAAATAAAGTTCAGCTGCTCTAGTTGGTCTTTCATGAAATTTTCTTAGTCGCATCCCACAGCAAAAGCCATGGTCCCCAGAGAGCTTCCAAAGCATCAGAGGGATGTCATTGTTAAAAGGTATCAGTCAGGAGAAGGGTACAAAAGAATTTCCAAGGCATTTGATATACCATAGAACACAGTGAAGACATCAAGTGGAGAAAATATGGCACAACAGCTACATTACCAAGAACTGGAGCTCCCGCCAAAATTGATGAAAAGACGAGAAGAAAACTGGTCTGGGAGGCTACCAAGAGGCCTACAGCAACATTAAAGCAGCTTCAGGAATATCTGGCAAGTACTGGCTGTGTGGTACATGTGACAACAATCTCCCATATTCTTCATATGTCTGGGCTATGGGGTAGAGTGGCAAGACGAAAGCCTTTTCTTACGAAGAAAAACATCCAAGCCAGGCTACATTTTGCAAAAAACACATCTGAAGTCTCCCAAAAGCATGTGGGAAAAGGTGTTATGGTCTGATGAAACCAAGGTTCAACTTTTTGGCCATAATTCCAAAAGATATGTTTGGCGCAAAAACAACACTGCACATCACCAAAAGAACACCATACCCACAGTGAAGCATGGTGGTGGCAGCATCATGCTTTGGGGCTATTTTTCTTCAGCTGGAACTTGGGCCTTAGTTAAGATAGAGGGAATTATGAACAGTTCCAAATACCAGTCAATATTGGCACAAAACCTTCAGGCTTCTGAAGAGGAACTTCATCTTTCAGCATGGCAACGACCCAAAGCATACATGCAAATCAACAAAGGAATGGCATCACCAGAAGAAGATTAAAGTTTTGGAATGGCCAAGCCGGAGCCCAGACCTGAATCCCCAAAATCTGTGGAGTGTTCTGAAGAGGGCTGTGCACAGGAGATGCCCTCGCAATCTGACCGATTTGGAGTGTTTTTGCAAAGAAGAATGGGCAAATCTTGCCAAGTCAAAATGTGCCATGCTGATAGACTCATACCCAAAAAGACTGAGTGCTGTAATAAAATCAAAAGGTGCTTCAACAAAGTATTAGTTTAAGGGTGTGCATACTTATGCAACCATATTATTTTATTTTTAGATTTTTTCTTCCCTCTACCTAAAAGATTTTAGTTTGTTTTTTCAATTGAGTTGTACAGTTTATAGGTCACTTTAAAGCTGGAAAAAGTTCTGAAATGATTTATCATTGTCTCATTTTTTTACAGCAGAGAAACCTGACATTTTAACAGGGGTGTGTAGACTTTTTATATCCACTGTATATCCTAGGGTGTATTACACTATTGCAAATGAGACTAACCCCAGAAGGGTTTTCTTATGGAAATTTAGGATATACTGTTTTATGTATTTCCTTTATAATCCTCTGGGGACAGGAATATTCATTTGGAATTACCTATGAATAGGTGTTGAAATCAGCTATGATTTCATATCATTTGACACTGGGCATTGTTTGTGTAATTGTTTGTGGTTCAAATCTTGGTGACGGCTCTATATGTTCTTTTTTTTATCTTATTTAATTAAGATCACAGGTAAAGCAAACAAATAGACAAAGTACAGGTATAAACAATAGAATATATCTATGGGATCAAGCTAAATCACACAAAGTGTCTACACCACAGCCTTCAAGTATCATGTATCATCAAAAATATATTTTTTACATGTTAATGGTTAAGAGACAAATAGAAAGTGGCGGAGAAGGCACAAGAGGAGGGTGCCCCCGGAAGCAGACGTGATGACGTCTGCGTGCCAACAGCAGAGCGCGAGGTGAGAACCGCAGAGAGCGTTGGTCTGCGGTAGCAGATCCTGCTCCTACTTGGTGCAAAAGGAGACTGGAGAAACCGGAGAAGAGTGCAGGGCAGTAAACCCTGAAGCATAGAACTGGTAAGCTGACAGGATGGACAGAAACCGAACCTGGGGACGCTGCATGAGCCCTCCTCCCACAGCCCACAGCATTCGATTGTTATTCTTTTTTAATTTCTGCGACAATATGGCTATAAGCTAAGCACAGGCATCATAGAAGAATTAACCAAAGCCTAAATGGCATGGTATCAATTTAAAGTTTTTTGCAAATATTATAAGACTCTTATGATTGAACTGTAAAAACTTTAAAAGAGCCAATGATAGAGGCTTGATTTTATGGTAATAATGTCAACTGGATGAGGACTGTTTTAACCATTTAAAAAACTTGTCCGAAAGGCCAAATCTCATAGATATATTATTAACCAGATGAGGAATCTTTATAACCATCATAGATGGCATGATATTGTTATTTTATTTAAACCTGATGAGGCTAAATGACAAAGTAAAAAGGCTTTTCAGCAATAAAGCTTTGCCGCTATTCTAAATAAAAAGAATCACATATTATATTTGTCCGACTACGATTCGTCGTCACGCTTTTTGCGTAGTACGTACGACTTAGCGATAAGCGCCGCATGCGCTCATCGCCCGGTTAGCCTCGCATAGCGTAGCACTTAGGCGCTCATTGCCGGCGAGCCTCGCGTAGTGAGGCGAACCATTAAACCGTAGTACTTTTACACAACACGCGGGACTTAGAAAAAAAAATACAAGATGAAAAAAATATGAGATTAGCGGCGGAACAAAAACAATCAAAAAACACTAAATACACATTAAAAAATAACAAAAATATCACTTACAGCATGGGGAAACAGGCAGGACGTCTGTGAGTGAGGTGGAACTCCAATTTAAATTGATTTAGACCATTTCTAAAGATCGAAAATCGCATAAGCGGGAAAAAAATAACCGCCGAAAAAAATTAAAACGAGGCTACACTACTATGAAGTGCGTAAAACACAGCCAGAGACGTATGTGCTCGACAAATACCGATACCAAGGATGCTAAATAACCGCCCAATGCTTAAAACAGACACTAATGACGACATTTTACGAAACGAAATTACACATTTACGCATTAACAGAGATTTCCCGCCTAAAACAACGCATTTGTCTCGCTGCACCGCGTATTTCCCGCCTAAAAAAAAGGATTTGTCGCGCGCACAAAGCCTATATATAGGGCACATTTGACACATAACTGACACTTTCTCCTCAGGTGATGACAGTCTGACTGGACATTTTCTGATGTCAGAAAATCTCAAGAGATTGTTAGCTCTTCAGGATACTGCTTCATCAATATTACATTAAAAAAGGTAAATAACATTAATAATCATTAATGATTAATTATTTAATTAATTTTTAAATAATAAAAAAAATGAGAGGAAACAAGAAATTGAATTTTCTTTAATTGACAAATAATATCGTGCTTACCTGTGTGAAAGAATTGAAAATAAAGTTAATAATGTACTTTAATCTAATAATTAATCATTAGTAATCATTAATATCAAAAAAGGTTAACGTTTAAGAAGGTGCATAAAAAAAGGAACACATTGATTCATTAATTATTAATGTACATTATTTTACTAATTCAGTTGTAAGATATTCATTATAAAATACCCCCCCCCAAAAAAAAGGAATATACTCATGCTTACATCTTGACGTTATATTTAGTCAGACATTAATTTAATATTAATAGACATTAATTGATTCTTATTTCATTATTTATGTACATTATTTTACTAATTCAGTTATAAGATATTCATTATAAAATACCCTAATAAAAAAAAAAAAAAGGGGAATATACTCATGCTTACATCTTGACGTTATATTTAGTCAGACATTAATTTAATATTAATGGACATTAATTGATTCTTATTTAAAGACTAACAGGAATATTGATTGCATGTTTTGAATCTATGCTAACATATCTGTGTTCATGCTGAAAGATTGATATATTCATTTCATGTTTTTAATCTATGCAAAAATATCTGTGTTCAGGCTGATTGATTAATACAGATGAAGCAACATATTATATATTAATTTTACATTTTTACACACTTTCAGCAGACCTGCAGCTGAATGAACAGAGACAGTGACGTTTGGAGGCATTGAACATCATAAGGATAATCTTGACAGGTAGATAATTTATTTATATTACTACAGCAATACATTCAGGAATATGCTTTTAGGTTTTGAATCTATCCAAATATATGTCTGTTGCTGCTGATTGAATGATACGGATGAAGCAAAATATTAAAAAGGATTTCATTCTTATTTCACAGTTTCATCGGATCTGCAACTGAATCAACACACAGAGTGACGTTTGCAGCCTTTGAACACCATAAAGATCACCTTCACAGGTATAACATTTAATTCTGAAGTGATGGAACAAAAAAGGCTATATTATATTTTGTTAAAATGGAGAGCACTTATTGATTAATTAAAGTATAATAATAGTTGCATTCAGTAATAATTAGTCATCACTTAAAAGATTTATTTTAGAATATAAGAACAATTAGTAACATGCACTTATGTAAATTTGCAAAGAGAAAAATAATTAATAATAATATAAAAAAAAAAAAAGTTAGAAGACTTGCGAAAAAAAGTAATTAAATGTATGCAGTCAAGGCAATCAAGAACGAATGGAATTGAAGGATTAATAACTATGTTACAAAAATATATATATGTGCAGCATTTTGCTATTTAATATATGTCAATAAAAAATAATTGAAATGGTTTTATTTATTTCATTGTAAAAAAGTACAAGATTTAAAAAAAAATAAGAGTCTGTTACAATACATGTATACTTTATTAATAGATATTTATATTTCAGCTTCTTTAGGAGAATAGAAGTAACTTAGAAAGTTCTACATTTATCCCATTTGCACAGTTATATGTCTTAGATACAATGGAAGCTGTGGAACAAAGAACGACACTTCCAGAAAATAAACAGTTATGGCAAAAAAAACATACAGTCAAGCATACAAACAATTAGCACAGCTTGAAAAAGAACAACAGGAACATGCTCAAAGACATCAATTGCCTACGCCAAGAGTAAATATGGTGTTAAAAAGAGATTGCAACACTGATCAAAGAAGATATAATTTACCAACAGTAAATGAGGTTGCCATGGTGTTTAAAAATGAAGATGGTGAACCACCTTTTCAGCGGGATATTAGAATATATCCACGCAATTCAAGATAAATATATTAAGCTGTAATTTAGATCCAATGACATATCCCATTTTCTTTCCAAATGGGGAACCTGGATGGGAACCAAAATTACAATTGGAAAGTTATCCCAATACTAAACTTCGTCTTAGATCTAATATTTCCATGCTGGAATATAAAGTGGCACAAACTGCTATTCGGGATTCTTTTAATCCAATTTTAAATGGGGGCAAACTCACTGAACAACGGATTATTGATTCATATCTACAAGTTGAAGCCAATAATCTAAATTTCATTAAATTTCAACAAAATAAGTTACGAGTAGAACAGTATTGTGGATTAATGGATTATGTGGCAGAATTAGCTTCCAACAGAGACATTCCAGCTTGAAGAGCAATTATTTTGCCCTCTACTTTCCAAGGATCTCCTCGCAATATGCGAGAAAGGTATAATGATGCCATGGCTATTGTCACAAAATTTGGAAAACCAGATTTATTTATTACATTCACATGTAATCCACAATGGCCAGAGATCAAGGAAAATTTGAATCTGGGACAAACTACTTCTGACCGACCAGATTTAGTGGCAAGAGTATTCAAAATCAAACTCAATTCATTAATACATGATATCACTAAAGCACACTTATTTGGACAATGTGTGGCTTTTGTTTACACCATTGAATTTCAAAAAAGAGGACTGCCACATGCTCACATACTTTTAATACTGCAGGAAAAAGATAAGTTGAATACTGCAGAGAGAGTGGATTCAGTAATTTCGGCTGAATTGCCAGACCAAGAAAAATATAACAAACTTTGGGAGATTGTTACACACAGAATGATTCGTGGTTCATGTGGAGAGATGAATCCTAATTCACCATGTATGGAAAATAAAAAATGTACTAAAGAATTTCCAAAACAATTTCAAATGCAAACTTATGCAAATTGTGATGGATACCCTTTGTGTAAAAGAACACAAGGACAAACAGCTATTATCCGTGGGCAAAAGGTTGATAATAGATTTGTCGTTCCATACAATCCACATTTGCTCATCAAGTACAATGCACACATCAATGTGGAAGCTTGCACTTCTATTAAATCAATCAAGTATGTGTATAAATATATATACAAAGGATATGATGCAGCTACTGTTGTTGTTCAAGGTGCTGCAAACGAATCCGAAAATCCAATTTTACATGACGAACTATCAAATTATTTAGATGCTCGTTATGTGAGTGCTCCTGAAGCAATGTGACACCTTTTGAAATTTGAGATGCATGATCGGTCATATGCTATCTATCGTTTAGCTGTACATTTGCCTCAAAGTCAGTTTGTTTGCTTTACTGCAGGAAATGAAAGAACTGCATTAGATCAAAGTGAACACAGAGATACCACACTTACTGCATGGTTTAAATTAAACTACCAGGATACGCAGGCCAGACAATTTTTATACATAGAGATACCATATCACTATGTATTTCTAAATGGTCTATGGCGACAACGAAGAAGAGATGCACATACAATTATACCACAGATTTATACCGTCAGTCCAAGGGACATTGAACGTTTCAGCTTATGATTACTTCTGCTACATGTTCCCGGTGCACAGAGTTTTGAGCATTTACGTACAGTGAATGACATAGTCTATGATACATTCCTATTAGCTGCAAGACATCAAAACTTCATAGCTGATGATACAGAATGGGAGAGGTGTCTGGAAGAAGCAGCACTATGTCAAATGCCAAAGCAAATGAGACAACAGTTTGCATTCATTTGCATCTTTTGCAATGTACCTGATGCTTTTACTTTGTGGGAAACATTTAAATTAAATATGTCACAAGACTTCTTGAAACGTTACAAGGAACCAATAGCACTGTTAAAAACCTTGATGGAAATACAAGAAATATTGTTTGCTCATGGATTATAAATTGTGCAAGTTTTAATTTGCCAGATCTAGGACTTATAGATGACATCAATTTTGATGATTATGACACTGAGCTACAAAAACAAAAACTGGCAACTTTAAATACTTTACAGTTACAAGCATTTCATGCCATCACAAATGCTACAGATGATGAAATGGTCAAAGACAGGTATTTCTATCTAGACGGCCCGGGTGGATCAGGAAAAACTTATCTGTACAATTGTTTGATGAGTTATATTCGATCACACGGTCAGATAGCTATGCCATTTGCAACAACTGGAATTGCTGCACCTTTGTTAGACGGTGGTAGAACTGTGCATAGTGGATTTAAGCTGCCAGTTCCCATTTTGGAAACATCAGTGTCAGATATTTGACTGAATTCTTTACAAGCAAATAAATTTAAACAAACAAAACTAATTATCATAGACGAGGCAACAATGATGTCATGTCATGCACTGAAAAGAAGTGATGGATAATAAGTTGCCATTTGGTGGAAAGTTGATGCTATTAGGAGGAGATTTTAGGCAAACATTACCTGTTGTGCCACATGGAAATAGAACAGAGATCATTGAAACATGTATCAAGACCAGTAAACTGTGGCAAATATTTACACATCTGAAATTAGAATTAAATATGAGATCTGAAGGCCAAAATGAATTCAATGATTGGCTCATTAAAATCGGAGAAGGAAAACCAAATGATACCATTGAAATTTCATCAGAAATGGTTTGCAATGAATCACTCATATCAGCCATATTTCTAAACACTCTTAAGAACGAGGATTACTCAGACATTGCAAACAAAGTGATATTAACATCAAAAAATATCGATGCCTTGAATTTAAATAACAACATTTTAAAATACATAAATGCACCACAAAAGAATTATTACAGTGCAGATTCAGTTCTGGCTGATGATAAAGACAGTGAATCGAATTTTAGTATCAAATTTATTAATTCGTTAACACCATCTGGAATGCCACCACATATTTTACAATTGAGGGGCAATTGTCATGTTATTGAGAAATATGAATCCAAAAAAAGGACTTTGTAATGGGACCAGATTAATTGTGCATGAGTTAAAAGATAATTTTATACATGCAGAAATTATAACTGGGACCCATAAAGGTGAACGAGTTTTTATACCAAGAATTGATTTAGCTCCAAGTGAGAGTGGTTTGCCTTTTGTCCTTCAAAGGAGACAATTTCCAGTTATCATGGCATTTGCCATGACCATCAATAAATCCCAAGGACAAACTTTTAAGTCTGTTGGTATTTTTTTTAAAGAACCAGTTTGTGCACATGGAAAACTCTATGTTGCTTTCTCAAAGTGAACGTTTTCAAAGGAAATTAAAGTGCATGTTGAAGAAAATGAAAGTCAGGGTCATTTATTGGAAGATGGATGCGTTTATACCAAAAACATTGTGTACTATGAGGTGTTGGAAAGATAGAGGACAGTGGTTTCATTTCCACAACAACATTTTATGGTACTCGATATGATTGCAGAAAAACAATATTTCAATAAGAAACTCTATAGAATGAAAAAAAAACATAGAGTACAGTAGTTTTACTTCCAGTACAACATTTAAGTACTCTGGGACTCTTTAAATAGGGCACCACTATTTCACTTAGGAAACTCTATGTGACATTTGCACAAAGTACAAACAGGACAAAAAAAAAAGGGAAACAACAAGAAAAACAACAGTAAAACATCCTTAAACATATTGGAATGGGTTAAAAGTTTCATATTAACATGACTGGCCCCAAAAAACAATTATCTGACATTTTAGTGACTTGCAAGGGTTAAATGTTATTGTTTGATGTTACGATTTCACATGTTAACTGTGTATTTTAAAAGTTTTTGAAAGTTAGTTAAATATATATGTGGTATAGTCAAAGATGTATATCACTACAAGTTGCAGCATTTCATAATAATTTGAACTGTATCATTTAACGACAGAGTATTGATTCAGGGAGTAATCCGATTGCCAGTTAATGGGGTCAGGAAGGAATTATTTTTTTCCCCTCTTTGATACAATTGGCCAAGTTTCAATGGGGGTTTTTATTGTTTGCCTTCCTCTGGATTCAATGCCAATTTAGTTGAACAAGAGATTAACAAAAATGTAATAAATGTTAAAAAGCATGTCATTGTTAAAACAATTTAATTACTCAAAGTTAACATAGTCCGCAGTTACTCATGGATAAATATCAATTAAAAAGTGTTAGTATTGTTAAAAAAGTTTTAAGATTGTTTAATATACAAGTTGCATGTTACAAACTTTGATGTTAGACTTTACAATATGTATGCATGAAAAATTACCACATTCTTATATTGTTATTATATATATCACAATTAAAAGACTGAAGATTGAAAAAATAAATTGAAACATGTTGGTTAAATATAAGTTGAAAGTTAAAAAAATAAAAAGTTAAACTAAATATTTGGTATTTATTTGTATATAAAAAAAAGGTGACGAATGTATCAGACTAATATTGTGTGGCAACATTTTTTCACAGCATTAACATTTTATTGACCCTCATTTTTTGACGGGCAAGTCGCTAGTTAAGATATAATCAGCAAACTGACTAAATCTAAACAGTGGGACAGACTCTTTGAACTGAACTTTGCACAGCAAACAGATACAAGCTCTAAAGGTGGTGTAGTATTAACTATCTATATATGCAATCGAGCTGCACAGTCAAAGAACTGAAGCTTAAAAAAGGTGCAATATAAATTGTCTGTACATTTAACTGCTTCTTTTTCCTGATAAGCTTTTATAACATAGGCAGATGAATTTTTTTAAATGAGCTTTGCATGGCAAAAGGATCGAAGTGCAATATTAATTGCCTGTGCATATAATTGACTATTTTTGAGCTATTATAATATAGCCAGATAGATTCTTTGAACAGAACTTTGCACAGCAAAAGAGCTGGAATTTAATAAGAGGTGCAATATTTATTACTTGTGCAAATCACTGCTTCCCTATTCTGTCAAATTATGACAACATAAGGTGCAATATTAACTGTCTATAAATACAATTGAGCTGCACAGCCAAAGAATCGAAGATGAAAAAAGATGCAATATTAATTATCTGTACATATAACTGCGTCTTTTTCCTGGAAAGCTTTTATAATATAGCCGAATGGATCTCTTGAACTGAGCTTTACATAGCAAAAGGATCGAAGTGCAATATTAATTACCTTTGCATACAACTGACTATTTTTTTGGCTATTATAACATAACTGGAGAGATCTCTTGAACTGAACTTTGCATGGGAAAATAATTGGAACTTAATAAGAGTTGCAGTATAAATTATCTGTGCATATACAGTATCTCACAAAAGTGAGTACACCCCTCACATTTTTGTAAATATTTTATTATATCTTTTCATGTGACAACAGTGAAGAAATTACACTCTGATACAATGTGAAGTAGTAAGTGTACAGTCTGTATAACAGTGTAAATTTTACTGTCACCCCAAAATAACTCAACACACAGCCATTAATGTCTAAACCGTTGGCAACGAAAGTGAGTACTCCGAAGTGGAAATCTCCAAATTCGGCCCAAATTGTCAATATTTTGTGTGGTCACCATTATTTTCCAGCACTGCCTTAACCGTCATGGGCATGTAGTTCCCCAGAGCTTCACAGGTTTCCACTGGAGCCCTCTTCCACTCCTCCATGACAACATCACAGAGCTGATGGATGGTAGAGACCTTGCACTCCCTCACCTTCCATTTGAGGAATATAAATTTCCTGATAAAGTTGAAGAGAATTTTAAAATGTTTAAAAAAAAAAAAAACGGGTATTCCTTATAGTCCATGGTTAATGTATCAATTTGTATGCTTAAAGAATGGTTAAGGTTTAATTTCTACAATCATCCAAGAGCCAAGAGGAAAATATTGAAAGTTGGAGGAGGCAGATGTTATAGCAATTATTAGATTTATGGTTCTATACACCATTTGTATTTCAAACCAGAATTCCACTGTAGAGATGACGCAACTTATCAGTAAAGTGTATGGAAATCTGTATTTGTGGACAGATGATGCATGTGTTTGATTAAGATTGCTAAACTGTATTTTTACTATTTTGTTTTACATCTGTCTCTAATAAAAAATAATAAAAACATATAAAAAAAGGCCTGAACAGTGCACCCTTTAAGAAATTCATCTGAATATAGGGGAATATAAAATTGTTAGAGAATGGATTGAAGAAGTTGTATTTACTAGATATAGTGGGGTAATTCAAAGGGGACAGAAGGTGTGAAACTTTTGTCTAACAAAGTGGCCGACTGCTGAGTGCAGGGCAGGTCTATGTAAATGTACAGTGTTTTTTGTATGGGAGAAATATGTACACTAAAATGGAGACAGTTGTTCTAGTCATCAACTTAGCTGTCCTTGTCACAAACCCAAGGGCACTTGGACTTTTGGGCCTCGCCACTGGAACCTTATGGAAAAATAGCCACATAGCCAAATGAATCAAGGGGGTATTATAAAGGCCATAAGGACCTTGTGAAAGACTTTACCACTTTGTTAATTTGTAATTTGTTATGGTGTGATGTTTTTTTCCCCAAGCTCTTGTTGTATTCCATGGACCCCCTATGGCCCTTTCCACTAAATTATTTGAGCCTAGAGGGCCTTTTGCCCATTTTTAATTTTTAGGGCCATTATTTTGTGTGTAGAGTGTCTTTCACTGTGCAACTATTGCATTAAGCTAATACAAATATTCCCCTACTCAGGTTGGACTCCAAATCCCCACCCAAACATTCTGTCTCCAGCAGTCACATTACCAAATCAAGCACTGCTTCGCCCAGATCCTGCCCAGAGGAAGCTGATAGCTAGGGGGCCGCAGACTCCTCAACGCCTAGGTGAGGAAAGAGACAGGCTGCACCAGGTCCTTGGAGACAGACCTGACTCAAGTGGAGTAATTCATAGGGAACAGGAGGTGTGAAACATTTGTCTACAAAAGTGGCCCACTGCTGAGTGCAGGGCAGGTTTATGTAAATCTATATTGTTTTATCTTATGGGAGAAATATGTAAAAAGTGTTTTCATTTAGAGGGAATAATCATTTTGTATCTTGAATCTCCGCTGTTATCACATGAGAAGAGAATTAAAGAAGATCTGGATTGGATCTACGTACATCCTGAACTGATGCTACTATCCTAGAAGAAGGGGATAGATGAACCAAGTGAGATCTGCGGGTAGGATTGGTCTCCCTTTTCAATCCCATTGAAGAGCAGATTGTACTGGTTAGTTATGCTAATCCTGTGTTCCTGATGCTTCTGCTGATGATCCTGATATGACCTCGGGGCACCAGGAAAATGCGTGTAGCTGAAGGCAATTTTTTTTGAGGTAAAGCAGACCCCCCCCCCCCCCCCATGGGTTATAAGAACTGGCAGCAAGCATGGTCCACCAAAACTGCTGAGGACTATAAGAAGTTTCTGCTCGACATCCAACCTCAAGTCTCCACAAAAAGCTTTCAACTCGGGTCTGAAGTGATATCCTCCTGGCGTCCCAACTGTGACACTTTACTATACTTGGATGATGTGGAAGAGGGTATGCCAATAGAGCAGAAGGAGCCTTAAGTCCTTTTCCCAAAGCAGATGCCTGCCTCCCCTAATGAGATGATCTAGTGGCTGGTAGACATGTATGGAGGAGGTGATTTCGCAGAGTCTGATCACTGTGATTATGGTACCAGATTGCTACAACAGTTGATCGGGGAACAGTGGATGGCCTCCCTGGGGCTCAAGCAGGCACCTGATGACACCTACTACCGCATTACAAAGGCCCTCCTACATCAGGCTAGAGCTGATGTAAAGGTTCTAGCAGGTGCTACAATGCAATCGAGAGTGTGCCATCTGAACCAGAGAGCACTGGGAAATCCTGTCTGGTCCGCACCATCAGGAATTGGGAGTCGAACCAGGGACTGAAAAGGCAGCGTTGATCGAGCGGTTGATCCAGAAATAAATTACTTTGGAAGCAGAGTATGTAGATCATCTGCAGTATGCAGCCCCGGTTGGGAATTGGTTCAATAGTTGGAAGGAGCCCCGCCAATCTGTCAAGGATGAAGAAGAAGAATCCTGACACTGCAAGGCAGTTTAAGCCTACAGCTGGTTGGTCATTGCCCAAGTTCAGAGTGCTCAGATTTGCTGGAGGGAGTGGTCCGGGATTGTGTCATGGTGGATTGACATATGACCCTGTGCTGAGTGAAGGGGTGGATGAGGAGGTGCCGGAAGTACAGATTTCTACAAACAGGGTGAGGTCAGACGTATTGCTAGTAGTCATTTATAACCTAACGACAGCAAAGCAAGAAGTCCCCTGCAGCGGCAACTCGAGAGGAAAAGGACCGTGAGCAACTGGAGGAGCTCCAACTGATAGAGATGGTCGGGAAACCAGAAACAGATCACAGATCAAGGGAGGGTGCAATCCCTGAGATCCTGCTGGTTAAAGGCTAGGCTGATCTGCCAAAGAACCACATGACATGTATTTCCAGTCTAGGAAAAGCTGCTACAGTCAAGGAAGTAGCAAAGAAGTCAGGCCAAACTAATCCTGATGGCTTGTCAGTAAAAGGATCTAGCTGATTAACAAAGACAGAGACTATCCACAGGGAGATCAGTAGAGGAATCAATCCATGGGACCTGGACACCAGAGCCAACCCATGCTCCACCTGCAAGGCTATTCATGTTGACAGTCTCACAGATGAATAACTGTGCTGATCCAACCCAGAAGCAGGCGACTAAAGTGGCCAGCCTGCTAGCAACCGCTGCAGTCAAAGAGGCAGCACCGCAGGTGGACCCCAGCAAGAGCACCGTCACCATGGAGTGACCACAGGGCAAGGTCAAACTAGGTGTCACTATTGATCCCCATCAGAGCTATTCCACCAAGCTGCATTTAAAGCCCTGAGCTATGGGTCCTGTCAGACTATTTTTTTCAACCCACAGACATGGACTTATCACAAAACTGTTTATGGCAGCATGACAGCTATAATCTGGTGGAGGTCATCTCCTCAATGCTGCATTTGGAATAGGGGAGTAGTAGCCACAACATGCTTTTTGGGGCCAGGGTGGGACTCCCCTGACCAGAAGACTTTTCTTCAACCACTGATTCTTTGTTTTCCCCAATTGTTCTAGTTATCATCTAAGCTGTCCTTGTCACCAAGCCCAGTGCACTTGGACTTTTGGTCTGGTCATTGGACCCTGATGGACATTAGCCATATAGCCAGGTGAATCAAACAAGTATTATAATGGCAATAAGGACTTATGAAAGACTTTACTGCTTGTTAATTTGTTATATGTCGCTTTCCACCATGCTATTTGAGCCTAGAGTGCTCTGGGTCCATTTCTATTTTTGGGGGCATTATTTTGTGTGTACAGTGAGTTTAAGGTTGCTATTAAAAATATTTCCCCTAATCAGGTTGGATTGCAAGTAGGTGGGGAAAGAGGCAGGCTGCATCAGGTCCTTGGAGACAGATCTGGCCCACTTGGGATAATTCAAAGGGAACAGAAGGTGTGAAACTTGAAAGAAAGTAGCCGACTGCAGATTGGTGCAGGGCTGGCCTATTTAAATGTACCATTGTTTTATTGTATGGGAGAAGAGTTTGTGAACTTATGTCTTTGGTTGGGCTCTTTATTAGAACCAATATGAATAGAAATTTTAAAATGGCCTGCATTAACAAATATTTTTGTCTTATTTTTTTTAAGTTTTATTGTTCTGTAGTTTTGCAAAGTTTGTACCAAATTACCAACACTTGAGTAGACACTGCTTGTGTCTGAGGAATTTCATGTTTGTGTCTTCCGTTTCCTGCTTACTCTGAAGCCGAGTAGATGTGTTGGGTACTTAAGCATGGAAGGAGGATTGACAAGTAATGGGGATTTGTTAACTAATTGGTACATTTGTGAGATTAAAGCACAAGACAATTCCCCCCTCCATCCCATAGGCTTAGTAGAGGCAGCTTGCAAGTATGCTTGCAAACCCTGCTTAACATGCTCAGTAACCACCAGTTTGAGCATTGACAAGGAAGTATGACTGTCAAGGCAGCATAAATGCACGAACAGAGTCTGCTTAAATGAAGATTTCATGCTTTTATGCCAATGATTTGCCCAGCTGCTATTTTTTTTAAATTTGCTACGTACTTCATAAATGTGAAGCTTTTCTAATCTCCAGAGGTCCTTTAATAAACATTTCTATGATACTTAAAGTTATGACTGAAAGTCATAGTCACAATGTACATTAAAAAGTAATATGCTTTATTTATAACCTGAACACATTCCACAAGACACTTGTAATACTGGTAAACATCATATGCCCGATTGCTTACAGTTTAAGATGCTTAGAGTTGATTATTAGCTGTAACTCAATGCATTTTATTGATCATTCCAGGACAAGAAGAAGCTAAGCACCATAGAATAATAGAACATTAAAGGGACACTGTCACCTATATATAAATTAAACTTTCAGCAAAGATATCATGCATATATAAGCATTTGCACATTTGTTTGACTCACAGAATGATTTAACTGATACCAAAATATATTTTTTTCTCTTCTTCATGAGAAAAAATATTGCATCGCCACAGGCTACAGTGTGATCTGATGTGATTTTGTAAGTTTGAATGTCACGTAACCCCCTCTCAAACACGCAATAGTAGGATCTGTAGGGAGTCAACAGGACCCAGATCCATGGAGGTGAATGGAGGGACCACACTCCTCCATACTATTCACAAGGGATAATATGTTTAATGCTGCAGAGGTTTATAATTTATTTGTGACTGGAGAGGGTGGGGAAAAGCATTGTGGAGCATAAGATTGTGCAAAAGCGAAATGAACAAATGTAATTATAGAATTATGATTTTAATACTGTGTGCCTCCCTGTCTTCAAATTAGTGAACAATAGTTAATAAAAATATGTATTTATATTTGTTTACTTATTAGAAAACAAAGCAAAGCAAAGGGGATGGGGCCTTCCCCCTTAGCGCCACTGTATAACTAATGCTGCTGTTTGGAAAGAATTTTTGTTGTTGTATCTGATAGAAGGTATTAATAATGTTTTACAGTGTGTGATGATACCTTAAAATGAAGGTCCAAGAGTAGAATAAAATCATTTTAACTGTCAACCAAAGGACCTGATTCAATCACCCAATTCGTAAATTAATACACACTTAAAATCTCTCTCTCTCACTCTTAATATTGCTACATATTCAGCAAATATTACTTATTGGCACTAATGAATTCTTAAGTCAATAGAATGCATTTAAACCTTTATTAAAAAAAACACCCAGAAGTCAAATGTTTGAGTTCAAGGCATTTGCAAGTAGCTAATAGAATATAGCCCATAGTGCAGAAAATAGCTGTTTGACTGGCAATGAGACCTACATACTATGATATGCTCCGTGCACAGAAAGAAACTTCCTGGTAGCTAAACAGGTTTTAAATTAATAGATTTTTCATGCAAAAATGCTTTTTCAAATTCATGATACAAAATGTGTTCCATGCCGCTTTATTTTTAGATTTCTATTTTTCCACTGTGGTTACACTTTTTATGTGGTTCTAATCTTGATAACTGGGAAATATTTTTAGAAAACAAAAAACAACGGCAAAAAATAATAAACACAATATTTATATGTTTAACTTTTATACCCAGTTATACCCAATTATTAATTACTGCATCAATAGTTTTTCAGATATTCATGTCTTTTACATTGTCTGGAGAATGTGTTCTTGTAAACTAATGAGCATTCAGTTAGGCCTAATGAGTGCAATGACAGTTGTAGATGCCACATTCCTATTGTGGAGTTAGAAACTTCCTGTGTATTCAAATTCTCCTCCCACATCAGGAAGCTGCTTAATAGAATGTAATTTCTATACAAAAAATGCATATATCCCAGTATAGTTTTTCAAAAAAGTATATTTTAAATACATGACCACAATGGTTCTTTAAGAATTAAAATAGCTAACTTGAAGTAAATATTATTATAATTTAGTCATCTTAATAATTTTTATTTTCTTTTTCATATGATGCAGACTCCAGGGTATTGGGGTTAATTTGAGGTGTCATGGGGTCTATACAGTAAATGTACCATGGGAATCTGTGGAGAGCCCCATGTTATAGTAGCTAACTTTAGTTGCCATGGAGGTCCATGTAATCACCCAACATGGCATAATTGATTAGTCAACTAAAGGAGCAAGCTATGCTGCATGAGGCAACCTGACTGCAAGATATGTTGCAGTCTGTGACCCAGGAAGCTGGTCTAGTGGGCGATAGCGAGATTGGATGTCCAGTTAGGCAATTCAGACCACCAGACAGACTTAGCCCTTCCATGGCACTAAGTAGGAGGAGAGGCAGCTCCAGTACAGCAAGGGGAAGAAAAGACTTATCAAAAACTGCTTCTCCTTTCATAAAAAGTATTAGGAAGCAAATAATGTCCCCTTCTAATGCTGCATCTCTAACTGTGACACCCCTAGCATCTAGATCTCCCTGGGCAATCATCGGTGACTGACGTGCGGGACACCTTGCCCTCCTCCGGAGGAGCTGCTGGAGCTGATGTAAGATGTGGAACTGCTGCTGGCTGCAATGGATTATCGTAGAATGCCGCTGTCAACCCCTTGGGAGCTGCACGGGGTCGTCTGATTCTGGCCACGTGGAGGAGGAAGATGGAAGCCTCCTGGACCCACCAGCGGCTGTGGAGGAGGAAGAGAGTCCAAGTAACACTGAGAAGGAACCCCGTCATGGCAAGGTGAGGAGAATGGCTGCTACTGAGAGCCCTGGAAGCCCCAGGAATCACTGCCATTTGGAGGCCCACAGAGGCCCGCACAAGAAGAACCGGCCGCATTGGGAGTGGATGGTGCCAGGTACTGAAGAATGGCCCAAGGGATAGGAAGGACCAAGGAGAAAGAAATCTCCACAATGGCCCCAGAGCAGAGCAAAAGGGGGGCAATATACCCATGTAGTCAGGGAAAAGGGGAGAATTAAGATGCATATTGTTTGTTGGTGGGAGGTGGGCTATAACTAAGTTCCCCCTCCTTGTACATCAACATCTGATTCAATATGTTTATTTTGTTGTTAATACGGTATGACTTGCTATACGTATCTTGAAAGGGGGGCCCTTAGGCATTAGGTGGGCAGCGGGTTTGGTAATCCAAGATATATTATAAGCATATATCCTGGTGCTTTGCATCAATGGTATCATTATTATATATATAAGGGGATGTTAGGCAGTTTTTTGAGTGTAGGAGTGCAGTGATATTCATTTTATGAGTTATGTTAATGGGGGGGTGGGAGTTGTAGTTGTGTTGCGTTGTATAGTGTTTCAGATTTGGTAATTCATTCACCTGCGGCTAATTCACCTGTGTGTGCCTTAAAAAAATAAAAAGATATATATTGGAAGAAATAAAGACTGTTGGCACAAATTACATATATATTTTGTCCCCCCCCCCCCCTTTTTATCAGATTTATATTAGGTTGCTTAGGGGTTCAGGAGTCTCCTCCGACATTCGCTGCAGGTCTCACTGCCAGGCATCTGGCATCTGCTGTCATGTGTTGGCGTCGAGGTTGCACAGGAGGAGCATCATCACAAAAACCAAAACTCACAGTCTTCTTCTGCGTGGAGAGGATGTAATAACAGCCGTAGTATAAGACGCAGTCCACTGCCTTCCAGGTCAAGGGAGGTTGCATCATGCAGGACACATGAGGTACGGCCTTCCCGGTGTGGTAGCCATAGTCCGTCGCCAAGGCCTAGGCGTGAGAGTCACTTTATGGTAGGAAGGCGGAAGGATCATGCACATCACAGGAGGAGCCCACTGCCTTCTTATTCCTGAAGTAGGAGACGGCATAATTCTAGGGGACGTCATGCCTTGTGATCCAGCGTGCGGGACAACAGCGGTCCACCATCAGCGCTCCAACAAATGTGTGCACCGACAACTGCACACCGGACAAGAGTGCGTGGCCAACAACTGTGCGCTGCCCGGACTGCACCAGCACTGTGTGTCCTGAAATAGTGAGCGTGCTCACTCAGTTCTGGACCAGTATGGCGTAAAGGCTCTGTGTTGTAACATGGTGAGGGTGCTGGTCTCTGTATTTTTTCTATAGAGAATTAGCAGAGGTGAGCACAGGTGTGTCCCGGCAAGATAGAGCACAGGTGATCAGCAGCTCACAACACAACAGAACAGTACTAGGACCTGGAGACAGCACAGCACACAGCCACAAGAGAGGGATAGTGGAGAGGAGGGAGAAAGAGGGAAATGACAGGGGAAAAGAGAGATGGAAAGGGAGAGAGAGAGGGGCAGAGAGAGAGAGAGGCACTACAGTACATGCGGCCACCTTACCTGCAGCCCTGGCAATACTCAGTTGTCGGCCGCGCGTTCTTGTCTGGCGAGCAATTGACACTGTGCGCATATGTCGACGCGCTGATGGTGGCGCTCTGTTGTCCCACGCGCTAAAGTCAGGGTGACGGGGCGCACAGTCTTGTAGCATGGGCAGCGGACCTCTTTTACTAGAAATATACCATGCTCAATTTCACCAGAGAACAGCACATGGTTTACTCCATCTCATAGATGTGGGAGATCTACAGAAGATGATGCAGGCGCGACAAGGGGGAAGGCATGTCTCAGAACAACGCTTTTGAGCATGTGAATTCTCCACCACAGGGACAGATGGCCTCAGCCATGACATCAGCAGCAGTAGTAGGGAGTTTGTTGAGATATTTTCAATTCTCCGTTAGATAACTTAATAGAATTTAAGTACGATGAGAAAAAAGAGGACTACAAAAAAGAGCACTCCAAAAAAGAGGACTGCAAAAAACAGTAGGATAAACGTAAAAACGTTATAGAAAGATACCAAAAACATTTAGTAATTGGCTGCAAGCCTATGTTATTTTGGCAAGCACTTTAGGTGAAAAACACTCTGAGTGCCGCTCAGCATTGTTTTGCTACCTAGATGAGATTGACGGGATCCATCAGATCTACGGGGGCTTGGTGTGGTGGCATTATGACGTCAAGTTTCGGTAAAGGATGTCGGTTAGACCTGATACGCAATGGGTTGATCGGGATATGGGGAGCTGGTCATAGATTGTCACTCCATTTTCTCATGGTGCTTTCAGGCCTCGTCAAGCCTAGGCCTTCGTCATTGGGTAAGAAGAGTTGCTGTTTTGCTTTTAATGAGCACTCCTGTAAATGGGGAGTGACATGTAAATACAAGCATGAATGTTTGCAATGTGACTTGCATCATCTTCTTTTTTGCTGCTTCAAACAGGCTAAGTCCTCAAATTTGAAGGTCCCCAGTTCAGGTAGAATAGTTGCGACAGTGGTTTAGGGCATACGTTAAATTGCGGCCTACATAGGCTGCTGCTGATGGGGTTCTCGGACGGTTTTGTTATCCCTTTTTCGGTGTCCGAATTTTCTAGTTGCCTTCCTAGTCTAAAGTCTGCAATGAAAATCCTTCTCTCGTCAGCGAAAAATTGCTAGGGGAGGTAAGAATGGGTAGGATGGGGGGCCCTTTCGATGAGTTACCATTTCCTGACTTAAGGGTGTCCCCTTGGGGATTGGTCCCAAAGAAAAAGCCGGGCAAATTGTGCCTGATTCATCATCTGTCATCCAAAAGGTTTGTCGGTCAATGAAGGCATCGATAAAAAATTGTCAGCGGTATCCTATTCTTCATTTTCCCATGCGGTTAGGTTAGTAAAAATGGCAGGCAAGAGAGCCATGATGTCAAAGGTCAACATTGAGTCTGCTTTTCGTTTACTACCAGTGCATCCAGCTTCTTAATTTTTGCTGGGTCAAGTTGATGAATAGTATTTTAATTTTGACATTTTGTGTTGTTTTTTGCATTGGGTTACTATGCATCAGTCCGGTCTATCTTCATTGGTTCATTATTAGAACGAATTTCTGCTCATCGGTCCCCCTGGTTCTGGTGTGCTGCACTTCTCAAAAAAAATCTGAAATCAGCAGATTTGGGTGTCCCTCTAGCGGTGGAAAAGACAGAAGGCCCTACACAAGATTTTAGTTTCCTCGGGATTCAGATTGATATGCAAGCTATAGCTTGTAGTTTACCAGTGGAAAAAGTTTGGGATTTGAAGGAAAGCACTTAAGGAAGAAGCACTTAAGGAAATGCAGTCATTGTTGGATACATTTAATTTTGCCTGCCGGATCATGCCTATGGGCAGGATATTTTCTAGGCGTTTGTCTCTTGCTACTGCAGGGGTAAAACTGGGTCACCATCACATCAGGGTGACTTCTGAGCTCAAGGAAGATCTTAAAATGTGGCTATTGTTTTTTGCCCATTTCCGTCAGTCAATCATTACGCATGATCCGGTACAGAATTCAGAGCTAGACATTTTTTATGGACGCGGCTGGTTCAGGAGATATTGGGGCCTACTTTAGGGGTCACTGGATTGGAAAGGCATGGCCAACATATTGGCATTTCCTCATTCTTAAAAACTTCGCTTTTCTTGAACTTTTTCCCTTTGTGGTGTATCTAAGGTGGGATAGCCTGTGCAACCATCATGTGGTATTTCACTGTGACAACATAGGGGTTGTTCAGGCTGTTAACTCAACTTCAGCCTCTTCTCTTTTGTTGGTTTAGTTACTGATAAAATTAGTTTTAAAATGCTTGGAGTTTAATATTTATTGCAGAGCTGTACACATCCTGGGGAAACATAACATAATAGCTGATGCTCCTTCTCGGTTTCAGTGGCAGAGGTTCTGAGAAGCTGCACCAGAAGTGGATGGTCAGTGAACGCCGTTACCCCTGGAGCTTTTGATTCTGGTGGCCCAAATATAGATACTTTGATCTGCAAGTCAGTGGCTAAGGGTACATTGGACTATTACAACAGAATTTGCAAAGAATGGGTCCTTTTCTTTAGCAAGACAAAACAGCAAGAGCTGTTAAGGTAATACTACAAAAGCACTATTGTTTTTTTATTTCGCACAAGCATTCGCAAGGTATTTCTGTTACTGCCCTCACAAAAATGCTAACAGCACTAGCCTTTTATTTTAAACTGAATGGGGAGGATGATGTTACTAAATCTTTCATAGTCAGGCAAATATTAAAGGGCTTAAGAAAGAGTATGGGTAAGAAAATGGGGGACAAGAGGAGATCAATTTCTTATGCGTTGTTAGAGAGATTAGTTGGATCTCTGCAGTTCATTTGTGTTTCCGAGTAGGAAGTCAAGTTATTCAGGACAGCTTTTGTGTTAACCTTTTTTGGTGCCTTTCGAAATCGCAGAATTAGCTGCTTTATCAAAGTCAGTGGAAGGGGTTTTGTTGCTTTTTGATATGATTGTTCAAGAAAATGACATATCAATTTTTATTAGAACATCAAAAACTGGTCAGTTGGGCCATGGGAAGACCGTTATTTTTTATTCTGTACCTAGTAGTACTTGTTGCCCCATTTTGTGTATCACCGATTATTTGGGTTACCGCCCAGGAGGGGGTGGTTCCTTGTTAGTTCATAGGGATGGTTCTAGTTTGTCGAGATTTCAGTTTACAGCTGTGTTTAATTCCTGCATTTCTGTGTTAAACTTGGACCCTGGTTTATTTGGGACACATTCATTTAAGATTGGGGCGACAACAGAGGCAGCAAGGCTGGGTTTCGATGTAGAGACAGTTAAAAGAATAGGGTGATGGGAGTCCGATAGATTCCCCTTACACATTTGCCATCATTTGTTGGTTTAACTTTTTATTTCTTTCAGGTTCCCCGGTTCGTCTTTGGTTCTTGGGTCACTCATTTACCGTATTTATCGGCGTATAACACACACTTTTTCTACCTGAAAATAGGGGGCAAATGATAGGTGCGTGTTATACGCAGATATTCCCTCCCCCCTCCTCAACCTCCCTCATCACTCTAAACCCACTCCGCACTCGGCTCCCGGTATATGCTAAGGACGTGGCGCGCTGGCGCACATGTGACGTCCCCGGGTCAAGGAGCGGAGCGGAGGCCGAAGCAGAAGCAGGTAAGTGAGAAGGAGGTATTAGGGGGGTTTAAGTTGAGGAGGAGGGGGGTTTTGGTAGAGGACGGGGGGGTTAGAATGAGGAGGGGGGTTAGAATGCAGAGGGGGGTTTAGAATGAGGAGGGAGGTTGAGGAGGGGGGTTGAGGTTGAGGAGGGGGGTTGAGGTTGAGGAGGGGGGTTGAGGATAGGGGGGTTGAGGTTGAGGAGGGAGTGGAGGATGGGGGGATGAGGATGGGGGGCTGAGGGGGTTTGAGGATGGGGGGGTTGAGGAGGGAGTTTGAGGTTGAGGAGGGGGGTTGAGGTTGAGGAGGGGGGTTGAGGGGATTTGAGGATGGGGGGGTTGAGGAGGGGGATGAGGATGGGGGGTTGAGGGGGTTTGAGGATGGGGGGGTTGAGGAGGGAGTTTGAGGTTGAGGAGGGGGGTTGAGGTTGAGGAGGGGGGTTGAGGGGATTTGAGGATGGGGGGGGTTGAGGAGGGGGTTTGAGGAGGTAGGTTGAGGAGGGGGTTGAGGATGAGGAGGGGGGTTGAGGATGAGGAGGGAGGTTGAGGAGGGGGGTTGAGGTTGAGTAGAGAGTTGAGGAAGGAGGATGAGGATGGAGGGTGGAGGAGGGGGTTGAGGATGAGGAGGGAGGTTGAGGATTTTGCTTCAAAGTTCTTTATTTAAAACATTTTTTCCTGAAATTCCCTTCTTAAAATGAGGTGCGTGTTATACTTCGGTGCGTGTTATATGCCGATAAATACGGTATTTACTGGTCATAGAGAACAGCAGCGGTTCAGGACAGAGTAACTCAGTTGGGGTTTGATGCATCTGTACTGGACATTAAATGGTTTGGTATAAGGGTCATGAAGTGGCATCAGTTGTTACAATCCATAGTCTGTTATACATGGGTAGTTGGGCCTCCCAGGGGGGTGCTTATTTATTTGGGGGGAAATGATTTGAGGTTCGTAGGTTTTTATTAGAGCTATAAAAACTGATCTTAGGAGAGTAACCATGCTGTTCCCCTGGCTTGTTATCATCTGGTCGGGCATTGCCCCTCGATTACATTGGAGGGCAGCCCTTGATCTGGTTAAGCTCGAGAAGGCAAGAGTTAAGTTAAACAAAAATGATATCTTCTTTTGTTAGACAATTGGGGGGGGGTTGTTATTCGACATTCTGAAATCCCTGATGCACACATATATTATATACTAGCGAATTGCCCGTCAAAAAATGACGGCAATGAAATTGTAAGGTAGCTAATGCTGTTTGGTGTATAATAATGAAATATGTAATACATTACTAAATGAATATACTGTACCTATTTTGAAGCATTGTGATGAAGAGCTGGCAATCTGTGTTGATGTTGCTGCAGCATTAGTGGTGTGGAGCTGCTGTGTAAGCATGCTGAATGTGTGCAGTGTGTGGTATGAATATCCGTAGGTCGTTTGTGGCGTTTTGCGAGTTTGTTGTGGTGTTTTGCGAGTTTCTTGTGGTGTTTTGCGAGTTTAGAGTGCTGTAGCTTTGTTTTCGTTTTGTTCGGCGGCCATTTTTTCTGTCGCTTAGATTTTGTTTTAGTCTCTAAACTCTTTTATTTCGAGTAAAATCGAGGTCTAAGTTGCATTTTTGAGGTCCTGGGTGCTCCCTCTTGGTGTAGGTAAGGTTTTTATGTATGTGCTGTGTGTATGTATTGTGTTTTACATTTTGTAATGTTCGCGAGTTGCGTCCGAGTGTTGCGAGGCCGTAATGTGTGTGAACGTGTGTCGTATGTTGTTTGCGAGTGTCGTAATGTGTGTGTCGTGCTGTTTGGGTTGCGACGTGAAGTTTGCGAGGGTCGCAGTTGCTGGCATGGAGCGCCTTCGGCGCTCCATGCCAGCAACTGAGACCCTCGGCCAGTGCCCTCGCTTCGCAAAGCGAGGGCCGTGGGCTCGCTACGCGAGCCCACAGCATTAGCAACAACTATATATGTGATAGGCACCTTAATGAGATAGGTCTTACGGAGGGTATTCAACAGGCCTTGCATTTGTTTGTTGGCGGGGCTAGTCGTTTTCAGCTGGCCGGTGGAGGGGGTGATTGCTCTTTGAAGGGTGGGAGCATATTTTGGTGGTGGTTTACACCTGGTTTTGGTTATGGGGTGTCCTGGGCAAGTAGTTCCTGGAGACTTCAGATGGCTGCGCTCCCTTGGTGGTCGTGAGCAATCCTATCTGTTTCTTCTTTGTTGATTGTTATTCAAATAAAGGCTGTGGCCTGTTTTATTCCATACTGGGGTCTGTCATTTATTTGGGAAATGGATGTAGTTTACTTCCAGATGCAATCACTAGTCACGTATGCTTAGGTCAAGTAAATACTTTGGAATACAATTTAAAACTGGCTAAACCTTGGAGAACACCAGACATTCCTAACTGGATGGATATGTTAATTATTTTTTATCAACTCTATTTATATGAAAGAAAAGGGGATATGTAAATATGTTAGGACAAAAAGTTTGCAATAAATTGGAAAGCTTTGTATGCTTTTATTTATAATCACTCTAATTGTTGAATACTGTACATTGGCAATTACTAACTAATGTTTTAGCTACTATTTGGGTTTTTGAAGAGAGGTTGGTTTGTTATATCAGTTTATATAATTATTGTATTGTTTAATATGTTGGATGACTTGATTATAAAATAAAAAATATCACAGACAGATTAATTATGTATTTGCTTGATAACTTGCATCATATCCACCATGAAAATGTATGCATTTATGTTTGTAGCAAATGATGAATTTTACAAGGGAAAATCAGCATGCCTCAAACCGGAAACCATTTTGGGAACAGCCAAACCTCCTTGTGCAGGTCACATGATGTGACTTCAGTGCTGTGCCAGGGTGATCCCATGATCAGCTAGAGGAGGTGGCTGGAAATGACAGACTCAACTAGCACCATGTGAGTCACCTTATACCCCACAATTACAAACTCAGAATTGTACTGTTCCAGACAGCAGGGATGGGGTAGCCACTGTTTTTAAAGCCCCATTAAACATCATTACACATAATTTTAGACCATACAGTAGGGGTAGATAAAAAGATAGATAGAAGGATAGATAAATAGATAGATATACAGATAGATAGATAAAGAGATAGATAGATAGATAGATAGATAGATACCATACGTTTTGCTGATTTTAAACATGCACCGTTAATGAAAAATTTACTGATCATCACATTTGTAGTGCTACCATCTATCTGCTTTTATATATGCATGAAACTGTTTTTATCATCTGTCCAAGAACTGCATATATAGACATCAATTAAGGTAATTCTATGCAGTCGTCTTTGATTTAAAGGACTGCAGAAATGCACTAACAATCAGCCACCAGTTGTGTTGTTCATCTACAACCTCATAAGGTTATCAAAATGGAGGGAGTGGTGGGAGACAGAACTAAAACGCTATAATAGCAACCTGTTTATGTAGAGGTTGGTAGTTCAAAACACTTTGATGAACTACCTGCTGATTGGCTAACGTCGGGTCAATCACAGTAGGCATAGTTTTCACTGGATGTTTCCTGTTAGAGCAGGAAATTCAAAGTTGCTTTTTCACATTCCAAGTTAATATTTCACACTACCCTATTATTTGTCTCCCTATATATGTTTACATAATCCCCAATTGAAGTGACACTTTTTTCAGAACAAGTTGTGATGTCTGAAGTCATCTTTAGTGTCTACCAAAGATGACTTCAGACATACCTAAATCTCCTCCTTAGCCTCTGATGATCATTGTCCAATGAGCCGGGCCACAGAAAGCCCCCTCACAATCACTGTCCAAGGGCCTCATCAGTAGTTAGCTGGACCAGCCAATCCCTTGGTTGTGACAATGTTCTCTAGGTATTCTACTGTAAATTAAAGGATTTCACCAGTCCTTTAAAAGTACATATTAATTGGTAAGATCATTTTTCCAAACTGATATAGTGTATCATTGCCATCCTGTGACACTACAGGATCAATTGCTTGGATTTTTTTTTCATACTGTTGCCAACCAGAAGCATCTTCTAAATCTTTTTGCATCCACAGTGACTCTGAACATTGGCCTGCTTCAAACTGAATGGATTGTTTGTATTGCTTTTTTCATGTTCACATGGTTTTTTGGGTTCCCTACCAAATTAGTGAAGGCACTAGATATATTTACAACTGATTTATTATTCAACAATTCCAAAGGATAAATTACTCTGGGGGGAAAAAACCCACAAAATATTCACCTTACTATTAGATAATATTTGATGTCTACCACATAATAAAGGGTTGTCATCCTTAAAGAGACACACTGAAGGTTCAAGACTATAGATTGTAACCATAGAATGTTATTTAAAAAATGCCTAATTACTCACTAGGGTCTGCACATGTCCAAATCCATATCCAAAATCACATATACACTGAAAATAATGAGACTCGTTCAATTGAGCAATTGTAACTTAGACTAGCCTGTAATGAAGCCCCTAAGCTAATACAAAATTCAATTGGCATTTTCTTGAGAGCTAAACATGGCTTACGTGTTACGGTCTTGAAATCCTTGTGGTTGTTACAACCGTAACTTACACCCCATATAAGTCTTTGATCTTTCATGTCTGCAAGAGTTATAGTCGTAAATTGCTATTCAATTGCTACAATTCCTCAAGACCGCAAATGTTTTCACACCCATAAACGACAAATGTAGAAGAAAATCCTACAAGTACTAGAGAGGACCTGCAAGGGGTTAAACACCTGATCGTAGCACTGAAAACTACGATGAAAGATATTAGAATTAATTGCACAAGTCTTAAGCTCGCAAATCTGCAATCAAAAATTGTTTTATTTTATGTTTCATTTCGGGGTTCTATCAATCTCAGGAATAAATTAGTTAATCCACATCAGGCCACCCACATGGACTAGAACAGTATCGGCATTCATTTTTATTATTTTGTGTTTTGCAGTTTTGCGTGTCCGATCGCATATTGGACCTCCAAAGGCTAATTGATTGACATGTAACCTCCATGTAACCTCCATGTTTCACTGACCTAATGATGACGGTCTCATTTTCTATTGGCTGTTTCTAAATGGGTAGTTACAGCCTTGATTAATTGATCGTGATCACGCTCTGAAATGCTATGTATGAGTGCATGGTTAACGGTTTTGACTTGCAGGCTTGTTCAATTGAATAGTACTGGATTTGTAGCAGACCGCGGGCCTGCAGCAAGCCCAAAGGCATACGACCTGTATACCGCCTTCAAATTGAATGAGGCTCAATGTGTACAGACTTCAGGGAGTAGTTAGTTATTATTATCGAACATCATTCAGGAGTTTATATTATATAACCCCCCAAAATTTGGTAAGAAGATCAGAAAGGCTTTTTGACATGTAAAAATGAAACATTCCAATGTACATTTTAATGTTAAAAAATTTATTGATTTTCTGTTACTGGCCACAGCTAGTCTTTCAATTCTATTTCAAGTTACTGTATTCATCAGCTTTTACCTGTTGCCTGAACTATTTACGGCAATATGCCTATTATGTCCATCAAAGCACATTGCCAACAAGTTTTCAATACTTTCTATAGCATTTGTTTCAATTAAATAATTTGATATACCAGCATAATACAAGTATCATGTCAAATCTAATTTAAGTGCTAACATACCGATTAAACATGTGTGTTTCTCCTTATTGTTTGTTCTATATAATATATTCAACATTTAAAATAAAAAAAGAATATACAGTGGTGCAACCATCTCTCATTAGATAACATTTCAACGTGGGTCGAACAGCTCAAAATGGCGAACTTATTTTAATGTCGGAAAATGCATTTTTTAAAGAAATAACAATCACCTAGTAAAGTTCACATTACAACCTATAGTTTAAAATTATACTTAAGGTAGGATTTACAAATGTGGCAAACCAAGGCACAAACTCTTTACCCTGGATGCATAAGCACATGTGCATCTCTGTTCCCCTTGGTGTCCAACAAATCAATTTTGTGTGCTGCAGTAATTCTAATATAAGTGTGCTTGTGTGTGGTGTGTGTATATGTGTATATGTGTTGTTCAGTCCTTCAGTCATGTTTGACTCTTGCAGCCCTATTAAATTCGGACAACATGTTACGCCGCAGCTCGTAATGTAGAAAGTAAGGTTTACTGCTATTAAGGTAACTCATAATTGAACCCCGTAAAAGACTTTGAAATCCAACCTCCATTTTTCTGTGACGCAAGTATGATGATCTCTGTTTCCATAGGCTTCATCTAAACCCATACCAACCGGTTTGACTAATTGATTACGTTCAAGCCCGCAAATCCGACAGCCGATAAATGGTTTACGGGTTTGTGTCTCCAGCTCGTAGCTCGCAGCCTTTCTAATTTAATAGCACAGTAACTCGGCCAAATTTCAAGCCTGCAGGTGTTGCGAGCTTCACTTTGGAGTTTAATAGTTGGAGGCTTTGAATTTAATAGGGCTATTGGTTACCATATGGACCAGAGCATACCAGGTACATCTGTTTGTGTTTCTGCTTGTGCTTATCCATATGGTTTTCTTGGCAAAGATACTGGAGTGGGTTGCCAGTTCCTTCTCCAGTGGACCGCTATTTGTCTGACCATTCTGCTATGGCCTAACCATCCCTTTCCAGTCCATTGTTCCTATTCCATCAGATAATAATTATGGAGTACATTTTAATGGATTTCCTATAATAAATATTAGGATCCGGATTGCAGATAATAATATTAATATCTCAAACAGTATATTTCAATGGGTTTCACATAATTGGAATTAGGGCCCCACCAGCTGCTACTACAATCAAAGACTTGTAGCTCTTTTCAATGGATTTCACCTACAGTAATAGAAATGAAGAACTCACTGCAGTAAATACTATCAGTATCTCCACAAGGAAAGACTTTTAGTTTTATCTAATGAGACTTAGGATTGCATTGTAGTTACTACTGATGCCTAAACATGATGACAGTCTCAATTACTTTTGGCTGTTTCTAAATCGGTAATTACGAGCTGGATTAATTGATCATGATAAAGCCCTGAAATGCTACTTATGGTTACATAGTTTACGGTTTTGGTTTTCGGACATGTAGTTGCGGGCTGTATGAAGGCAACTGCGGGCTTGGAATTTAATAGGGGCCATAGTTTTCTATTCTACCTGTCTGTTCTTTGGCTTTTACACTTTTACTTACATCTCCACCAGTGCTGATGGAATTTGGTCCCTATTTCCCTCAGCTTTCCTGCGGCCCAAGACTGAGTCTCTTCTATCATCTGTTGCTCTGCAGTCTGTCCTGTCGGTATAGATGTACCTTCCCAGAAATATGCATTCCTATGTTCCCCTTAAATTTGCTCACTCTTCCCTTCTCTGTCTCTTTGTCACAACTGGACAAACAGTTTCCCACCCACGTTGTTCTCCTCATAGGTCACCTCTATCTCCTCGTCCATCCCTGACCATTCCTCTAAATCATCCCACTGTTTAGTAGCGATTAGTGTTCTAACTTGCATTGTTTTCTGAATAAGAATTTTGCCTGCTCTTATGTTGTCCTCACTAAATATTGTTCATAATCATTTTCAACTTTCTCCTGTTGTAATTCCATCCCATGGAAGAGCTAGTGAACTGAAAGCCCATTTACAAAAATATAAAATCCTCTTTTCCTCTCTTCTTCCTCCGTGTGTCTCTCCTTTTTCACAACTTTCTTACCTCCTCTCATTCATACTCTCCAGGGTAACCCTACACTTATTATTTTTTTTATGTAATAAACAAAATATAAAAGACTGCATTGGGCCACCCCAGAGCTGGGCCCTGGTAGACTGCATCACTTTCCCTGGTGGTAGCTCAGCTCTAATTCCATCTCCATCATACACATCTGTAACATATATCTACTCACAGACTGCCTGCTGCTCCGTAGCCATTTTCTGTGTTTGAATTACTTGTTCATGCATTGCTTTGAGCAGTCCCCACTCCTGCTCTCACATATCTCTCTGATTTGGAATATCTTGATGAATGCAAGTTAATTGTGGCAAATCAGGAGTGCAGACACTCAGTCTCTGATGTATGGGACCCTCCATCTGTCCAGCGGGATTCCCCATTCACAAATAAGTGTCCACTGTCCCCTGGTACCAACTAGCCCTTTCTCCTCTGCACTGGATCCTCTACAACCAAGCACCTCATAACTGACTCCTCTGCCCATGGACCCTGGTAATACACTTTATTGAACTCCCTGGGAAAAATAGCATTCCAATACCAAACGTGCCTGGGTTTCCTTCATATATCAATAAATGAGCATACCACTACAATAATTCCTGTCTGTTAAGGCCACATTACCCTGTATAATACACATACATTGCCCTATGCATAATACACATAAGCAAATTGTCATGCCCGGAAGGCTCCCCCACTGAACTTTTTGGACTATGGACTATTGTGGGCCTTGAGGGGAACCGGGTACCTGAATCATGGACTCTGTTTTTTGTGTTTGCTAAATATTTCAATGGACACGGGACTTGCTAAGGAATATGACATGATGTTGCTATGTGTAATGTAATGTAGGCCACAATAATTAATGTTGGGGTTACTATATGATGTTATTGGCACAGGGCATTGTGTGTGTATTATACTGGACAGTGTGTGCCTTATTCAGAGAGCAGTGTGTGTGTGGCTTTAACAGCATGATTTTTTATTTCTCTATATTTGTTTTGATGCAAACGGGGATATATAGGCATGTTTGGTGTCTACATGCTGCATTTTCCTCAGAGGGTTTAGTGAGGTGTATTGCCAGGGTCTCTGAGCAGAGTGGTCATCTTTTCTGAGGTGCTTGGTTACAGTGGATTCCAGTACAGTAGGGAAAGGCCTCCATATTGCCAAGTTCCAGCCATAAAAGGTACTTAGCCAACCTCTCGCTAGACATTATGGTGCCATTTTTCACCTGCCAGCATGGGTCAGTCCCTGAATTTGTAGATCTGAAGAGGCAAGGTAAAAGGGAAAATTGGTTCTCTAATAACAGCAAATAGTTAAATCCTAGACGTTCAGACTAAGCCCAGGGAGGTAATTAATAACCCTGACATCATATTAGTACTGGGATAGGTAATGCCCTTTGGACAAATGCTGGTTGCTGAAGAAAGGGGAGTGACACCGGGGGAGTTAATAGGACCCCTGTTGAGTTCAAAAAGAAAGAAAGGCATCTGATCAACCTTTTGTGATTGGTCCCTGTCCTTGCTATAAATACTGGATTTTGGTTCAATAAAGGTTGTCAGTTGAAACATACAGAAATAAGGTGTGTGTTTCATTCTAAGGAAAAATAATAATTTTAACCATTGAAATGATTTTTTGTTGACTCTGTCAGCAACTCTGCTCCTAACCACTGGGAGTAGAAGTGATTACCTGTGTTCCTGTATCGTGACGACTAGTCATTCCTGGGCTGACTATGGAGGCTGGGCACTTAGGATAGACTCCAAAATCTAAGACCTAGAGGAATTCCTGTAAGCTAAAGGCAGGTGGTGTCGGATTGTACGTAGACCCTCAACTCTGGGTCGTAAAACACACATACAATAACTCTGATCACCCCCATCCCACAAAGCACAAAATAAGAATATAGCTGTCACAGCTCAAGTATTCAGGCAGTTATGGCATAGGAGAGAAGGAAGAAAGAATAGCAAAAGAACCTGTTAATCTAGGGTCGCCCATAGTCCAATAGTCCCACAATGTCTTGAACCGACAATAGGATGAATTGTTGCAAGCTTCCCTATTACATCTGCACTATATTTAAGCTGATAGATCTAAGCTTATATATAGTAAAATAAATGTATTAATATATGGTTCCTTACCCATACAAAAGGGGCAAACAGTCATACATCCACCTAATAAAGTGGACTATATTAGAAGTATTCCCCAATAAGATAAAGACTTCATCAAAACTTTCATCAAAGACTTTAGTATTTAACGACCGCAAGAGTTGAGGCCGCAAAAAACACTAATCAATATTCAATTGCTCCGATTTATCCTTCTGTCAAGCCAGTAAATGGCTAAACATGAACAACAGGTTACTGGTACCAAGGAGGTCTCTCAAAGGTCTTACTTACAAATCGTAGCACTAACTAAGCAATTAAAAAAGCAATCCTGTACTTTTATTAGAAGTGAAAGTGATGTTTGGTTTTAGAATTAATAGCACAACATTCTCAAGCTCGCAAATCGGCAAAAATAAATACTTTATTTCATGTTTAATTTTCGTCATAAAGTCCTACGGGCTCCAACCTCCAAGCCAGTAGGACTTTGGAATACAACCTCCATATTTCATTGAAGTCCTCCAGGCTTGAACAACGAGTTACGGGCTTGGAGGTCATCCAAGCCCGTAGGACTTTGGACGTAAATTAAACATGAAATAAAGTATTTGATTTTGGCGATGTGCAAGCTTGAGAATGTTGTGCTTTTAATCCTGATACCACCCATTGTGTTCCCCATCATTTACAGTGCTTTACAGGGCTGGATTGAATTTATATTTGCATTTACAGTTCTCCAAGTTTGCAGGCTTGAAACACAAGTTGCGAGCTTGCTGCTGCGATCATGTTCAAGCACGCAAATGCTTATTGCCGATAGAATGGTTTGCGATTGGAACTAACTTGCGCACAAGTCGAATTGAATAGGTACGTAAAAGTAGAGCTACTGGAGCAAGTAAGTAGCAAATCGGATATTTACTTGCCCGGAATTGAATGAGGCCCTTTATATGCAGTTTTGTCATGCATATTCTGTAATCTAACTATTATTGTTTGAAAGGGAAGGTCTGAGAGGCCCACTGTGAAACTAACAAAATAGGGGATTTCAGCATTGAAGACCTACTGCTGAGTGATAAAGTTAACCGCCTGCCCTTCCTATCTTAATTATGTTACCTTTCGTTACTCTGCACCCAGACTAATTGAATTACTGTGACCTTTTTGTTGTACTATGTATATAAGTCCTTGTGAGTTTCAAAGAAACCCCATTGAAAGAGTGCTGAATTCTGTTTTCAACTGTACTTCTGAGGGGTGAGAAAGAGCTTTTCACTTTGCTCCAGTCCAGCTACCAAGGAGTCCTTCATCTACATTCCAGAACTGCATTCCTGCTGTCCACAGATCCTGAAGCAAGCTCCTTCCAAGGAAAACCCTAGTGCTGATCCACAGAAACCTACAGAGTAGAGGACTAAATGACCCGCCAGGCTGGTTCCTCCTCATGACACTGTCCCAAGATCATCGATTAATAGTACAGAAATTAAAATTCCTAGTGCCGGTAGGGCTTTAGGGATCCTGTTTATTAAACAAAAAAAATGTTACAGAATTCCGAGAAATACAATTATTGCACTGCATTCTTGGAACCTGGGCAGGGACATGCAAATTAGTCCACAAAGGTGTCACTCTTTAATCCAATATTATTTTAGACATGGCTCATTTTAAGCATATGCTTGCTGAATTACACAGCTTTAAAGCATAGCTGAGGCTGGATTGTGCAAGATTAAGAGACCTACCCACATATAGCATTCAATCCTAGAAGAATCTCATCAGTGTGGGATGGGTACCTAGGGCCTCCTAACTCTTGCACTCCTTAAAAGATATCTGTTACACCTATAAGATAACCCTTGCCGCGAAGGTTCCCATCAGACAACCTGGGCTCCTAAAATTAACCTTGAAGCAGCTGAGTTCAATCAAGGGGCACCTGAATAGTTACTCCTTGTTGCGGGATCCAACACAAACCCCCACATAATTCCAATAATTAACCCCCTGTGGCTTGGGTTTTTAAAGGACCTGCTGCATCAAAATAATTCATGCCCTGGTCCTCAGTCTTCTGCTCTGGACTGGTCACGCTATCCAAGTTAGTTGAAGAGATTCTAGATCTCTTCAGTCTTGCTTGAAGCAAATGATCCTCATCTTCTAGGCCAGGAAAAGACCCTCCATAAAAAAAATCCAGTAGCTCTAAAACAAAGTTAACGAAATTAACAGAATTCCTCCTAGAAGGAGGTCCATCCCACACACACACACAAATGGCTTTCTGTGGCTCAAATAGGGTTTTTTGAGAATACCTAAAAATTGCTCAGATTTTAGGTCCCTAAAGACCCGTGTGGCAAGGATTTAATTATTTAAATGCCGTTGGGGTCTGTGTTTGACGTCTGTGGCAGGAATTTATTATTTTAGACAAGAGTAAACTATTTAGATGCTGTGGCAAGGGTTAACTTAGAAGCAAAACAGCATCCTTTAAGGACCCCCGTTGAACAGGGTTAACAATTTAGGTGCCACGGGGGTCTCAATAGATCCCCATGGGTATGTAGATGGGTGATCAGCAGGATCAGGGAATAGGGGATCGGTTTTGAGCATCGAAAGGGGGTGATCAGTAGTGAGCCGGGAGGGTAAAAGCAGTCACAACGTTATTTTATATGCCTTTACGAGTGCTCTGGAGTACTATTAGCTGTTTCCATGCTACTTTTGTCATATATGATTGCCAAGGACTTGGTCCTCTATTCAAGTAGATTTCTCTTTCTGTTCATTCATTTATTTCTAGGGAATAATATTACCATTATATATCCTCATGCATATATTTTATAAAATAGGAGTTCTGTGAGCAAAGTCATTTTAGGAGTTCTGAGAGTAATTTTAAGTGATTTTGAATTGAATAGCTTTTTGAAGTTCAAGCAACTCGTAACATTTCTGATGTCGGAAAATCCATGGGAACGTTTGCCATATTTTGTGTCTCTGGCTGGCTGTAGTCGTCAGGGGTAGTTCTCTCACAATGATGCTGCATTGAGTGAATAGAATAGATAGGGATATTAACTTTGCTCATTTTGACGGTGTAATTTTTCCATGTAGGGAATAGAATAGGGGTCATGGTAGTTCAAATGTTAATACTTTTCTCACCAGATATTTAAAAGTATACTTGGTACTTCAATATTGCTATAGGTTTTCTGCTTTGGGACATAGTGCTGTGGCAGGCAACTTCTATTAACACAAATAGGATTTTGTGAAAAAGAGATGTAAACTTTCTTTGTTTAACTAGAAAAAGGGTAGTAAATAAGGATATTCCAATATTTTTTCTTTACAAAGCATATCTTACACATTTACTATTAAGATGTTGCTACCATACTGGTTTTCCTGTTACCCTAATCTAATTATGACAAATTTGTACACTTGTCATCTCTTCAGAAAATAAAGGATATTCCAAATCTAAGGACATGGGGGAATTTACCTAATCAATGAATGTAATGACTTAAATGATGGTGGTGACGCAGGTACCACCCCCAAGACTCCTACTGGTTCCTTATAAGTGGGTCCAATGATCAGCAATCCAAAGACCCATTTGACTACTGAGTCTGTACAGCTGTCGATTCTCTCTGACAAAGTGTACAGGGACGTGCTGGGGACGCAGATGCAACACTCCGTCACTGATAAGTGGATTCTTTTTAATTGAGCTGAACTCTTTTTTTTTCTTTACACTCCCTCTCCATTGCCTCTGTCCTTTAGAAATGCAGCTGACGTCCCTATCAATCTGTCATCAGTCAGATCAACCAACTATATAAAGAAAAAATTCCCGCCCCTGGACAGAATAGGTGTTTTTTTACTGTGATTCTTGTAGTATTCACCTTTAGCAGCCAAGAGAAAAGGTAAGTTCAGCCACACAATAAAAGCTTTTCTTTACTTTGTGTACTACATAGAAATTGAATTGTAGTTCTGTGTCTTGAGGCTATTAGGTAAAAATGTGTTAATGCTTTATTATTGTTTTGTAATATATGTCATTATAAGGATTGCTCTAATGAAGTGTGCCAAAATTCTAAATTGTCTGAACAAATAATTAGACAGCACTAAAGCAATTATACAGTTATAGTGTTCTTCATATGCTGAATAGTACAGAATCACCTCTATTCTTTTACATAGTTGGGACATAGAATTGTACACTTATTTATATAAAGATATTTAAGATTTCATTTGAATGCTTTGTCTTCCAGATTATAAAAAAAAAAAAAAAAAATTGGGTTACCTTCTACTCTGTTTACCTTACAATGATAATATATTAGCTTACTTTTAATGCCAATCAAATCATTTTTAAAAGGCTGTATCTTAATCATTAGTAATTAGTCTTAAAAGAATACATTTATATAATATATATATATATATATATATATATATATATATATATATATATATTTATACACACTTTTTTTTATTCAATGCTTTATAGATTTTGCGTAAATTCAAATGCTTTTAAAGATTTTCAATTTACAAAGTTATTATTTTTTAATTCAATACACACACTATGCAAACAAAAATATTAGCTGAAAAACTGTAAATTGGTTATTTGAAAAGGATAACAGTAAATAGACAAGTTGGTCATTAACCAGCTCTAATATTTGTATTTAGCATAATTATAACATTGTAGTCACTAACATTTCTAAAGTGAATGCTCTATATTTCTAGTAAACTTAAGTAATTTTAATCAAAAGTAGAAAGATATTAAAATGTTAGAGTTGAATAAAATGCTGCTTTCTACTTGTATACATTTGTCTATTAATTTTCTTTATACGTTTTTTTTACTGGATGTATTTTCTTTCTCAATGCCAAGTGATATATTGACATGATGAGATAGTCGTAGAATGCCACTTTTCTCATGCATATTTAAGTTGCTTGTGAAAAAGTAAGTGCTTACTTAATTAATGCAGGACACACTGAAGAGACCATGAAGTAATTACAGCCAAAACCTGACTCTTTACTCTACAAATCACAACGACTCTCATGTTTCCATGCTACTTTTGTCATGTATGATTGCCAAGGACTTGGTTATCTATTCAAGTAGATTTCTCTTTCAGTTCATTAATTTATTTCTAGGGAATAATATTACCATTACATATCCTCCTTTCACAAATGTCAATGTCAGCATCTAAACAATCTTGATCACCAAGGTCTATGATGGGTCTTAATTGTTTCTCAAGGAAGTAACATATACAGATAGTATTTTTATCTAAAAATGCATTAATGATTCTTAGAAGGGTTGACCTTAAAATTCCACACAGCTTTTCATTTACAAAAAATATGTTTTTTATTTGTAAGGAGGTATATTGGATGTTTAAAAATACTATATTTTCCAAAAATACCAGTTTCTAATTTATAAGACAACACCACAATTGCACATATTTTAGATTTTGCAACCACATTCTGAAACCAAATTCGTTTTTTTTTGTTTGTTTTTTGACATTAGTGGAATTGTATGTATAAAATTAAATATACTAATTGGAAAAAAATTGATTTGTCAAAAAAATGTATTAATATCAAAAGTTATGGCTTAGAACTTAAAAAAAATATTTGAATGGAATTAAATAATTATGTTAAATTATAGCTTTTTCATACTTGCAAATATGACACATATACACTAATACTCTACAGATTGGAGTATTTAATAAAAGGTACATGAGCTGCCCATATGATTCTGTGTATATAGTGGATCATTTGAACTAAAGTATGAAGTGCTGAAGAATTCTTGGAGAACTCAAATCTTTGTACATATGATCCACAGAATAGCTCATAAATGAGGTTCACCATGTAAATGAGGTACACATATGATCCACAGAATAGCACATAAATGGGGTTCACCATATAAATGAGGTACACATATGATCCACAGAATGGCACATAAATGGGGTTCACCATATAAATGAGGTACACATATGATCCACAGAATGGCACATAAATGGGGTTCACCATATAAATGAGGTACACATATGATGCACAGAATAGCACATAAATGGGGTTCACCATATAAATGAGGTATACATATGATCCACAGAATAGCACATAAATGAGGTTCACCATATAAATGAGGTACACATATGATCCACAGAATGGCACATAAATGAGGTTCACCATATAAATGAGGTACACATATGATCCACAGAATAGCACATAAATGAGGTTCACCATATAAATGAGGTAAACATATGATCCACAGAATGGCACATAAATGAGGTTCACCATATAAATGAGGTACACATATGATGTGCAAAATAGCACATAAATGAGGCTCACCATATAAATGAGTTACACATATGATCCACAGAATAGCACATAAATGGGGTTCACCATATAAATGAGGTACACATATGATCCACAGAATGGCACATATATGGGGTTCACCATATAAATGAGGTACACATATGATCCACAGAATGGCACATAAATGGGGTTCACCATATAAATGAGGTACACATATGATGCGTGGAATAGCACATAAATGGGGTTCACCATATAAATGAGGTACACATATGATCCACAGAATAGCACATAAATGAAGTTCACCATATAAATGAGGTACTCATATGATGCACAGAATAGCACATAAATGAGGTTCACCATATAAATGAGGTACACATATGATGTGCAAAATAGCACATAAATGAGGCTCACCATATAAATGAGTTACAAATAAGATCCACAGAATAGCACATAAATGGGGTTCACCATATAAATGAGGTACACATATGATGCGCAGAATAGCACATAAATGGGGTTCACCATATAAATGAGGTACACATATGATCCACAGAATAGCAGAGGTTCTCAATGTTTTAGTAAATTTGACCCAATAATTTGTCTCTTTATATCACACCTTTTGATAAATACAATCTAGACTTTTTTAATAATCCAGTTAGCAGGGAATTGTAAACTCTTACAGCATGCTAATCCAGAGCTTTCTGACTGGAGCACATTTGAAGGCAATTACAAAAGTGCAAATTTTGCATCTATGACAGGAGTGATGGGATTAAAGAAATGTTGTTGTCTTATTATCTCACTGACAGATTTATGTTCACATTGTACAGGAAACAAAATAAGATTGTAATCCTATTAGTTTCTAGTAAACAGTCCTTTTAAGAATAATAAATTGCTTTAGCAGAGAATTTACTAACAACATTTGGAGTTCATTAATATTAAAGGGATTTTGACATTTACAGATATTCATGAGTTAAACTGGAGAGTTTAACCACATGCACACCTTACTTTGTGATTATGGTTTAAAGTTTATCCTCTAGACCACTTTGTTCCTTTCCATACTTCCATATGGCGCGTGGGACTGGAGCCACAAAGAGCTTCTTAATTGGCTACATCTTATGAAACTGAGCTAAGTATGCCGTCATTACAGCTCTGTTGTGTTTAAGCAGAAGGAAAGTAATCTCCAGTGGACAATACTGAAGGAAGCAGTAACATTTGATTCAAAAGCAGATACAAAAGGCACACAATGGGCGCGATTCAATTGCCCAATTCGTAAATTTATACACACTAAAAATCACTCTTAATATTGCTACATATTCTGCAAATATTACTTATTGGCACTAATGAATTCTTAAGTCAATAGAATGCATATCAACATTTATTAGTTCAAGGCATTTGCAAGTAGCTAATAGAATAAGGCTAATAATAACTAATATATCAAGAAAAGCCAGGAGGACTAAAAGAGTACTTATATCCATTAGAAGGAAGCAGGAAAATGTCTTCATAGAAAGAATTGTGAAGACAGTCCTTATCGTTAACTTTGCTTGGAGAGTATGTTCTAGTCTTGATCAGCAATTGTACTTTAGCTTTACTATCACATAAAAATTCACTCCAACTGAGAGATCAAAGCAAAAACTAAAATAGAAAAAAGAAAGATCATATTGAGCCAAACATGGTGAGGTATATCTCTGCAATTATGATGCAATTAAAAATATAATTTATTATGGTAACTTTCGATTGTGTGTTTTGCAGTCTGCTTCCCTTCTTAAAAAAGGAGTCAGCCAAAGGTTCACATTGCAGGAACCACCACTGTTAAGAGCCAGTGTGGGCAAAGAGCGACTGGTTCACATGCTAGTTAGATGTTCTTATCGCCAAGGCTAAAGGTTTCCAGAAAACTTGTCCTGTAATTCAGTATTTCACATTGGTCTGGGTTTTATACCTGTGTTCCATATAACCTGCCCCAATTACTAACACTTTAAATGGTAGAAAACAATCACAGTCATGTAATGATGGTAACAATGCAGGATTTAATATGACTGCATAAATTCAATGGCCTTGTGCCAGACAATGATGTTGGATTTACAAAACTTTACTTAAGTAGAAATATCCTTAAAATGGTATTATTCCCATGTGGGCATTGATGCGGTAAACCACTGAAAAATAAATAATTTAGTGATTACTGCATCTTCTATAATGTTATAAAGTAAACAAAATACAGTAGGTTAAGGTAATAGGCTTTATGTAATAATGGGTGAACTGTTGGAGAACCTTTCCATTGTTCATATCTCTCTATATATACTAAGATATGACACCTGCATGAATTCTCCGACAGTTTACCATTCTGTACATATGGACGTCTATATTTGTGTAATACTTTGTCAGAGGTGTATTTGTAATTCCTTTAGTGCATACATATACATTGAAAGATTCACTATAGTCCATGATGGGACATTCAACACACTCAACAGACTTTAACTGCAACATGCAAGTTCCAACCATAGCCCTATGTATCAGATCAAAACTCAATAACTAATCAATATCATATAATCCAATGAGAAAATGACAGTGGTGATAGGGCTTAGATAGAGTTAAAGTACTGCATATTTTTCAGTGAATGCTTTTGTACTTGATTGAAGTACATATTATATATGAAAACATGCCAGCGCAGATAATAAAATACCTACCATGATATTCATACAAGGTAAATAAATAAATAAGTCACTGTGTGAATTCAGATTTATAGACTCATTTTCTGTATTTGTTTCTAGGATTTTCACACCATGTTGCATTCAGATTGTTGGCCAAGTACATATCAATGTTCAAGCAAACCAAAACTGGGCATTGTCTACATATTGCTGTTACTGGTATCTTTTAGCTTCGCATCTACCCAGAGCAAGTCTTATAACCATCAGATCGACAACAGAAGTAAGTATTCCCTGCATTACTATCTTTGACATAAAGATCTTAGACTTACATAAGAATTGTGATCCTTATATGTTTAGACCAGTGGGGAGCAACTCAATTCTATGAGGGACTATCAGTCGAGGATTTGAATATCTCTCTGTATGATCATTCATTAAAAGGATGCTACAACTTCTAAATATAACGGGTTGCATGTACTAAAGGAAGAAGCCTTGGAGAATAGCTAAAGATGTTAAATCTTAACACAATAGAAATGTCTCAAAGACGTCACTGTTGAATGCATCTGGCCCATTTTATAGTTTTTAGTTTTGCCATTAAGGGATCTTATCTATAGCTGTTTTTTTTTTAATAATTGCTTTTAATAAATATAAAACAATCATTTTAAAAATGTGATGAGCCATAATTTTCACTAAGATTTCATAAAGATAATCAGTCAGCGTTTTGAAAAAAATATAAAAGATTCTGCTTTGTTTCGAATGGAAGTTCCTGATTATTTATTATATTTCATATGCATGCCTTAAATCAAGCGCAACCGAGTATTCAACAGAGTAGCAGAATAGCAACTGTAGAGTTTACTGGAGGCGTTACAAAGAAGTAGGATGCAGGCAATGTGCCTAATTCAAATGCGATTTGGCCAATTGAATAGGGCTCAATATAAGCAGAAGTTTTTAGTTAGTGAAGACCTTGCTTTTGAAAAGAAGTTCACAAACTAAACACTTCTGTAAAAAAATATCCTATGTGCTTATATAGAGCCCTGTTCAATTGGCCAAATCACATTTGAATGAGGCCCAATATTTTTTAATGTGACTGAGGAACACTTGACCTTATGTAGTTATGGTAATACAAAGGTTAAGAAGCCAGATAAAAATTATAGTCAGTCAGATGCATATATTTCTAATACAGTAGACTCTCAGCTAACCAGAACTCAAGCAACCAGAACTCTCAAGCAACCAGGAAAAAAATTGAATACTGAACTTAAAAATAAAAAAATAATTTTACAGGGCTCAACAAATGCCAGGAGCCAGGTTGCAATGCCATAAAATGCTTACAGGCATCTATAATGCATCCACTGTATATCTCTGCAATTCAGTTTTACCTGGAAGCAGACAGGCGTGAGTGACTGAGCCAGTGCAGTGTTGGAGTTACATTTCCCGGGTTCAGCACTGCATCCTCCAGCCAAACGTACCTGTGTGTGAGGAGTGTAAACTGCTGCTGCTAGAATAGCCCTCACTGACAAATATACTTAGTAGAGCATCCTATGTGCAGCTAATCTAGGCCTCTTTTAACAGTAGCTCTCAAGCAACCAGAAACTACATTTAGCCGACATCTACCAATGAGTGTGGGTGCCGGATAACTGAGAGTCTACTGTATCCTTATTTGGAGAGACAAAAAGATACTTATAATGAGAGGCAGTGATATTGAGCCCACATACCTGTCTCAGAGTTAATGGGCAACTGAAGACTCATGCCTACATGGCAACATTTCATTGATAATTCCAGGGGCACTCAAGTAAGCTCATTCTGCCTTCTAACTGAATACTACCTCACCACTTACTACAGTACAGTATCACTAATTAAAGGATCGCAGTGCAATGAAAACAAATATGTTTAAAAATGAGCATAATTAGGAAGGCATTTTGATGTCTGTGTTGGACTGTTAAGGCATGCATTATATTTTGGTAAAGACTTAGAGGGGCATTCACATTTCTTCCGGAGCAAGTGGGTAGGTATTAGATTTGATAGGTACATTTTCTCTTCAATTATCCACATCGCTTACGTAACTAATAGATTCGATAATCACACCGCTCAAGCTTCAAACTATCAGGAAGTGATGAAATAAGATAAATTTAAGCTTCTGTAAATTTTAATTTTTGTTTTATATTGCTTAAAATGTTTTATTTTCATGTTTTCCAGAGCTGCTAATATTGTTAGTTTTCAAAACTTAAAAATGAAAAAAAATATTTCAGTCTTATAGACAAGTGGTCCATCTATGCACAGTACCGTTGGTGTAAATATCAATATTTTGTATATATTGTACTAATTCTACAAAGATAATCAATCAAAAAACTATTCAAATATGGACCCACCCTATAGAGAAAAAGACACCCAATTTAGCTATCAAGAACCACTTCTGTGGAAATTAAATTACTGACAGATATATAGAATAACATTCATCTTGTTAAAATATAACCTTTATTACAATTTAAAATATAATTAAATAAAAAAAGGGAACACAACGATTAAAAAGAATACAATTTGACAAGACTGTCCCTGCTGTATTAGACACAATTGCACATTATATGATAAGCCTCTAAGTAATCATCATGTATTTTTTTAAACCATAAATTATATACATGTACTAGCGACTTGCCCGTCAAAATATGACGGCAATAAGATTGTAAGGCAGGTAATGTTGTTTGTGTGCGAAATTTATTTTGTTGGTGTTCCAACATGTTTTCATGTTGCTGCAGCATCAGTGCTGTGGTGCTGCTGTGTAAGTGTTATGAATGTGTGTAGTGTAAATAGTGTGCGTGCGCAAGGCAAATCCATTAGGGTAGCTGTGTACTTCTGTGTAACTTGTGTAAGTTAGTGTTCTAAAATGGCGCCTAATGTGTGGTATGCGGCTGTGGCTGATTTTGTGTCCTTGTTTTCGGAAAATCCGTAGGTGTTTTGGGGGTGTTTTGCGTGTTTAGGGTCCTTTAGCCTTTTTTTCGTATTGTTCGGCGGACATTTTTTCTCTCGCTTAGGTGATTTTCGGGTGTCTAAACTCTGTAATTTGGACTTAAATCGAGGTGTAACTTCACTTGCAGAGGTCTTGGGTGCCCCCCCCCCTTGCTGTGGGTAAGCTTTGTATGTGTTTGTTGTGTGTATTTATTGTGTTTGTAATGTTTTTCGGGTCGCGCGGGTTGCGTCCTTGTTTTCGGATCTCGTACGTCTTTTTCGGAAAATCCGTAGGTGTTTGGTGGTGTTTTGCGTCTTTAGAGTCCTGTAGCCTCGTTTTCATTTTTTTGGGCGGCCAGTTTTTCTCTCGCTTAGAGGATTTTCGGGTGTCAAAACTCTTTTATTTCGAGTGAAATTGAGGTGTAAATTCAGTTTTCGAGGTCCTGGCTGCCTCTCCTTCCTGTAGGTAACCTTTTTATGTATCTGTTGTGTGTATTTATTGTGTTTTTAATGTTTTCATGTGCGTGGGTTCGGGCGGTAAGGTCGTATTTTTGCAAGGTCATAATGGGTCGTAACGAGTCTTGTATTTTAGTGTCGTAAGTCCGTAAAATTAAGCGAGTTCCGCAGTTGCTGGCAAGGAGCGCCTTCGAAACCCGCGCACACGAAAACATTAAAAACACAATAAATACACACAACAAATACATAAAAAGGTTACCTACAGGAAGGAGAGGCAGCCAGGACCTCAAAAAACGGACTTTACGCCTCAATAAACGTAACTACAATGTAATGGGTCGTAACGCGTCTCGTATTTTTGTGTCGTAAGTCCGTAAATTTTGTGAGGTCCGCAGTTGCTGGCACTGGCGCTCCATGCCAGCAACTGTGGCCCTCGCTTTGCGAGCCCGCAGCGCTAGCAACAACCCGCATGCTCACAAGTATATATGTGATAGCTCAATCCAATATAAGAGTAATTTCTCCAGTTCAATGAAGTTCAATCATATCATATAACCCTAGGTTGAAAAAACAACAAACATCAAGATTACAGTAAAGTGACCAAGTGACAAAATTCAATCACATTACAATTCCCATTAATCAAATTATTATTCTAATCCAGAAATGAGATAAACAGGCTCTAAAAGTGATAGCTTAAACTCATATCATTAAATAATTATTACAGAGTGATCAAATAATTAATATGTTAAATATTTCTTCTCAAACAGCATATAATATGATGATAGTTACATAAACATGATTGTGCTTTACATACTATCAAAAAATATGAAATCCCTTCATTGATATATCAGGCCTGGGTATCGAGTCCCAGGCTGATGACGTAGGACGGCATACTGGAAGGCACTGTGGAGGGAATGCCTCAGTTATGTGTTGAATTTATTAACTTTATTTAACTCTACTGTTATTTGCACTGTGTTAGCTATAGGAGGTGAGTGTTACAATATTAATTTATAATTGGATAACTGGTCGATCCCCAGCTCTGTCACAGCATACCACAGGGCTGGATATAGGGATTTCAAGTATTTGGATAGGAGAGCAGTGTATTGTGTATATATTTTTTTAGCAGTTGGTGGTGGGCTCCCAGTACCTCCAAACTAGTCACTGTAGGTACTTCAGATTCGGGTTTGTAATTTGTTTTGTATTTATGGTTGCACTTTATAGCTTTTACAAGCATCTTTTGCATTTTAATATATGGGTGATATATCAATGAAGGAATTTAATATTTCTTGATATTTTGTGGACACACACCCACAGCCTCTGAGCTGCCATTATAAAACCCCAGCAAGTAACCACAGTGCTGGACACACATATCCACAGCCTCTGAGGTCCTTACAATCACTTGGAGCATCTAACATTGCAGTCTTTATTTTGCTCTTTATTATGATTATTAATATGTACCTGTGTTATAATATTTTAGCACATAGAAAACTGTTTGAAGCTTTTCTAGTTAACTTGTGAACACTTCATATTATTGTGATGTGTCCCTCTTTTACCAACCCAGTATTTGACACCTCTTCTCTGTCTGTCTCCTCCAATATATACCGTTTCACATTAATTGTCTGTGAAACTCATTACTCATTTTAAACCCCCAGCAAGTACAGTAAGGGAAAAAAATATTGATCCCCTGCTGATTTTTAAAGTTTGTCCACTGACAAATAAATGATCAGTCTATAATTTTAATGGTAGGTGTATTTTAACAGTGAGAGACAGAATAACAAAAAAACAAACAAACAAGAAAAACGCATGATGAAAAAGTTAAAAATTGAATTGCAGGTCAATGAGTGAAATAAGTATTTGATCCCCTATCAATCAGCAAGATTTCTGGCTCCCAGGTATCTTTTATACAGGTAATGAGCTAAGATTAGGAGCACTTCCTTAAAGGGAGTGCTCCCAATCTCAGCTCGTTACCTGTATAAAAGACACCTGTCCACAGAAGCAATCAATCAAACAGATTCCAAACTCTCCACCATGGCCAAGACCAAAGAGCTGTTCAAGGATGTCAGGGGCAAGATTGTAGACCTAAGCAAGGCTGGAATGGGATACAAGACCAACACATTGTGCGATTATTCGCAAATGGAAGAAACACAAAATATCTGCCAGTCTCCCTCTGTCTGATGCTCCATGCAAGGTCTCACCTCGTGGAGTGACAATGATCATGAGAACGATGAGAAATCAGCCCAGAACTACATGGGGGGGGGGGATCTTGTTAATGATCTCAAGGCAGCTGGGACCATAGTCACCAAGAAAACAATTGGTAACACACTACGCCGTGAAGGACTGAAATCCTGCAGTGCCCGCAAGGTCTCCCTGCTCAACAAATCACATGTACAAGCCTGAATGATTCAGAGGAGAACTGGGTGAAAGTGTTGTGGTCAGATGAGAACAAAATCGATCACTTTGGCATCAACTTAATTTGCCTACTTGGAGGAGGAGGAATGCTGCCTATGACTCCAAGAACAGCATCAAACATGGGGGTGGAAACATTATGCTTTGGGGGTATTTTTCTGCTAAGGGGACAGGACAACTGCACTGCATAAAAGGGACGATGGGGCCATGTACCATCAAACCTTGGATGAGAACCTCCTTCTCTCAGCCAGTGCATTGAAAATGGGTAGTGGTTGGATATTCCAGCATGACAATGACCTAAAACACACAGCCAAGGCAACAAAGGAGTGGCTCAAGAAGAAGCACATTAAGGTCGTGGAGTGGCCTAGCCAGTCTCCAGATCTTAATCCCATAGAAAATCTGTGGAGGGAGTTGAAGGTGAGAGTTGCCAAACATCAGCCTCAAAACCTTAATAACTTGCGGCCTCATTCAATTGCTACTTACTTGTGATTGGGGCCGCAAGTAGAGATAGCAAGTTACTTTGCTTTTCAAATGCCCCTTCTTGCATGGCCCGTTCGTGTTACTTACTGCTCGCTACTATACCTTACTTTACTCATAATAGCAAGTTACTTCCATCAAAGCCTTTGATCTTTCACTGCCGCAAAAAACACAAATCGCAATTCAATTGCTCAGATTTATCCTTCTGTCAAGCCCGTCAATGGCTAAACATGAACAACAGGTTACTGGTACTAAGGAGGTCTCGCAAAGGTCTTACTTACAAATCATAACACTAATTAAGCAAATAAAAAAGCAATCCTGTACTTTTATTAGAAGTGAAAGTGATGTTTGCTTTTTGAATCAATAGCACAACATTCTCAAGCTCACAAATCGGCAAAAAATAAATACTTTATTTCATGTTTACAGTGCTTGACAGTGCTGTATTGAATTTATATTTGGATTTACAGTGCTCCAATTTTGCGGGCTTGAAACACAAGTTATGGGCTTGCGGCTGCGATCATGTTCAAGCACACAAATGCTTACTGCAGATAGCATGGTTTGCGATTATCGGGAAGGGGGACTAACTTACGCGCCCAGCCAATTGAATAGGTAAGTAAATGTAGAGCTACTGGAGCAAGTAGCCCAAAAGTAGCAAATCGGAAAGTTACTTGCAAGTAACAGCCCCAAATTGAATGAAGCCACAGGAGAGGATCTGCAAAGAGGAGTGGGACAAAATCCCTCCTTAGGTGTGCAAACCTGGTGGCCAACTACAAGAAACGTCTGACCTCTGTGATTGCCAACAAGGGTTTTGCCATCAAGTCAAAGGGGTCAAATACTTATTTCACTCATTGACCTGCAAATCAATTTATAACATTTTTGACATGCATTTTTCTTGTTTTTTTTGCATTTTAATTTGTATTTCTGTCTCTCAATGTTAAAATATAATTTCTTTGTCAGTGGACAATCGTTCAAAATCAGCAGGGGATCAAATACTTTTTCCCTCACTGTAACTACAGTACTGCACTCCCTCCCTGTCCCTCACCCACCCACTCGCCCCTGCTCTGTCTTAAATTCATTGAAACACACATGCCTTAGACCTGCTCAGTCAGCAACGCCTGCTAAAAAGATTCATAGATAAAAATATCACATACTCCACCACTTCAGCAAATCTGAAGGCAAATAATATTACCCTAATCTTCACAGAATCTTTCTCTATCTTTTGTCTTCTTTATAACCTCCTGCATCTTTCTCAGACTCTCCTTTACACATCATGTCCCGAACAATATAACCATCTCACTGGCCATGCTCTCTTCTCCTCTCCTATGCTACCATGAGCATCTCTCCCTTCCCTAACGCTCATAAGCAGAGACACTACTGTAAGTCTCATTCCCATCTCCTATCGCTCTCAATCCTTCTTCTTCTGGCTCCCAAGACCCTCATTCATTTCCACCTGCCGACAACCACATTCCTCCCCAAGGGCCGCAAACACCGGTAACACCCAGAATTTGATACCCATCACTTGCCTCAAACCTTTGCCCTTTCTCCTGTGCCCTCTGTAATGCATGGTCTATCTGCAATAAACTTACTTTCACTCATCAAGTATTTATTTCCAACTCCCTTAATCTACTGGCCCTCACTGAAACCTGGCTACCCTCATCAGACACTGCCTCCCCTGCATCATGCTATCATGGTGGCTTTCACCTCAGTGACACACCTAGACCTGGGAACAAACAAGGTGGTGATGTGGGTGTATTACTTTCCTTTCACTGTACATTTTTCCTCATACTCCCTGTCCCTTCCCTCCAATTCTCATCTCTGGAAGTTCACAATATCCGCCTCTTCTCACCCACCTCTCTACATGTTGCTATGATTTATTGCCCGCCTCGACCACCCTCTCAATTCCTGGATAATTTGTCTGCCTGGCTCCCTCACTTTCTCTCCTCAACGTTCCTTCACTTGTACTTGGCAACTTCAACATTGCCATTGACACTACCACCTCCCTGGCAGTCGCTAAAATACTCTCACTCACCTCTTCCCTTGGCCTCTCACAATTTACAGATTCCTTAACTCACCATGCTGGACACTCCCATGACTTTATTTTCACCAATCTCAGCACCACCTCCAACCTAGTGTTCCGTCCACTCCCTCTATCTGATCGAAAACCTCTTAACCTTCAACCTCCCCACACTTTCCTCTTACTACCATTCTTCAACACCGCCGCCATCACCCACAGAAACCTGCAAGCACTTAACCCACAAAGCTCTCCACTGTGCTACAACCCCTTTGCAGCCCCATCACCAATTTCAACTGCCCTCCCACTGCCACTTCATATTACAACTCGAATCTTTCTTCCACCCTTGCCCCCATGACCACACACAGATGCCCTCGCTCTCATCGACAGCCATAGCACACTTTACAGAGGTGCTCCCACACTTCTGAACTACTATGGAGGAAATTATGCACTCCAGCAGATTTCCTTCATTACAAGTTTATGTTGAGCTCCTACTTCTCTGCCCTCAACCTTGCTAAACAGCATTAATCATTAATATCAACTCTGTCCTCCAACCCCAAATGTTTGTTTCCCACTTTAAACTCTCTCCTCCACTCACCACCACCTCCTTTCTCTTCCTCTCTTGCGACTAAAGATGTTGCCAGCCATTTTAAGCAAAAATTTTAAAACATTAACAACGAATTCTCCTCCCATCGTTACGTACATTCTCTATCCTCTCAACTAACTGAGAACACCCAGCCTTCTCCTTCCCCAATTGCACAGCCACGATGCACTCCTTTAACCTTGTAACCGAGGATGAAGTCTTCAGGCTACTAACAACCTTTTGCCTTACTACCTGTCCTCTGGATCCTATTCTATAATACCTTATTCCTCGCCTCTCTACCACACTAATCCTAGGTCTCACACATCTCTTGAACCTTTCCATAAATACTGGCACATTTCAGTCCTCTCTAAAACATGCCATAATTACACCCATTCTTAAGAAGCTCACATCTGATTCTACATCTACCTTTTGTCCTATCTCTCTACTTCCCCTGGCTTCCAAACAAGTCGAGCGGCTCGTCAACAATCGCCATTCCCAATTTATTTCCTCCAACAACCTTCTTGACACTTTCCAATCCAGCTTCCGACCCCAACCCTCCACTGGGACAGCTCTCACAAAAGTCACTAATGACTTGCTCACTGCCAAATGAAAGGGTCTCTTTTCTATTCTACTACTTCTGGGTCTCTCTGCTGCCTTTGACACAGTTGACAATCATCTTCTAATCAAAATCCTCTGCTCACTCGGCATCCAATGTCGAATATTTAGCTTCTCCTTCTCCGGCACCTGTTCTTCCCCTCACCCTCTGTCTGTTGGTGTACCCCAAGGTTCAGTCCTAGGCCCCCTCCTCTTCTCCATCTAAACATCCTCACTTAGTACCCTAATACAATCTTTTGGGTTTTAATATCATCTATATGTAGATGACACTCAAATCTACCTCTCAGCACCAGATCTATACCCCTCTCTTCTAACACATTTCCAACTGCCTCTTGGATGTCGGACCACCACCTCAAACTCAACATGTCCAAGACCAAAGTCCTAATCTTCCCACACTCTATTTCAGCTTTAATTCCTCACATCTCTCTTACTGTCAACAATGCCATCATCACTCCCACTTCCCAAGCCCGTTGTCTTGGCGTTCTACTGGACCCTGCCCTGTCTTTCATTCCTCACAAACAGTCACTAACAAAATCCTGCATCTAAAAAACATTTTCAAAATACGTCACTACCTTAGACAAGACACAAACAAGAATCTAATATACTTTTGCATCAAATCTCATCTTGACTACTGCAACCCGCTTCTTGCTGGCCTCGCCATCTCCAATCTGTCTCACTTCGATCCATAATGAATGCCTCCGCTAGACACATCTACCGTACTTAACATACAGTGCCTGCAGCATCTCTCTGTCAATCACTCAACTGGCCTCCCTTACCCTCCAGAATACAATTTTAATTCAGATCCTAACTTATAAAGCCCTCAACAATGGTTCACCCCCCTTATATCTCTGCTCTCATGTCCATATACTCCCTCACCCGCCATCTTAGTTCTGCTAAAAATCTTCTTCTATCCACCTCTCTTATCATCTCTTCTCACTCCCGTCTTCAGGACTATTCTCGTGCTGCCCCTATTCTCTGGATCTCCTTGCCTCTCTTCGCTAGTCTATTTCCCGGGCCTCAATACCTTCAAATCCTCACTAAAAACGCATATTTTTAAAGAAGCCTATCACCTTCCACTTTAACTTGCACAACTTATCTTTCACTCTCCTGTACCTCACCCAACCCCTTTAGATTGAAAATGTGCAAGTTTTCAATCTTGCTAGGTGCTTTGGGGAAAACACTATGGACACTGGATTCTAAGCTCAAAGACAGGGCCCTCCATCCTTTGTAACATGGTAATGATGGTATTGTTTTCTGCCTTGATCATATATTAAGTTGGTGCGTTACAAATAAACAATAATAATAATAGTAAGTTAAGCACAATCATATTTATGTTAATTTCATAATAGATGCTGTTTGAGGAGAGATATTTAAAATATTAATTATTAACTAATAATAGTTTAATGCTAGAGCCTGTTTATCTAATTTCTGGATTAGAATAATAATTTGATTATCGGGAATTGTAATGTGAATGAATTTTGTCACTTGGTCACTTTACTGTAATCCTGATGTGTGTTGTTTTTTCAATCTATGGTTATATTATATTATTGAACTTCATTGAACTGGAAAAATTACACTTATATTGGATTAGACTACGCATGTAGATAATTTATGCTTTTTGAATTACAGGATGATTATTTAGAGGCTTATGATATCATGTGCATTTGTGTCTAATACAGCAGGGACAGTCTTGTTTACATTGTATTACTTTTAATCATCCTTTTTTATTTAATTATATTTTAAATTGTAATAAAGATTATATTTTAACAAGATGAATTGTATTCTATATCTCTGTCAGTAATTTAATTTCCAATAAAGTGGTTTCTGATATATATATATAGAGTGTATTTTTTATTGTATTATTTCAAATTTGGATGCCCATAGAACCTAATATTAAGAGATTTTAAATTTACAACCACTTCACTCATTGGCTCTTTCAACAACCAATCAGAGAATTGTGACTCTATTAATAGGCCCTAATCTTGTTTGCTGATATGTTAGCTAATCAGAATTGGGAAAAATAGAAGGTCTCTATGAGACCATTAACTATACCTATAGTGGTCCCTATGGACCCCATGGAACCTAACATTAATTAACCTGTTACCAGAACCTAAGAGCCCCATTCATAATATAATGTAAACCAGGGGTTTTCTGTGGACCCTATGGCAAATAACATTAACCCTGTAGCCAACTGAGTCCAAAAAGACCCATATGGTAGTAGTTAGGGTGCCATGGAGTCCATGATATGGGTTTAGTCTTAGGTGCCATGGGGGTCCATAGGGACCTCCATGGTTATAGGTTAGCATACCATGGAGCTTCCATAGATATACAACCAAAGCCTGTCTTGTGATGGAGCATGAAAGCTAATATAATTCCTAAGTACCCAATTAGTGTGCTCTGAGCACAAATTCCCATTTAACCCCCAGTAACAATCTAGTCCACTAGTGTTTAAAACAATAAAAACAATATGATAATAAACTTGGGAAACTCATAAATAATTACTCAGATCTGACTTTATACACTGCAGACCATAAACTACCCCTATATAATAGGTGGATGCTACATAGTTGGGAGCCCCTTAGTAGGGAGCCTCACAGTGAGATTGTCAATCACTTACGTTTCAGGAGATGGAAAAACCACATGCCATTAATTTTAGCTATATGGTATTAATTAGGAATTATAATAGCTTTCATGCTTCAGCCCAAGACATGTTTGGTTGTTATGCGAGGACTTTAGTAAACTTTGGGGCATTTAACAAGTAGAGTATTCCAGTTAGAATGATCCCTTGAGGATCACAGTCTTCTCTCTCTGCATCTATCAGTTGTGTTGGTGTGATCTTGGGCACATGGCGACAAGACTAAATGTGTTAGATTGAGTCCATACCCATTGTTTCCTATCCCAAGTTGGAGTGCTCTTTTTAATCCACTGCATAGTTTTTTCACTAACATTAATAAAGTATTTGCATTTTTTAAAATATATTTTCTATAATTTATATCATAATTGCATTGAGTAAGGTAATTAAGTCACTTAGTGAAAACATTGATTTGAATGAAAAAAACAATGTTTAAAGACTTCCTTTAAACATTGCACAGACAGCAATGTTTCCCATTGGAAAATTACATTTACAGCCCTTCCTATCCCATCACACTCCCTGTGACAGTATAGCGAATCTTCTTCAGAGATCCAAGGACAAGGCACATAAGATGCACAGCTGAAAAGGTTAGAAAGAAGAGTAGAAAAAAGTCACAATATAGGGGTATGTATGAATAGGAAAAGAACAGTAAAAGACAACAGATCCCTGAAGACATTTGCTAACAAAACAGAGAAATACAAACATCAGCTGGGTATAGTACATACAATTTACATTTTCTTTATCATGCATTTAAAAGAAAAAAAAAAATCTGTGAAAAAATAAGGATTGTTAGAAGTTGGAGAGCATAAATAGAGTAAGCAGAATAAAGTAATTACAGTTACTCAGCAAAGTTTAAAAGAAAATTACAGCAGAATCAAGAGAAGAAAAAAAAAATTAAGATGTTGAAATGGGAAGGCTAGAAAGAACCATGAAAAAGGAAGGAGAGGGCAGGACAAAATATAAATTGAGATGGGAACATGGAGTTAAAAGTTATATGGATCACATAAATCAAGAATTGGTTAATTTAACATAATATTGTCATTTTTACTTCGTGCATGTATAGCCCCTGAAGCTCTCCAGCAAGAAACTACATAGATAATGAGGTTCAAATTAGGACAGTCACACTGATTATACTTCAGCTTCCAGTTCTCATACAGAGAGAGAAAGTAACTGTTTCAGAACTATAGTTAATGATTTTGAATCCAAGCACTTCCCTTTTTTGTTTCATATCAATATCTATTTTAAAAGCATCGTACACCCATATTTGTCTTATACTGCCACTTTATATTGATAACTTTTTTCAGTTTTTTTCTGAAACAAACAAAACTATCGGATAAAATAATGACAGTGATGTTATTCAAACCACAGCTCCAATTTTACATTTCACTTTACCACTAAGCAAGGCATTATGGGCCATATTCAATTTGGAGCCCGTAACTCGATCGTAGACATACGATTGTCTGCGAGTGAGTTGCGAGCTCCAGTTCCCCTCCATTTGTGAGGCTATTCAATTGCTCAAGCTCGCATGTTGAGGGCTTGAAGCCAAAACCATAAACCATGCACTGTTTCGGAGCAGATGGGGGCGGGAACATGATCAATTAAGCAAGCTGGTAACCTCCTATTTCAAAACAGCCGATAGGAATTTAGAATGTCCAAATTACGGCATAAAAATAAAATGTATCTCCTGACGATTTGCGGGCTTGAGACTGTTGTGCAATTCATTCTAATGTCTGTCATCGCTTTCCCTGTTATTTACAGTGCTGTATTGATTTTTTATTTGCATTGGCAGTGCTACAAATAGGTGTTTAACATCTTTGCGGGTCCTCTCTAGCACATGTAGGATTTCCTCCTCCATTTGCGGTTTACAAGTGTGGATATCTTTGCCAGTTTGGGGAAATGGAGAAATTGAATAGTGACACATCAAAGGCTTCTGAAGGCTGTAAGTTACGAGTTTGACGGAAGCAATTTTTTCAAGCCTGTAATTCGTAAATTAATCAGAGCCCGCAAAAAGATGCCAATTGAATAGCAAAGCAGCTTGCAACCTCACTTACGGGCTCCCGGATCGAAAAATAACTCAATTAAATGGAGTTATACAAGTTTTTTAACAATATCACATATATACTGTAATTCTCAGCAGCGCAGGCTTGCCAAAAAACGTTGATAACGCAGCGTTAAAACTGCTGGCTAGCACAGCTAGCCCGCTGCAACTGCGGACCTCGCAAAGCGAGGGCCGTGGTTGCGGCCAGGCAAGGAGCGCCAAAGGCGCTCACTACGCTGGTGGAGATGAGCTCCACAGGCGCACATCCCTATGACCCCGTACGACTTAAGCATCATACCTACAAATGGCGGGACTACCGATCAACACAAAGGTCAATTATACAATTCACAGTGCGAGACCCGTAGCACTTTGAAAAAATCGCCTGCAAAAATTACGCCCCGTAACACTTTAGAAAGGAAAGCGAGACTTAAAAATACGGCCCGCGGGAATTTGAAAAAAATAAAAATACGAGGTCCCAAAAATACGAAGTTAACGGCTGAACCGCGCACATCAAAAAACACAAAAAACACACACAAAAAAAATTATCACAGCATGGGGGGACAACGAGGACGTCTGGGAGTGAGGTTGCACGTGAATTTAATTAGAATTTGCAGACTTTCACCACTCGAAAATCGTCTAAGCAAGGAAAAAAATGAAAATGAGGCTACACAACCCATAACCACGCAAAACACCTCCAGGCACATAAGACTTTTACTCAGGAACGTATGAGGTACAAGATACACTATTACAAACGATGCTAACACATAGACAATCGCAGCCATTTTACAACACTAACTTGAAACTAATAACATTACCATTCTAAAATGCTGCTTTACCCAACTAAACAAGCGGTTTGCCCTTGCGCACGCAGCCTATTTACACTGCACACCTGCCACATTGCTGACACTTTCTCCTCAGGTCAGCAACACTTCAAATGTACATTGTAGGTTGCAGGAAAATCAAAACCGATTGTTAGCTCTTCAGGATATTGATTGCTGGATATATTAATTACAAATAGTTAAGTATATTCATTTATTATTTCATGAATTAATTAATTATTATTAAAATATATATATATATATATATATATATATATATATATATGTATAAAATAAAAATACCAGAGAAGAGGCTCGCAATGAGTGCCGAAGTTGCTCATTGCGAGCCACGCTATGAGTGCCAAAGGCACTCAGAGCAGGGCTCACAATGCACAGAGTGCTCACAGAACCAAAAGTACACCCGGGGAGAGCCTTGCAAGGAGCGCCGAAGGCGCTCAGCGCGAGGATAGCTATGAGCGCCGAAGGAGGACCAAAAGCCTTACATTGTGTGGCAAACAGCATTGCCTGGCTTACAATTTTATTGCCGTCATTTTTTGACAGGCAATTCGCTAGTACCATTACATAAATGTAATATTGGAAATTCAACTTCCTTACCTTATCTAAATAATTATTATTATTGCAACACATGTATTGACTCATACCTCCCTTGGTAGTATCCTGACATTTCAGAATTTGCAGAGGAAAGTATGTTTTTTTAAACTCTTTATAGCACCTATTTTCTGTAAAAAAGAGCATTATGCATGTCAGACAAACATGTCTTACATTGTCCCTTTAAATTATTCACAGGTTACAGAAGTTGTGCAAAGAAAAATCAGTTGTAAATATATAACTTGTAATAATGTATTATTTTATTCAGATGAATTTATTATAGATTAATGTGAGGCATACATCAAATGGTAAAAGTAAGATTAAGATTACCCATGACTATTTGATGCTTGCCATCTAAACATTAACCCTGTTTTAAAAATAGGCGTCGTAGAAAACATAGGCAATGACTAAAAGTTAAATAAAATAAGAAATACTGAACATTAATGAAAAAAGAAGTAGAGGTAAATAGCACTACAGAAACATTTACAAAAAGAGAAGAAAATTAATTTTATAAAAATGTTTATTCTAGATTATACGGCTTAAACACACTGGTAGTGTAAGGCACCTCCACAGTGAGTGTTGTTTTATGTCTCAGCTTTAGGATGGCAGCTATTATGAGAGTGAATAGGAAGAAAGGGAGAGGCTGCAGAAGGTAATTAATTATCTGTTACTGTGGGGAATTCCTAGGCGTGAGGGAAGTATATCTTTGATATCATAGTTACATTGAGGAGATCAAATTAATTAAGTCACCTAGTCAAAACAATTATTTTAATGAAAAAAATGTCTAATGACTTTCTTTAAATATTGCATGGACAGCAATGTGCATTACCATATTCAATAAGCTCTGTTTCCTATGGGAAAAAATACTACTGCAGTCCTTTCTTATCCCATCACAACCCATGTGACAGTGTAGTGAATCTCCCCCAGAGCTCCATGGAGAAGAGAGACAAGATGCACAGCAGAAAAGGTAAAAAGAAGAGTAGACAAAGTTACAATATGGGCATATAACTAGAAAAAAACCCAATAAAAGACAACAGATCCCTGAATTCATTTGCTAACAAAACAGAGAAATACAAACATTAACTGGGTATAGTAAATTTACATTTTCTTTATCATGCTTTTAAAAGAAAAAAAAATCCATGAAAAAAATGATGATTGTTAGAAGTTGTAGAGCACAAAGAGAATAAGCAGAATACATTAAATACAGTTACTCAGTTTGCAAAGTTTAAAAGGAAAAGAACAGCTAAAGCAAAATCAAGTGAAGAAAATAATTAATATTAAAACGTTGACATGGGAGAATTAGAAAGACATGAAAAGGAAGGAGAGGGAAAGGCAAAATATAAGTTGATATGGGAACATGCAGTTGGAAGTTAAATGGATCAAATGAATCAAGTCGATCGATCAAATTCAATCGAATTAGTCAATTTAACATGATATAATTTTCACTTCAATTACTATTTTAAAAGCATTGCTTTACCTATATTTGTTTCACACTACCACTTTATATTTATAAATGTTTTTGGTTTTACCCTGTAACAAAAAAAACATACACTTGGACAAAATAATGGCAGTTGGGTTATTCAAATCACAGCTACAATTTCACAGATTATTTTACTAATTATTGCCACCAGTCAGTGCAGCTCATTAAGTACTTGATGCAGGGTTAGAAGCAGCCTAAAACCAACACTTCAAATCTTCATAATTCAATTAAGTTTGCAGCAATTTTAAAACAGAAATTACTTTTTCCACATATTTTCTTCTTATGTGATTGGGTGGAGCACATAGGGTATTTTTAGTCGTCCCTCTAAATATCTATACAATCTCTTTTACAACCGTTCAATAAATCCCATGTGTCATCTATGAGCTTTCACAAAAATGAAAATGGCCATTGCAGCCCTTCACCTCATTTCACAGCCCCCACAATTCTTAGTGAATCCACTGGAAAATCCTCTTTTTAACATTTTTATTAGTTGTATCAGGAAACTCAACTGGTATAGTACCCTGAGCAATCCTAAATAGAACGAATTAGAAAGGGATCCTGGTTTTGCTGCAAAGTGCTAAACAATTGTGTTAATCTTGGCATAAGTGATATAGTACGTATAATGATGATAATATCACCCCCCCCCCCCATCACCCCAATAATACAACAAACACCAATTTGGGATAAAACAGGCCACAACTTTATTTGACTGACAATAAACAAGACAAAGGGAGGAAGCCCAACCAATTGAAGTCTCCAGGGACCCAGTGCCCAGGAGACCTATCACCACACCTGGTGTATACCAGCATCAGCATTATACTCCCCCCTTTTACCAAGAGCAATCACCCACGCCCACCATAGTTTTGACAACCTCATTAAACATAGGAATGGAGGGGGGGAAACTCAGCATGGGCTCCACAATGTGACACGGGCACTCCACCCCTTGATAGGATCCACCCATTACTTCCTAAAACTTGCCCCGTCAAAAGCCCCCTCCCATGCTCTTCTCCAGGGGCTGACTTTACAGTGCTAAGTTTTGATGAAAAGAAAAGCTTTTATAAGTGTAAATGCTTTTGGTTACCATAGTTCAAGTCTTATTCATTTTCTTTGTATGTGTTAACATTTTCTTACTGATGCTGAAATGCTTTGTTGGTGTTATCCACTTTGAAAGCTTGAATTGTAATCAAAATACAGACCTGTAGTAGTTGGTATATACCAATGGTTCTTAACAGCCACTCCAGGGACCAGTGCCAGTTCCTGTGACCTTTATCTGCTGGTCCTCAGGAACACAGAGCAATGAGAAGAGAATAACATTTTAAACACATCACTATCATTAGTCATAGTTATAGATAGATTAGTGATGAATTTATCTGCAGTTTAAATGTATTCTATTGCAATCAGTGCAAGGCTAAATTAATATTTAGTTTAAATGCTCTAGATTGTGAAGAAGGTCCCAATGAGCATTGGAAGGTAACCAGCCAGTGCCCATCACAAAGGTTGAGGACGACTAGCACAGAATTTGCTGATAGGTCAGATTACATAGCGACTTCACAGCACAGAAACAGAGACACATTTACAATGGCATTGTGCTAACTATAGAAGTAAAGTGAAGCAAATGTTTCAGTTTTATTCCTAAATTAAATGTATTGTGCCTTCTTATACAATTAATTTCATACATTTAAAAGTGCATGCTTTAAACCTTACCAAAGCTGTGTTTTGCGTGAAAAAAATATGTAAAACCTGTTTAAACTGAAACTAGTAGGAAGTGCACAGAGCGTATTTTTTTATGGACGTTTTTAGTTAGTGAACTTCTATCTAAAAGCAAGGTCTTGACTAACTAAAAACTTCTGTAAAAAAAAAATGTTCTGTGCTTATATAGAGCCCTTTTCAATTCGCCGAATTGCAATTTATTAAGGCTGGTAATTGGCAGACAAGTACGAGTCATGCCCTCAGATCATTTGAATCAGTTTGTTTCTGCTTTGAGAGCACTATTTGAAAAAAATGTATTATTACTATTATTATTATCACTAGTAACTTGCCGTCAGCAATGACCGGTTTAAAATTGTAAGGCAAACAATGCTGTTTGCCACACGTGCATCAAAAATGACAGGAATACGTTTTACCCACCTCTCCCTCCCCTGTGTGACCTTCCCCCCTCCACCGGGTCTCCTCCACCCCCTGTATCTCCTCCCCCCTCTCCCCTGTGTCTCCTTCCCCCGCCCTCTCTCCCCTGTGTCTCCTTTCCCCCTCTCCCTCATCAGTGCCTCTTCCCCCCTCTCCCTCCCTGTGTCTTCTATCCCCTCCTCTCCCTCTCCTGTACCTCCTTCCCCCCCTCACCCTCCCCTGTGTTTTCTTTCCCCCATCTGCCTCCCCTGTGTCTCCTTTCCCCCTCTCCCTCATCAGTGCCTCTTCCCCCCTCTCCCTCCCCTGTGTCTTCTATCCCCTCCTCTCCCTCTCCTGTACCTCCTTTGCCCCCCTCACCCTCCCCTGTGTTTCCTTTCCCCCATCTCCCTCCCCTGTGTCTCCTTTCCCCTCTCTCCCTCTTCTGTTATTCCCCTGTGGGTCCTTCCCCCTTCCCCTGTGTCTCCTCCACCCCCCTGTGTCACCCCCCTCTCCACTGTGTCTCCTTTTTCCCTCTCTTTCACCTGTGCCTCTTTCCTCCCTCTCCCTTTCCCCCCTCTCCCTCCCTTGGGTCTTCTTTCCCCTCCTCTCCCTCTCCTGTACCTCATTTCCCCCTCTCCCTCCCCTGTGTCTCCTTTCCCCCATCTCCCTTCCCTGTGTCTCCTTTTTCCCCACCTCCCTCCCCTGTGTCTCCTTTTGCCCTCTCTCCCTCTCCTGTTTCTCCTTTCCCCCTGCGTCTCCTTCCCCCCTCTCCCTTCTCTGTATCTCATTTCCCCCCTCTCCTTCCCCTCTGTCTCCTTTCCCACTCTCTGCCTCTCCTCTTTTCCCCCTGTCCCTTTACCAACGTGTCTCCTTTCCCACTCTCCCTTTCTCTCCTTGTGTCTCCGTTTCACCTCCTCTCCCTCTCTCTTGTCTCCTTCCCCCTCCTCTCCCTCCCTTGTCTCCTTTCCCCATGTGTCCTTTCACCCCCTCCTCTTCGTCCCTTGTGTCCCCCCCTCCCCCCCCTTGTCTCCTTCCCCCCCTCCCCCCCCCTTGTCTCCTTCCCCCCCTTTCCCTCCCTTGTCTCCTTTCCCCCCTACATTTTCCTCCCTTGTCTCCTTTCCCCTCCTTTTCCTCCTTCCCCCACTTGTCTCGCCCCCCTTTCCCTCCCCTTTCCCCCCTGTTTGTGGTACCTGGATTGAATCCTGCCAGCCACCTCCTCTGCTGTTCCTGTGCGGCCGGAACTACATTCTGTATCAAACTGCGCATTGCAGAGGAGGTGACTGCGGCTCAGCTGGCAGGATCACATCCAGGTACGTGGTGGTGATAGGGTGTTGCGAGCCCCTATTGTCAGGAACCCGGTACTGGGGAGTAATGCGAGGTCGAGGGACCTTATGATGAGTTCCTCCGGAGGAACCAGGAAAAGGGTGTTGTAAGCCCGGGGGTCTTCGCGATGAGCGTCTCTTGCAAGGTCGGGAGACCTCGAGATGAGCGCCGGTGGCTCTCATCGTGACCCGCTATTGGCAGAAACCAGGCACTGGGGAGTTATGCAAGGTCGAGGGGCCTCTTGATGAGTGCCTCCGGCGCTCATGGTGACCCCCACTGGCAGGAACCAGGTAAAGGGTGTTGCGAGCCCGGAGGTCTTCGAGATGAGCGCCTCTTGCGCTCATTGCGACCCCCTACTGGCAGGAACCAGGTACTGGGGAGTGATGTGAGGTTGGGAGGCCTTGTGATAAGCGCCGGAGAAAAGCCAGGGAACAATTGTGGTAGAATTGATTCAAAATTATAGAAAACAAAGAAAAAATTAAAATAATTCACCTAAAAAATATAAATAAATTTGAGTGACTATAGCAAAAATGTAAATGGCAGGAACCAATAAATGGCAGGAACCAGGTAAAGGGTGTTGCGAGCCCAGGGGTCTTCGCAATGAGTGTCTCCTGCGCTCATTGTGACCCCCTACTGGCAGGAACCTGGTACTGGGGAGTGATGCAATGTCGGGAGGCAACGCGATGAGCGCCGGTGGCGCTCATCACGACCCCCCACTGGCAGGAAACAGGTACGCCTTCGGTGCTCATTGCAGCCTAAGTGCTGCATGGCTGCTTCGCCTCGCTTCGGGAGGCTTGCATGTGTGACGTTGGCGCTTGCTCGCTTCGCGTGGCTCGCGGTTGTGACCTCGCTTTGCGAGGTCGCAACTGCATGGCCAACATCGCAAACGTTACGAACAGTGCTCTTGGTCCACAACTATATATGTTTGTGACGTGGCAACATATTCTGTAGCATTATATAGGGGTTAAGAACAAGGCAAATACAATATTAACTCACTTCACAAGATTGAAAACTAGCAAACTTACAATATGATGAAAACAGCTGAAATTGAAACTACGTATAATGTCATGTAAGTAAAAAGCTTTTTCACTGCTGTGGGACAATTGAAAGTAACTGAAAGCACAGTCGATTTAACACAATATACTGTGGGCAGGGATGCCGGTAACCGATAGTAACAGAGGCAGGGCCTGCTCGCAAAGTCCATGGTAACAAAAACTGACAAAATGCTGGCAACACGAAACAAGATTGTAGGAAGTTATCAGCATATTTCAGCAAAAGCACCTCAGACGGATCACTGATAATACTACAACTTCTCTTTATTAATTCAAAGGCATGAATTAATTAAAAGATGCAGTGACGTTATAGATTCCCTTTAAATCCTGGTCTTTTAAATTAATGTTTTTTAATAGTTTATGCCAACAAACAAACATATGTGTTTTACTTGTAAATGCATTACAATGATCCCTTTATGGGAACGGATAAGCATTAAATAGTTTACATGGAAGAATTAGACAAAAAGTGAAGTCAGATTGTTTCTAAAGGGGAAAAGGATCAATAAGTTGATATATATATATATGGTTGACATAGGCCATATTCAATTGAGCAATTGTAAGTTCCTGGAGCCCATACATTTATTTGCTATTTAATTGGCACCTATTAGCTACCCGCAAACGATCTGTAGGTTACAGACTGAAAATCCCTGCAATTGTCAAAATCGTAACTCCAACCCAGCTAAGCCTTTCAAGCACGTAAATGTTAAAATTGCAAATCGCTATTCCATTGCTACAACTCCTAAAGGCCGCAATTGTTTTCATACCCATAAATGGCAAATGTAGAAGAAAATCCTACAAATACTAGAGAGGACTCACAAGGGGCTAAAACACCTGATGGTAGCACTGTAAATGCAAATAAAAAATCAATACTGCACTTTAAAAGACGGGAAAAGTGATGAAAGACATTAGAATTAATCGCACAACAGTCTCAAGCTCGCAAATCTGCAATAAAAAAATATTTTTATACTTGTCATTTCCGTGTTATATCAATCTCGGTAATCAAGGAGTTAATACATATCAGGCCACCCACATGGACTATAACAGTTTCTTCATTCATTTTTATTATTTTGTACATTGCTGGATTGCGAGTATGATTGCATATCGCACTTCTAAACGCTAATTAAATGACCTTTGAAAGCCATGTTTTACTGTTGTAATGATGACGGCCTCATTTACTATTGTCTGTTTCTAAATCGGTAGTTACGCCTTGCTTAATTGATCGTGTTCATGCGCCGAAATATTACTTACGAGTGCATGGTTTACAGTAGCTGTGGCCTTGATTAATTCAATCACTCTGCAAATTTGTCAATTTGCAATGGATTAGGGGCCATCAAGTGATGCATTTTAAAGAGCATGGGCTAGATGTACTTAAGTATGAAGTATCCAATGGAGATCATGAGGTCATGTTATCTAATTGCGGTCATATGTCCTGAGACTTGACAACTCCAGGAGTTTTCTAGTACCCTTTAACTTATATTTCCCATGCTATTTTAAATGTATAAGAGAAATATTGAGAAGTACAACCGTAAAAAGTTAAATGTGGCTATTATATGTGGAGAAACATTGATAAAGAAAATTAAAAGCTTAAATGCCATAAAATGCATATGTAAGTTTCCTGAACTATGAATGTATGAGAAAGAGGAAAATCAGTAGTGTATGCAAACCATTTTTTTGCTAAATGTCTTGTATTTTCTGACAGGTGAAAATTAGAGTAAACACCACATTGAAACCCAGGCTAAATTAGCATTAAATGCATAATTTGTTTTGGCCAATCAGGAAGAGGCTCAGGCAGCTGATACATTTGAATTAATCTCTGGGTTCCTGTTTGTACTGCAAAGCAGCCTGGGATATGTAGTGTGTTTGTGGAAGCACATCACAGCAGTGACATCAGAGCTGAATTCAGTACTCGCCTATTGGCTGAGTAAGGCACAAAAGGTGTGTAATGAATTAAAAATCGATCCCCTAATGCTACATGCTGATTGAGTAGAGATCAGGGGCCTGTGTAGACACCCCTGGGGGTGTCAACATAATCATTAAAGGGATTTTTAGATATTAATAAAAGTAAAATGTTTTATGAAATGTGCTGCATATATAAATGATGTGTTTTACTGAACTAGTGCAGAAATGTATGAACCCATGAAACTTAGAAATGCATTTAAGTTTGAATATAAATCTCAAAAACAGTAGGAACGTTGAGATAGAACATTTCCAGAAAGGCACAAAAGTAAGTGTCAAAAAGAATAGTGGACAAGACATTTTAAAATTATGATTTACAATGCCAACATATTCCATAATGCTGAAGGGTTGAATTATAAAAGCCAGACAAGACCAATTAACATATCCTAGTACAGAAGGATTTAAGGGGCTGCTCTGATACAGGAGTGCGGACCACTAACCCACAGTAAATATTCATCACCACTGTTACGCCCGCCAGATTTGGGGGACTACGCTCACCCCAGTTCCCTCTCTCTCTATGGGTCGCAACTGTTTGTTTAGATCTCAACACCAGCAGACACTTCAGATGATAGCATTATTTCTGAAGAGGCAGGCACAATCCGACCCCTTTTCTTAGGATCTCAGAATCACACACCATGTACCTTTGATTAGTACAAGCAGACTCTGACACCACATTTATTTAATTTGTCCAATATCAGACTGGCACGTCTTTATTGTTACAGAGATATCTAAAACCACAAAAAGTTCTCACCCCCCCCCCCCCCCCATGCCTAACCCCTCCTCTTGTGGGCAATAGCTTGTTACACTCTCACCACCTGGGAAATGTATATCCCAGTATACATCCCCCAGTTGCCAGATCTCAACTTACAGGGTTATAAAACTAAACTTCCCCCTTCCAGACTAAAGCCAGAGCAGTAACACATGGCCGATCACAGGGCCATATAAATTCTTGAAAATCTTTCCCTTTGTATATCCGAGAAATGACTGCATTAACTTTATTATCTAAGCATAGCCTACTATCCTATTTCTAATACAGATACAGTATTTTTATGTTAATCAATGACAGTACTATATGCACTTATTACATCCATGATATAACTACATGTATGCATTACACCCATGATATAACTTTTAAGCAAGTTGTTAGTACTTTCTAACCACACATATAATAACTGATTAACCCAAAACAGTCCAATAGCCCCTTCTGTTCATAACAACCACATATTCCATTTTCTTTGCTCATTTTGTTATTTGTGGAACCAGCTTTGTTACTAAGACAATTTATGCCCCATTTAGATCATGTGTATAGTTTCTAAAGACTTACAGTCTCTTCAGATACTAGACACAACCATGTTTTAACTTTGGTTAAAATGTATGAATGTGAATGAATCTGGCAATAAGCCACACAAAATCTGATCTAAACATGTCAATAGTTGAAGATAAATCCATTAGGGTAAAAATAACAACCAAATTGTGTGGCAGAGAGTAAATCCAATAAAAGAAACCAGTTGAAAAGGACAAAATATCTGACGGACTACGCGGCAGCTAAGTGATTCTCTGACCCTGCGATAGTCGTTATCTGAATGGTTAGAAATCAAGGGCCATATTAAATTCCAAACCTGTAGTGGCACCGGTACACTTGAAATTCATTTGAGTTACAGAGCTATTGAATTAGCCAAGCCCGCAACAGACGTGGCCGACATCCAAACCCATAAACCATTCTTGCGCAGGTTACATGTGCGGCTGTGAACATGATCAATTAGTCAAACCCGTAGTTACAGGTTTAGAGGGAGCCAATAGGGAAAAGAGATCGTCATCATTACATCACTGGAAAATGGAGGTTAGATTTCAATCCCTTACATGTTTGAAGTACGAGTTATGATCGGACCCGCGGTGCAGAAATAATGCAATATTTATAAATCAGTAAAAATAATATTCAAGTCCATGTGAGTTCCAATGATTGCCGGGATCAATATAACATGGAAATTAAACAGAAAAAAAAGTATTTTATATTGCAGATTTGTGAGCTTGAGAATGTTGTGCTATTAATTTTAATACCTAACAACACTTTTCCTTTTATTTAAAATACAGTGTGCTGATATTTGCATTTACAGTGCTACACATAGGACTTTAACCCCCTTGTGGGTCCTCTCTAGTACGCATAGGTTTTTTGGCTCCATTTGCCGTTTATGGGTTTGAACGCCAGTGGATTCGTAGCAATTTAATAGCGATTTGCGAACATAACATTTACGCTCTTGACAGATCTAAGGCTTTGTGGCAACGGAGTTCCAATTTCGACAGCCCATAGGGTTTTTAGGCTTGTAACCCGCAGATTCTCTGCGGGTAGCTGTAAGAGGCTAATTTAATAGCCATAAATCTAGCGGGTTCCGCAACGGGCTACAGGTTTTAACCTTGTTGGAATTTAATAGGGCTGCAACTGTTGCAGCAATAATGAACCACTTCACACTTATTAAGTAAAAACCAGTAGGCAAGAGATACTTTATTTTGGCAATGGAAGAACTGCATAGATAATACAGAGAAAGGTGCTGACCCGACACAGGTTTAGTAATCAAATGCTCTGCAAACTAGTGTTTCTGTAAACATGAGCCAGATGTTAATGCTGTATGTGATGTACATATATTTACATATATTTGCATATTTTATATATAATTGAAAAGCTAAAAGACATATGTAAATATTATTACTGTACACCAAGAAGGGGTTTACAATGGGGGTAGAGATTTTTTTATATGCTCACTTTTTTAGCAAATATACCTCAAAACGATGTAATAAAAAATCATCCACTTACTGAAATTATTCATATTGGCAACTTCACATTTGTAGCAATTGCAAATAAAACCTTCCTCTTATTGGATGCTCTGCTCTTATCAAGATAGTAGCTGCACATTCATTCAAAAGTATTTTATGGGTGAAAACCTGCAGACCCAAAGCCACATGATTCTCTTTTTTTAATCGTGTGCACATTGCTACATATGTGCAGCCATCACTGTGTTTTGTATTCCAAGAATAATTTTAGTATTATCAGGGGCCAGGCTTATTACTAGGACACTGAATGTCAAGCTCAGTGGTCAGTCACCCTTGCATGAGAGGCTGGATAAAACAACTTGTTTACTGGCAAGCTAATATAAGGGGGAGGAAGGTGTTAGGATCAGCGGAAAAAGAGGATTGGTGAGAGAAAGAGGCTTGGTGTAATGGAGTTGAGAGTGCAAGTGTGCAAATAAACTACACAGATACACAGGTTGTATGTCTGCGGGCTTGAGGTGGGCTCGTGGTCTGCTACAGGTCCAGTGCTATTCAATTGAACAAGCCTGCAAGCAGTAAACCAGGCACTCGTACGTAGCATTTCAGGGAGGGAACATGATCAATTAAGCAAGGCCGTAACTACCCATTTAGAAACAGCCAGTAGAAAATGAGACCGTCATCATTAGGTCAGTAAAACATGGAGGTTACATGTCAATCAATTAGCGTTTGGAGGTCCAATATGAGATCAAAATCGCAAAACACAAAACAATAAAAATGAGTGCCGATACTGTTCTAGTCCATGTGGGTGGCCTGATATCTATTAACTCATTGATTCCTGAGTTCAATATAACCCTGAATTGAAATATAAAATAAAATGATTTTTCATTCCTGATTTGCGAGCTTGAGACTGCTGTGCAATTAATTCTAATGTCTTCCAAAGCTTTCCCTATCATTTACAGTGCAGAGTAAGTTTGAGGAATTGTAGTAATTGAATAGTGATTTGCGATTGTAACTCTTGCGGACGTGAAAGATGAAAGGCTTAGATGGGGTGTAAGTTATGGTTGTAACAACTGCAAGGAATTCAAGCCCGTAACATGTAGCACGTTTGCTGCTCGCGAAAAAACGCCAATTGAATAGCAAATTAACTTACGGGCTCCATTACGGGCTACTGTAATTTACAGTTCCTTAATTGAATGAGGCTTGATGTCTTTGTTCTGGCCAGAAGGACATGGTGGTGTGTCTATTTCAATCTTAACCAATTTTCTTTACAATGACTCTCTGTTCCCTCTTTCCCCAGCTCTCTCTTCACTGATAGCTAAAGTACACATATTTATGACTCAGTTCTGAGGAAGTGATGTAACAAACACAAAACGTATTCCTGTACTTATAAAAGATATATTTTTTTTTAAGCAAATGGCTTATACAGCTGCTAATATTGTTGGTTTGGACCATGCTTGACAAACAAGTGTCTTTATTCTTGAACTGCAGTGGTTCTTTAATGTAGTAGATACATTTACCAGGTACAATAAATGGCTTCCACATACATTACAGCTGTAAAATATATGTATTAACTATTATACCGCTGACAATATACACAGATATAAGGTCACAGACAATATTGGCTTTGCCACATATTATAGAAGTATCCGAATAAGGTAACATTCTGGGGTAGAATCAGAAGGGTGGTCTGCAATATCCCCTATTAAATTCTCAATTTCTGTTTCATCTTTAAATCAAAGACATCCACACTGCCTAATATATTCTATGCATTCTGTGAATAGTGTGACCACTGATTCACAACATTTTCCACAAGGAAAACTATTGTATTATCTGCAAGATAAAGGGAAACTTTCTGTACATCATGCAGCATACATGTGCCATACATGTGTGACTTCATAAGTGGGATAGACTAGTTTTGCGTTCCTTTCATTGAGATGTTTAGTAGAAAAAAATTAACATAATAACATAATAAAACAGTTATGGAGGTTTAAAAAATACTTTTAGTCCTTCAAGGCCTTTTTAGATCTCCTTTAATGCTTGTAATATGTGAATTGTTAATTAATCGAGAGGAAGGCAAACACAAAATGTGGCATTATATCCAAGACATTTGCAAAATTAAAAAAGGCTACATCAACTGAGTACCTGCTTACATCCTTCAGAAACTAATTCGATTTATTTGACCTGTCCTTCATAAACTCCTACTTGTTATCTTGTTCTCATGGGTATATTTCTGTATATGATTCTTTAGCAACCCTTCTAAGAGCTTCCCCACTACATAGGAGATGCTTACAGGTATATACTGTAGTCCCTGGATTTGCTCATTTCTGCTTTTCTCCAGTCATCTGGTACCGGGTCATGACGTCACATGATTTCTTTGGACCAGAAAGTTACAAATCACATAGCCACTGTCTGATTCAAAAGTTTCATAGTTGATTCTAATTAATATTCATTACATCCCGCTCAGTACATAGTTCATTACTCATTCAGGCAGAGCAAACACATTGAAATGCCTGACATCTATTGATCATAACTATGAATTCTGCATTGAAAAAAACAAAACATTAATACACTTGTATATGATGTTTCACCCTTTATCTAATACACAGAGTACATATGGTGACTTCAGTGATATTTTGTTGAAAATATGCTGTAAACATACTCCTTAATTCTATTGTCTTCCTTAACACAGGTCCTGAGATTGATCCATACTGGTATGTGGGTCGTGGTGTTCGACCAATTGGCCGGTTTGGAAAACGACTGATAAAGAAAAGCGGTAGCTTGCAGCCTGGATTAAGTCATCTTCTAGAACTGATCCTGAACCACTTCAAATCACAGGAAGGACTTGATATGCACCAGGCAATGGAGAATCGAGTCTGGTGACGTCCTGGCGTCACTTTTAACATAATCATAAGAACTGCATAATTTGTTTATTCATATTATTATAGATTTGCTACTAGCTATTCACTGTGCTTATTTTTTAGCCAACCAAAGCCACAAAGGTCAAGTTCAAAGGGTAGGAAAACATGGCTTTGAAAGCTGCTCTGTGGAAATAATACATTAAATATTGCCTGTCATTTATAGCCTCAACGTAGAGCTGTTTCAGTGTTTACTGGTATTAATCAAGGATGTTGACAAAAACAAACTATATGACATTTAACTTAAATATGTATGATTCATGATAAATATCCACTTTATAGCCAACATTATGACTTCAGTTATTTCATTTTTTATTTAGTGTATGTCTTTTCATAAATTTCTATACATAAATGTAAAAATATTTGTTAATTTCACTTGAAAAAAATATATAGTTATTATCCCCATATTTAACGTCAAAGATGCACAAGTTCCAAAAACCAGGTTGATCATCTCCAGTCCTTGAAGAGCGGTATCACTTTAGATTTCCATAATATCTTGTTTGATTGTAGGTGGGTGAATCAGTACTTGAATAATTCCTAATAAAAAACTATATTTATTATGAATTATACTAGGACCATAGAAGTGACAAGCATATCAATAAACCTATAGCAGCTTTTTTCAACACCATTATATTACACTTTAGACAAATAAATGTACACCACTGCAATTACTTAAAATGTGACATAGTGTTCATATTATAGTGAAAACCAAAAATCATGTTAAAATTAATTATTAACATAGTACATAGAGAATTATATTATCCCAAGCCTTAATTCCACAATTAGTGGTGAAAATGAAGAACAATTAAAGCAAACAGTAAACACATAGATAGATGGATAGATAGATAGATAGAGAAAAATAGATAGATAGATAGATAGATAGATAGATAGATAGATAGATAGATGGATGGATAGATAGATAGATAGATAGAGAAAGATAGATAGATAGATAGATAGATAGATAGATAGATAGATAGATAGATAGATAGATAGATGGATAGATAGATCTATGGTGGTAGTGAGAGTTCACAACATTGCTCCATAGCACCCAAATCAGTTAGGTAAACCTCAGGAAGCTGTCAAATTAATATCAAAAGGGACAGTTGTATGCAAATATGTTAGAATCACATCTTAATTTGGAATGTACACAAGATAGTTTCTACGTCACCAATTGTTCATCAGATGTAACTTCTATTCTTTCTTTCACTGAATATGTAAGTTATATTTAAAAAAAAACTGTGGCACATTGCTCTCTATATTTTGTAAACATGAAAAAAAAAATTCTGAATGCAATTATATGATCAACATATATTGTAAGTATAATATATGTATATAATACAGCACAGAAATCATTTAGGCCATCCCTACTGGACGGTGGTGGAGAGTTCTTGTAGATATCAGACCTTGGTAATAATCAACTATGATATAGGAATGGAGTGGTCCTGCAAGGTTTCTCAACTCTTCACCCTTTAGCACACCTGGCCCACATATTTTCTGGTGCACAAAAAATTAAAAAGATGTGTTTTATCCGTTTAATGTGCACCTAGTTTAAGAAATGGTTTCTACTTTTGTATAACCTTTACAAAACATGTGTTTTGTAGTTTACAAATAATTTATTCTCAAATGTTCCCAATGGATATATTTATTTCTATTTCCTCATTCAATGTTTAAGAACAGATAAACAAACTGCTCTGTCATTATGAAATAATAATGTATCATTGATTTATGAACAGCTTGCAATTAATATATATTGTCTTATGCTTTACCTTGTATCCAGAGTGTATTGAACAAGTCAATGCAAATATATCATATCAAAAATGTGCAAAGAAAATACCCAATGTCAAGTATTGCTTTGGTTTTACCACTATTATGTTATCCAAATGGGCATGCAATCCAGACTATATGATATTCTACATCACTTTGATTAATTAAATGATAAGGCATCCAAAGATAGTTTTCATACTAGCCTGCTTTTGAAATGACATCTTAATGTTTTATGTGTTATAAGTTATTTTTTAATGAAGAAATAAATTCAATTATGAAATTGACTGTGCTTGCTTACATTTCACAGAGGTTTTGGGTATGAAAAATCAAGATATATAGGCAACTATATGTTTAAAGAAATATGGGGAAGCTAAAAAATATTACTATACACTTAACAGAGGTCCTATACTAATATGGGGTGCAACCATACCAATATACTGCAAACGGAAAAAAAAAGGAAAAAAAAAGGTATTTGAGATGTAACCGTCTTAAAATCATACTTTATACAGAAAGTTTGTCGTGTGTCAGTTTGTATTTCTGAAAACTCTGAAAGCCATATAGGGCCTCATTCTATTATCGGCCGTAAACCGGCCGTAAGGCTGCGATTCCTTGCGGGGGTTCCGTTACCTTGCAATTCAATTAAACGGCCCCGCAAGGATCTCCTCTTACGGCCGGCCGCATATCTTGCTACCGGCCGTAAGCTCTGAAAACTTAAAACTCAAAAATAAATTCAAGCCTGCACTGTACAGCTCTGTAAATGCTAGGGATCATATTGGGGGACATGAGGATTAAAAGTAACCCACTCTCAAGCTTGCACATCAGCCCAAACCCGAGTTCAAATTAACTGTTTATTTTCCGGCTGCGGCGTGGGCGGGTCTGAAGTGCTCCAAGCACTCTGGACTTTTTACATGGATATTTGACGTATATTAAAAAATATATATTTTACGGATTTGAGTATAGGGGAATTTTGTGCTATTTTTGCTTACACCGAAAATCACTTTATAGTCTTCTCAAAGTGCAGGATGGCTTTATTTGGGCTATATTTCGTGCTTAATTGGTGCTAGCGGGACCTTTTTCCTGCAAGTAAGCTGCGGCTCGCTTTTAGCCTTGCAGAGAGGGTTCCCCGAGTAATTGAATTGCAAATAGGAATTTCTTACGGCCGATTTCCTTGCGGCCGTTTTAGATCAAAGGATTTCCTCCGGCGCGAGCGGCCGCAAGATAGCAAGGCACCGGCCGCAAGCCTGCCGGAATCCCCGGCCGGAGGGGAATAGAATAGCAGAATAGCTTGCGGCCGGTCCTTGCGGCCCCGCAACGGCTGCGGCCGCTAATAGAATGAGGCCCATAGTGTTTTGAGTGTTTTGTCATCTGGTCTTCTTAAGGAGATTTTGTAGGCAATTTTTTTTTTAATGACAAATGTTTTAGCTAGGTGATTTAATTCATTGTATCCTCCCCAGTGTAATTCCCCATCTGGATAGCTATCTTGTCACAGTGAAGGGCCTTGTGTGTCTCAGTGAAGCTGTGAGCTATACCATGTATACCAGGTCATAACAGAAAGATCAGACAAACTGAATTGAAATTCTCCAAGTGATGTATCGCCTCATATAGCACTATTACTATTGGAAAAGAATACAATTTAAATTACCAATTTATTGTTCTTATAGAGGGCTCTTTACCGAATAGTAAGGCTATGCAAGTTTAAAAAAAAATAACATTAATCAAGCTTTTATTGTGTATTTTAACAATTCATTTTTTAATGATTCCTCGGCTGTATAAGCTCCAGATCTCTCCAATCCATGAATGAAGTTTTGTGGCTGAAAATGACATGCCCAGAGGGAAGTGCTCAACTGAAAATGACGCTCTGAAATACATATTAGTAGCAGGGAGCAGTGTAACCTGTGCTGCTAGCCGTGTACAAGCACACTTTCTAATCACCACCCACATCAGTTTACAGTTGTGGCATATCAATTTATTTAGCCCTCACCCTGGGTTGCTCCACTCTAGACACAGAACTTCATTCAGGCCTAGAGATATCTGAGCCTTATAAAGCCTGGGTGCAAGATTGAAACATAATAATTTAAATGCACAGTAAACTTGTAATAATATTTTTTTCACCTAAGCCCTAACTATTTAAGCCCTTTATAAGACCATTAAAGAGTCCCTTTAACTATATTTATGTTAAAAAATATATGCACATTATTCTGTTTTATATAATGTCACATACTTTTGATGCTATTCAGTATTGACATAGTTAGGTTTTATGCTGCCCTAGGCCACTCAGATTTGTGTGCCCCCCAAGCCTCCCTTGCAGATCCTCTTTTTGCCTTTCTATATCTCAGATCTGTTATTAGAACCTTTATAGCTTGCAGCTTTTAATTTGCAGGCTTCCATGTTGTGCACCCATTTAACCCATGGTTTTAGTTAACTGCACATATACTAGTGAAATGCCTTATTTTTTAGCTTATTAAATAAGTACATTTCATAGACTTGTGATTTATAGCTATTACCTCTAGTACTATAGAAACACTGTATGTATGAACTACAGGGGATAGACCTTTTGAAGGGACTGCTTGGAAGCGTTCAGTGAGTACAAACAGAGCTTTTAAGCACTTGTTAATATAATAATGTTTAAAATGCAAATACACACTTAATAGATTATTTAAAGCATAAGCAAATCTCCCTCCCTTCTCCCATTTCCTTCCTTTCATTCTTGAATCACATATATAGTTGTGAGCATACGAGCCGTTGCTCACGCTTGGGTACAGCGAGCCGCGGCCCTCGCATAGCGAGGGCTGCGGGCGAGGGCCTCAGTTGCTGGCATGGAGCGCCTTCGGCGCTCCTTTCCAGCAACTGCGACCCTCGGAAACTTTACGTCGCAACGCAAACAACACGACACACCAACTACGACCCTCGCAAACTTTACCTCGCAACGCAAACAACATACGAGACACGTTAACACACATTACGACCTCGCAACAATCGGACGCAACTCTTGAGGACTTGTAGCAATTTAATAGCGATTTGCAATTGTAACATTTACAGGATTAAAAGATCAAAGGCTCAGCTGAGTCAGAGTTCAGATTTTGACAGCACATAGGGATTTCAGTCTGAAACCCGCAGATATATTTCAGGTATCTAAAAGAGGCCAATTTAATAGCCGTAACTTTTGGGCTTAGGGAACTACAAATCGGCAAATTTAATAGGGCCCTGTATATTTTGTAGTTTGTTTTTTTCACATTACTGCATCCATAGAACATCACAAACATAGAATAATAAGAAGAATCTGGTCAAACATATTAAAACAAAAAGACAGAGGCCAGTTTAATGGTTTACAATTTTTATCTTTCTTAAGTCTGTATCTCTGTAATTAAGTCTTTTTTTTCCAGAATAATTTAAACAGACATGCATATTAATTACATCTGACCCTATAAACAGCATTTTTTTTATTATATACTCTGTTCAAATATCTTTCTCAACATATGCAAAGGATGACATGAAAGCACATTAACATCTTTTCAAATCAAGTAGATCTTTACCATATATTCTGAATCTATGAAACCTTAAAATACTTTCATTTGTAAAAAAATTAATCTTGATATAAATATTAAAACTAAAAATTGGAATCACTTAATGGCAAAATAATTATGTAATATAATATTTGTGTTTAGAACAATAAATTCTTTCTACACATATTTGGCACAAATAAATCCTCTGAAAAAAGTAAAATATGATGGGTGTTTTTGCAGTGTTTACACATTACACATTTTCATTTCAGAAGACGGATTAGTTTAACATTAGTACACGACAGTAGCATTTCATGCTTTTATGGGAGCCCATTCTACATCACATTGAACTCTTGATATTGTTTTAAATACACAAACAGAATAACAGAAGGGAAAAGAGTTAATCTGTAATGTCATTCCATTCAGATTTGATATAACTTGGCAAACCTCATACATCAACAGCAATGCATACAACCATCATTCACATTTTATAATAATTTACCACAGATACCTGAATAAATCAAAGTTTGGGCCCTAACAAAACAGAAGTGAGAAAAGTAACCCACTATACAAAATACTTTACAAAATTGGGATATTTTCTTAATGATTATAGCTATGTTTTCTACAATGAGTTAAGCTGAATATGCTCGGTAATAGTTTACTTTGTAAAGTTGCAAGAAATAACAGCTCGACATACTATGGCAAAATGGGATTATGGATAAAACCATTGGCTAAAACTGTTGTCCATCTTATTTGGAACATGATGCACAAATGTATTTCTCTTTTATTGGTTTTGGTCAATAATTGTGTCTGATATAGTTGTTAACCAATTGCACAAATTAAAATTCTAACATTTTAATTGCAATTTAAGGACAAAGTTTCATGTTCCAGCCCTACTTTGAGGCCAATAAATATTTGAAATAACACTTGATTGTTAAGGTTTAATTTTTCACTGATTAATATATCAATATTTGAAACTTGTTTGTACAATTTACCTTTTATTTATTATTTACTGATTTGTTTTTATTTATTTTCAAATTAATTAATCTTTGATTGAATTAATGTTTAAAAAATAATTTAAACTTTTAGGAAGGTTAAAATGTACTGTTTGGCAAAAGAGCACTATACAAATTAATCATTATTATTATTACAAGATGACAGCATGGTAAGCGGTTGGCTTCAAGCTCCACCCACTAATCTTAATGTGGCTGTGCCATGTTACAGTAACTGACTGCTTGGCATTGCTCATGCTTAGAAAAAAAAGTTGGTGAAGTCAATAGCTTGCCATAATCTTCAGTAGTTTTTAAAATGATTTCTCTTTTTAATTTAAAGTGAAATGTTTGTTTGGAAAAGCCATACCCAGACAACTCACTTGATCATGTTGTATAAAAAACCTATAATTAGGTTATAAAAAAAAATTACCAAAATAAAATATATAAATGTATTTACCTCTTAAAATGGTAGATGCATTGAGAATACAATAAAACTAGATGAGTTTTCCTTTGATTCATATAACTGTATTATTCCAAATAAAGCTGAGAACTGTTTGAGGAATTACATTTTGTAACCAACAGAAATATCTGAGAACATATAACTAAAGTATACTACAATTATCATGGTAGTAAATTATTAGTTGCTTAAAACAGGGCATATTTGGGTTATTTCCCAGATTCTACAACCTAGATTCATAAAATTGAGGGGTTCCTGAAGATAGGGGCTCACTGCTAGTTGCTGTTTGCTATATTCATTAAGATTTGCTTATTTGGTGAGTTCGAAATTGAGTAAGGCTGATGAACAAATCACTGCATTATACAAATAACATGTCTAATGTATATTTTCTAAGCTCACTCTCAGATACACAATATAATAAGTGTACTATAGTGGCCAGAATAAAATTTTAGGTACTTGGCTAATATTACTTTTAACACAATTCAAAACAAGTATTGTAAGTAGTGGCTCTTATTATAATAGACAACCTCATGTTTAATGGCATGTTAACTTAGTAAATATGCACTAGACCCACAATATGCATCATAACATAATGTGTATACGGTCTACTGTTATCTTTTCATTAGGAGCCTCCTTGGTAAAATAACTTAGTGATACTGCTTGATAAAGCTTGACGTAACCTCACTGTGTATGAGGTTGTTTACAGGTATTATTTTACATATAACCATGGCCATAGAATATGCATTTAATGCATAAAAAAATAGTAGTGAGACGAAAGGGGAGTGAGCATATATTGAGCAGTCAACAAGGCAGTTAAGAACAAAGCTTAGTGAATACAGCAAGGTCGTATCTCCATAAGACAATGACTGTTACCTGCTCTCTGCTAATTAGACTGTGCATTGTCAGTCAGAATGTTAGAGGAATGTCTCTGCATAGCAGGGAGATCCTGAAATCATGGTCACTGGGATGTTGACTACCCCAGAGTTTAAAGGGACATTGTAGTGGTGAGATTATTTGCAACCAAATTACCAAAAAACAATATTTAAAGAAATTACGTTTAATGCAGCTTTTAAAAGACTTAATTTGAACTTTAGTCTTCAGGGACTATCAGAGATTCTTCTCTCCTCTCCCAACTAAGTGTTCATGGAAGTGGTGGGGCTAAATCTGGCCAGGATGCCGTCCTATTTTTCTTTCTCACGTCAAGTTTTTCCTGTAGTGACCATTTTCTCTTCCCAGTGGCTATACTGATAGAAGCCTTTATCCACAGTGAGTTCAAATGTAATTTTGAAAAGCTACATTGAAATGTTTTTTCTTCAATTATGCTGCTAATCTTTTAATAAAGAAATAAAACCATGTTGTATGAGCACTACAATGGGCCTTTAACAATTAATGAACTTTAAGTAATCTAAGGAAGTCCTTACTGAAATTACTTGAATTTTAACCATTACAAAAATAGTGCAGCAACCATACAATTTTCCTTTCAAATATGACAAATTCTGGAAATGTGTTCCCAGAACAAAACGAAATTAGCATTTTACATCTATTGTTGACGTTTCATTTTGGCTTATGAGTGCATTAAAAATAAGAATACAGGTTATTTGACACATTACTTAATTTGACAGAAATAAAAGTGCATCGTAAAACAGAGAGCCTTTCTTATGAAACTCAATAACCTTTCACGGTGACTCCTTAGAACTTAAGGCAGAGTTTCCATAAGCAGAGCACAAGGCTGAAGATTCCTGATGAGGTATCTGAACAAAGCCCTGTAACAGAGCCATTGTGGCTTCACACAAGATTCCATTTTCTATGGGGAACACACTGGTTGTTAAAAGGCACTCTTGTGTACAGCTTTAGGTATAACTGGCAGTATAAATATGTGTCTTTAATACATTAAAGTTGATCCTTTAGTTGGTTCCTGTAAATAAATGAGAGAGAATATCTGTAATTAGTCATATTAAAAAAAAATTCTCTTAATTTCATCACTAGATCTTCTGGGTTTGTTCTCACTTAAACGACAGTAGGAAACCCATGAAGTAATCATTGCCAGTACTGGCTACTGGAATATTTCCATTTTATAGGTGTGATACTTTAAGGGATAATAAACATAAACAAAGTTTAACTGAAGGAGACAGAATGAAGAAACTATGAGACAGGCAAATAGATGAAAGGGAGTGAGAGACTCGTTAATGAGAGCAAAATAATCATCACCTCCTCTCCACTCCTTGTCTTACTTCTCCACCCATTTGATACATACTCCCCTTCTGGATAGCTACCTTTTCATGATGAAGGGGTTTGGGTACTTCAACTAAGTTGTGAGCTATACCATATAGGGTCACCCAATATGTAGAGGTCATAGCAGAAAGGCAACCAACTCCAGTATCTTTGCCAAGAAAATCTTATGGAGTAACCAGAGACATAACGTTTGTGTCTGCGGTGCTGTGTTCCATATGGTCACAGAGAGTCGGAAATATCTGAACGACACAACAACTTCTTCTCCTCCTATTCTCCTCCCCTTTTACTCCTTCTCCTCCCCTTTCTCTATATGCCATTAACCACTTTATAGCCAGGACATGGCTGCTTTATCATCATTAAGCGATTGAGTCTGTCAAGCATGCATTCAGCTCTCACTAGAGCATGGATTTCATATGCTCCTGTACCAATGTTTATGTACAAATGTGCTGTATTGTCTTAATTTTGCCATCTTCAAATGTACACCAAATGTTACCTATGTATTTACTGTACCCCTAGCGCTCTGTTGGCACTCTACAAATAAAATATACTAATAATACACAAAGAAAGGCAGTATGGTAATAATGCCATCCAGTGAAACAAGCTCAGTTTCATCAGGTAGTCTCAGACATTTCTTCTACATACTCAGCTCTAACCATAGTTATGCTAATCTATACTGCTCCTACTCCACTCCTAGTCTCTGCGGATAAAAGACCTGAGTGGATATGCTGAGCATAGCAAGGATCAAGTCTTTACTTTGCTATCATGGAGTTTACAGAGCCTCTTGCTGCAATGCAAAGCAAATCATAAAAAAAAATGAAAAGATAAAAGATAACAAGACAGGAGAAGGAAGAAAGTAAACAGAAACATAGAGATGAAGTACAGGACAGAAAAAAAGGTGTATTGACCAGCGGAAATAAGAGTATATAAGTAGTCTGAAAGGTTAAAGTGAGTATCAAAGACTATGCATGAAAATGTAAATAGACAGAAGAGTGAGAGAAAACAAAAGAGTTACACTCTGAGAGGCTACAGTGAGGAAAAGAAAGGCAAACAACAAAGAGAAAAGAAAGAGAGAAAATGGGCAAAGAGAAGCAGGTGATAGAGTTGGGATTATGTAAATGAATTGCAGCATAATCAAAAAGACACAGTCAAATATATGCATTACTTATTATATTTTAAAATCAATGTTACTCTGCTCAAGTTGAAAGTGTATGGTGACGATGATGGAGCCAAGAAAAATACGCTGTCCTACATGTTCTCAAGATAACTCAATTCCCTGGTTTACCTAGCCTTCTTCCCTGGAGAGCATGGAGAAATATTGCATGACTAGCAGAGCATATTTTTATCAAGCTTGTCTATTTGCTTTATTCGTCCACAATACCACATCTACAAATTGGTGTCATGGTCGTAAGAGGATCATTTTGTGGGGCATATAGGACTACATAGTACTAGTTCTCTAGTGTGTCTTTAGGGTACCCAAGTCAGACCAAGATTCTGTGATGACACAAAGGGCAAAATAATATTAAGTCATACCTAGACAGCAACCACAAATTAAGGAATATTGTGGAAATAACACACAATATCAGGAAGAGACTCTCCCCAATATTAATATTGATATAAATATATATATATATATATATATATATATATATATATATGTTATGATACTATGTTTAATGGAGGGTTTAGACACCATTTTATTCAGTGGAATTTTTTTGAGTGTTCAATAAAGTTTTCATTTTTTTATTTAAATATTTAGATTAGAAGAAAGAGACATAGCTGTGCAAAAGCTCATGCTTCCAGGTCAATTATAATATTATATCGGTAAAATGGAGTGAAAGCAAAGTTCTTAATAATAACAAAATGCACATTTCATATTATCTAAACTTATTCAGTTACTGCTTTTTGCTGAAAGTAGTTTCCGTTTAAAATAGTCTTATTGGACAGAACAGGGATCCTTACCATAGCACCCTTGGCAGTACTCTTGCGTTCTTTAGTTCGCTGAGTCAAGGATCCTTGCAGCACAAAATTTCTGTTAAATGTTCTCATTGTGGTTACTGTGGGATTTTCAGCTTCTTCATCTATACAATAAATAATAGAAGAACAAGCAACACAGTACATTATAAACAAATAAACAATAAATCACTTTATTCAACTTTTATAAATATTTATGAAGTAGAATATAATGGAATACTTTATTTTTTGTGTGTGAAAGAAAGTATTCATAAATGTTTTACAGTGTGTCATTTTTTTAACAATAATTTCTCTTAAATGTACAGTTAGTGAGGGGTAAGTGGAGCATATCCCTGTAGATAGTTTGCAAGTTCCAAATAAGTTTAAAGGGCCATTTACCTCACTATAAGTGCTCTTCATGGTGTGAAACAGCACAAGATTCTATGTTAAAATGATCTATTGCATTTTTTAACTATAACAACAAAAAATCTGCAGTCTTAGGCCTGTTTACAAACACACTCCTGACTGTTCCATGATTAACATCATCTGCCGACACCAGACGGTGCAAGCTCTGTAAACACAAGATTTATTGTTTTTCTCTGCATATAGGAATGTAATAAGCCATCAGTTAACCCCAAAGTAGCATATTTAGGAGTCTCCACCAGTCATTTCCCTGCACAGGTGAATTTGGGAAGGGTTAACCCTGTTTCTGCTTCTGCTCTCTACACAGAGCTCTTGTTGTCAGTCTGCCTGAGGGACGTGCCAGAATTGCATGTAAACAGACACTTCATTTATGATTTTTTCTGTGAAAAAGGCGCCTATTTAAAAAATGCAAAAAGTATTTCAACATATTTTTAGGAGTACTTTACAGTGGTGTGCTCCAAGTTGTGCTGAATTAGCTAGCACTTTAAGCAGAACTCACTTTTCTCATGCAACAGAAAGAAACAATCAGTTTATAATCTTTAAAACAACTTGTAAACTAAAAACAAGGCGTGTAGACCCCAAAAAGAAATAAGCAAGTATTTTTAGTAATTGCACTTTAGAAATAGGTAATAATGCAGGGCTGATGGGTGGATCACAAAGGCTTATTTACAGGTAAAAATAACAAACTTAAATTTCAGTTGCAATTTTAAAATAACATACAGTTGCACTTGTTACTACTCAAAGTATTAAATTACACCAGATTTGGACCAGTTGCAAAATCCCTTTAAGTACTTCTCATGTATTAAGTTTATCATAATAAATAAATGATAAATTATATTCAGAAAAATACAAACCTTGCAGAGGGGTAGCAGGTAGTTTTCGCCTCTGTTGCCTAGATGTGTCTATTGTGTGTATCTGTTAACATAAATAGAAACACATATTAGAAAAATGTCCCATAAGGGTATTTCTTAAATACAAACATTGTGACATATATTTATGCAGCAATTAACTGTGTCTTATGTAATGTAGATACTTGTTGGTTTGAGAATCTTCTATTTTGTCATCAAAACAAAAGAAAAATGTGATATCAAAATAAAAACATATATGCAGTATGCAAGGTGCAAGTGGTCAATGATGAATTGAGTGTGTACCATAGTCAATTCAGAAAGTTGAGCCACGTCGGAGGAGTAAATAGTTCTTTGTCTGCAGTAATTTGTTGCACCACCAGGTGGTGCTGTGGCACAGCCGCACACCCCAGTGTTCTGACGGGATGCGGTGTCGAAATAGACTAGATCTACATTATCTTTTAAATACATGAAAACAAGAATTGTGTTCTATGTCCCTTTAAGTATTATTAAACTACAACTGTTTCTTTAACCACCACAAAAATACAATACGTGAATTTCCAAAGTAACAGACAAATGCATTTATCCTTTATTATCATAATTACCACATCTAACTATGTGTTAGTGAAATTAATTATACTTAATGAAAATTGAATTTCCATACTTATCTCTTATACGTTCACATCACATATAATAGTTATCAAACTACAAATCGTCATCGAAGAGAGGGACGCAGTTTTGTCCGCAAATGCGGGCTCTCGCGAAGCGAGGGGCCACATTTGCGGAGGTGGAGGCTCTATGCCGCCTCGCACGCGGTTACAAACACCCACACAAGCGGCACTTTAACAAAATAGATCTAACACACCACAGTCACTAAATATGGACTTACACAAAAAAATACGAACCGCAGGACTTAAAACACAAAATTTACGGACTCAGCCTAAAAAAATATGCGCCGCGGGACTTAGAAAAACAACACTTCAAACTGTCATAGTATGCTGCAGGAACATCAAAACAGATCGTCAGCTCTTCAGCACAAGGCTTCCTGCATATATTACTTCGAAATAGGTAAAGTATATTCATTTATTAATTATTTAATTAGCATACAAAAATACATATACTCCCCCCCAAAAAAACAAAAAAAACACAATAAGCACAAAAGCCATTCACCTCGCACCTGACAACGAGTGCCAACGCTGATCATAGCACACAAAGCCTTGCAATTAGCGGAAAAAGCAGATCAGCGCCGACCAAACAATAACAGCAAAAGCGCCTATCAGAAAAAAAAATACAACAACCAACAGCCTCGCAATGAGCGCCAAAGGCGCTCAGTGTGAGGCTCGCAATAATCGCCAAAGGATCTCAGACCACAAAAAAAATGAATGTCTGTGCCGAACAGCTTAACCTGCCTTACAATTGAATTGCCCCGTCATTTTTGACGGGTAATTTGCTAGTCTATAATATAAAATATGTTTTTTTCATGAATATTCTCCTATACTATTGTGACATTTTCATGATGTTGATATTTTTGCGGGTATTTAAATATAGAGCTGGGTCAATTTAAAACTTTCATTTTATGATAAAGTAAGAAATTAACTCATCATTGCATGGGTAAAAAAAGGTATGTGATATTTAACTTTACAATGGTTAATAATATGAATTATTAGTATCCCATATCAGCAGTGTCGTATGACTAATGTGTGTGGCCCGCCAGCTAATTTCTGTAGCCCACTAAATGCGAGGGTGAATTTCTTTATAAACATAATGTTATTAAAATATTTGGGACAGTTTAAATACATTGGATATCATATATAAATTCCCAAATGTTTAGTTATTCCATACCAAATATACAAAATTTGTTAATAAAAAAAAAGGTATATGTAAAAATATACATGATTTCAAATCCAGCCCACCAGCTCACTAGCCAGTATAAATCTAACCCACAAGCTCAAGAACCAATACAAATCTGACCACCCATACTAAAAAAGTTGGACAGCACTGATGGAGAGTAAAACTCTGAGAGAGGTTACAATCTTCCTTCCTCCAAATTAAGAAATATTGATTTATGTAGTTTTATATAAATATATAGACCTTATACTCCAAGCACAATTCAGTAGTAAATATGTTCCACATTTTCAACATAACAGTAAAATTATGGCTACCATTGGTTTACAAAGTAAAAAAACAAAAGCCACTACATTTTCTTATAATGCATTAGAAATACACAAGTTGCAAGTTTAAAACTAATTTGACATTTTTACCATTTGTAAACTTGCAAGTGATAAAATTATATATGTCTTTGCATGTTTGGCGTTCAGGGCGTGGGTAAATGTATTGCTTCCAAACAAGCATAAGAAAGGACAACCATATTGTCACTTGAATTAAAAATGTTAACTTGGTTAGATTTTTGAAATTGCATGGGAAATATACCAGTGTTACCTGGTTTGTGTTTTTCTGTTCTCGCCTTCTTGTTAGCCGCACACAAGGAGCAACATTTAAACCAGCAACCGTGAGGGCAGATATCCGACTCTCAATATCTGAAATCTAAATTAAATAAATATTAAATCGATACAGCGGAGAATAATCATGATTTTGAAATATAGTAAATATGCCTTGTATCTTAAAAAAATACTTTAAATGTCAACTCCAAAAAATCAACACACAGGAAGATAGATAAAAAATTTAAAACAAAAAGGGTAATAACAAAAACACCATAATTTAGCACTGGACAAATAATATTATCAAGTACAAATTATGTAGATGGATACTGAGGTATCTGTTTCATGGCTTGTCAAATTATCTGTATTAAAGGGTGGATTAGTCATTAGGTCTACTTGGCAGTTAGGGCATTTAGGAAAGCCTATATAGCAGATTACATGTAACAGCATTGCAATGAACCCACACAAATATAACATAGGTATATGGGTATGTAGCTTTATGTAAGGAAAAAATACTAAGAAGTGGACTTCTGATGCATCTATGCATAGGGGTGCCAAACATGTAAGTACAATGTTATGGCATTAATTAGACAATGATAAAACCAAAATGCATTACCTGGCGTTCAGCATGGTGGACTTGGGCAGCTGCTGTTGCCACTTGGTCTTCAAGGTCAGCAAGTTCTAATTCGGTGGTGACACTGTTTATTTTGCGGGCAGAGTCTTCAATGTCATTGAGCTGCCCTTCCAACCCATACACTGTGCCTGCTGTGAGGTAAACCTGTAAACATATAATATAATATAATAACCAATTAGGCTTATATACATCAAGTATCTACTAAAATCACAAGTCAACCGCAGCTTGTTAAATATTTATCAAATTGCATTGTTTGTTCATAGACTTTAGTATTGAGAGTTATACACTATTCCAATATATAACAAAGATCAAATGCAAATCAAATAGAATTAGGTGTTGTGAGTGCTGTCTGAATTGCCACTACACGTACAGCTAACATGTATATCGTAATTGCTATACAGATAGCACACACTAACTGAATTATTGCATTTAATCCATCAACCGGGTATTAAACCTGCTTATGTGCTGTGCTCCATTTAAAAAAACACACACTTTAATGGGCTTGAATCAGAAAGCCAGGGTTGGTTATACACTTTTCCTACTGTATACATTAAGGGACAAAGGACCACTGTGAGCCAGTATTTTTAAAATATATCTTGAATAACTAAACCTAATAATGAACAAAATGTTTCTAGAAAAATAAACACAATCTTTAAATATATCACTTTTATATGTGACTAGTGACTTGCCCGTCAAAAAATGACAGCATGTGTTTTCTGTCTGTTTATGTACTATCTGTTGTTTGTCCCTTTCCAACCTCTCTCCCTCCCCTGTGTCTCCTTCCCCCCTCTCTCTCTCCCCTGTGTCTCTTTGCCCCCTCTTCCTCCCCTGTGTCTCTTTCCCCCCTCTCTCCCTCCCCTGTGTCTCCTTGCCCCCTCTCCCTCCCCATGTGTCTCTTTGCCCTGCTCTCCCCATGTGTTTCTTTCCCCCCTCCCCTGTATATCTTCCCTCCCCTGTGTCTCCTTCCCCTCCCCTTCCTCCCCGTGTCCCTTTCGCCCCCTCCTTCCCCTGTGTTTCTTTGCCCTGCTCTCCCTCCCCTGTGTCTCTTTGCCCCCCTCTCACCCCTGTGTCTCTTTCCCCCCACTCCCTCCCCTGTGTCTCTTTCCCCCTCTCTCTCCCTCCCCTGTGCCTTTCTCCCCCCTCTCCCTTCCCTGTGCTCCTTTTAAATGATGATTTTCCTCAAGCCCGCAAAGGGCTTCCAAGTTACGGCCTTGAAAAAAAGTTATGGTTTTAACGGGTGCCATTCTTATTCAACTCGGAAGCAATTCGGAGGCCTCCAATTGAATAGCAAATTAGCTTGCAACCTCACTTACGGGCTCCCTGCCTCTCCCCCTGCACCCATTGTGGCCCTCGCCTGTCCCCCCTCTACCTTGTTGGCCCGTGAGGCCCACAATAGGACCAGGGGGCAGGCGAGGCCCACAATTGGCCCGGATGGAGAGGCAGGGAGCCTGTAAGTGAGGTTGCAAGCTAATTTGCTATTTAATTGGAGTCTTTTGGCGGCCTACGAAAGGCTTCCGAGCTACTGGCTTGAAAAAAACATGGCGAGCGGGCTTTGCAGGTTTAACCATCAACTTTTTTTTTCAAGCCTGTAAATCGGAAGCCGTTTGGAGTCTGTCCCCCCCTCTACCTTGCGGCCTTTGGCGCTCATTGAGAGCCTCCCCCCCCCCTCTACTTTATGGGCCTTGCGATGAGCGCAAGCCCGTAACTTTGTGAGCGTTACAGACAAACTCGCTATTACAACAACTATATATATGACTAGGAAATTGGCTGTCAAAAATTACGGGAGTAAAATTGTAAGGCTGGCAATGCAGTTTGCCACACAATGCGGGGCTATTGGCCCTCTGAGCACCTTTGTCGCTCATCGCGAGCCCTGCGCTGAGTGCCTTAGGACCTCAGCGCGGGTCTCGCAATGAGTGCCTTTGGCACTCATTGCAAGCCTCTCACCCTGTGTCCTTTACTGTCTTAGGTTCTGTTATTGTCTTCGGTTAAGTATTACTGGCTTGCGTTAAGTCTTACTGCTTAGGACTTACTGCTTAGGCTAGTTTTACGTCCTTCGTGCCAGTTTTATGTCCTTCGACCTCGTTTTTGTCGTGTTGCGTTTTGTTTGGCAGCCATTTTTTTCTCGCTTTCTATGGCACATTTCGATGGCACATATGGCTCAAATTAACTTGCAACCTCGCTCACAGTGCTGTGTGTGAGCATTGTTTTCCCCCGTTTTTTACAGTCCAGTGATTCGGCCGTTAAAGTCGTAATTTTGAGAGGCCCACAGTCCATATATGTGCCTCTGGTCCTAAGTCCTACGGGCCGTAATTTTGCGTCCCTCGATAAGTCCCTTCGGTGCTCATTGCAGGCAAAGTCGGCTAAGTCCCGAGGCCATCGCAATGAGCGCCTGTGGCGCTCATCGCGAGCCCTGCAATGAGCACTTTTGGCGCTTATTGCAGCCTAAGTCCTGCGAGTTTCAACTGCTCACCTCGCTTTGCGAGGCTCGCAGTTGCCTAAGTCCTGCACTGTCGACGTCTCGCCTCGCAAAGCATGACAAACCTGCAAACGTGACCAACGTTCTTGGTCCACAACTATATATGTGATTATTATTTACTGTGCTTCTTATTTCATTAGGAGTGTGTGTCCTTTTAATCTAACCTCCTATCAATCACAGTGAAAGCACTGGCAGTTTTATCAGAAACATTTCTACTGTGCATTGAAAGACAACTCCCACATCAGGAAGATGATCAACAGAAAACAAAATAGTAACTTCAACTACAGCATAAATAGGTAATACGTTAACAGCTTTATTATGTTTTTTTAATTAAAAATACAGATGAGCTATTTTTAGGTGTAGTTAATCAAAAAAAATATTTTAATTATTTGACTACAGTGATCTTCTACATGAAAAAATAGAATTTATAGCTTAGACTTCAAAGTGGGAGGAATTAATCAATGTCAATGTTTTAGCTGGTCAGGATAGAAATCACTTTCCTCTGCAGGTTTTTTTACAGTGTTTTTACCAACCTACAGTGGAGTCAGTTTTTTAAATTTCACATCATTAATTTTTTCAATTAAAAGCAACTTGTAAAATGTTTTATACATACTTGCTTCTAAATAGCTCTTTAAAGATTTTTCTTCAAAACCAATAAACTCACTTATTCTCCACTAGAATATTGAATTTGACCATTACTAATTTAGTGGTATTTGTCAAAGGACTACTGTTATGCTCCAATTGTATAAACAACTTTATGATTTACCCTTATTTAAAATCATTATGCTAATGTCCACTACAAACTTTTTTTCACGGTTCCTTGAGACCACTATGGCAACCTGTATTTTTTACAGTACTTTCCTTTATTTGAAATGTAAGTTGAGTCTAAACAACATCAATTGTAACTTTGAAAGCTGAGAGAGATAAAACCCGCTTTGCATATTTTTGATATTTGTTTATTTTTTGTTAGTTTTAGATACTTTTTCCAGGCATAATGCAGCTGTAATCGATAAATGAATATGATTAGGCTCTACTAATGAACAAATAAAATGACCAACTCATAGGATCATCAAATTGATACATATGCAATGTTTTAACTCTATATTTTAATTCTGTAGAAGGTTATAGATAAGGAGTCTGCATCCTATGGCTCTGCAGTAGTAACAGGCAACATAATTCCCTTTAATTGGCAACTATTTTGCACTTGAGTAACTAAAGGGCTGTATTATATTTATAGCACATTCAATAAACTACATATCAAAAATAGTAAATGTAGCTATAAACGAGAGAGGTGAATTAAGAGGCATTACTGGAAGATATTGTGTGATTATGAATTTTATAGGGTAAGAAACAATATTGCTATTGGTTTGTTGTAAAAAAAATTAGAAATATGTATTGTGTAAAAGTAAGACATTTTCTGTCACTTGAGGGAACAAACAAGTTTTGGGACACAGATAGAGTAGCCACTGCCCTTTGAACCGATTGGACTAGTTTAAATCCACATCTGTCTCCACTGGCTTCATTTCTACTGTGTTCTCCTTATGTTTATTCATTATGCAAATGGTATTTTATGTACGTTATGATGGCTCCTCAATCACAAAAAGCTGTAGATGAACAACTGTTTTAAATTTTAAATACGAACCATGCTGAATATCTAAGACAATTGTTACACAGTAATTGAGGTTCAAAAAAAGACTTTCAGTCCATCAAGTTCAACCTTGTTGTTAATTAATTGATCCAGAGGATACTGGCGATCTGATTCCTTCCTGGATCAATACTCCCTCTCTTATTATCCAGGATAATCCTGAATGTCCTTGTTGATTATAAATAAATCCAGTCCCCTTTTAAAGTTATCTATTAAATCCACTGTCAACAACCTCCTTTGGTAGAGAATTCCACAAATTTAACCTCTCTAACCTCAAAGGATGTCCTCTTGTCAGTTTAAAACCTCTTGGCACAAAAAGCTCAGTCATATCTCCTTTTAGACGCTTTTTTTCTAGCGAAAATAAGCTTAATTTGGTTAGTGTTTCTTCATAACTTAGCCCCTTAATTGCCCTTATTCGTTTTGTAGCCCTTCTCTGTACCCTTTCCAGCTCTAAAATTTCCTTTTTATGAAGTGGTGTCCAAAATGTCACTCCATATTCCAAATTAGGGCGTACTAGGGATATGTATAGTGGGATAATTATATTTGCTTCCCTTGCTTCTATACCCTTCTTAATACATGCTAATATTTTATTTGCCTTTGCAGCTGATGCTTGGCACTTAGCACTGTTACCTAGATGGTTGTCCACAAGTACTCCCAAATCCCTTTCAATATCTGATACCCCTATATTTGCTGCATTAAGATTATAAATTGCATGGCTAGTTTTCCTTACCAGATGCATAACTTTACATTTATTCATATTAAATTTAATCTGCCATTTAGATGCCCATTCCTCTATTTTATGTCAATCCCTATGGAGGGAAAGTACCTCATTATTATCTGATTTCATTATCTTGCCCAGCAAAAATGGAGACACAACTTTCCAGTCCCACCTCTAAGTCATTAATAAATATGTTAAAAAGGAGAGGACCTAATACTGAGACCTGAGGAACCCCACTTACCACATTAGTCCAATCAGAGCAACCCTTTGCTTCCAGCTCTCGATCCATGAGCAGATATTTACTGCAATTCCTGTATCCCTTAGTTTGCACAATAGTCTTCCATGTGGCACTGTATCAAAAGCATTTGCAAAATCCAAAAAGACTAGATCCACTGAGCTGCCTTATTCAAGGTTCCTACTAACCCCTAATAGACTTGTTTGACATGACCTATCCCTCATAAATCCATGTTAAAAAAAAAACTATTATTGTATATTATCCCTTATTAACCCTTCTAAAAGTACATAAGTGTGGCTCACTGGTCTATAATTCCCCGGGTTTGCTCTTGCTCCTTTCTTAAATATAGGTATCACCTCTGCTTTTCTCTAGTCATCTGGTAGCGACCCAGTGTTGAGTGAATCTTGAAAAATGAAATAGAATGGTTTGGCTATTACATACCCCAGTTCCCTCAGTATCGTTGGATGTATTCCATCAGGACCTGGGGCTTTATTAACATTTATTTTTTCCAACCACTTTTGAATTTCTGTCCTAACCACTGGTACCTCCCTTGTGTATACCGACGAAAAGAACATATTTAGCTCACCTGCCTTTTCTTGGTCACTAATTATCAGATGGCCTGTGTCACATTGTAATGTTCCTATAGCTTCCTTCCTGGCCTTCTTTCCATTAATAAATTTAAAAATATTTTAGGGTTAGTCTTACTCTCTTTTGCAACTCATTTTTCATTTTCTATTGAAAAAGTTGTAGTGCTGCCAAGCACTAAGCTAATCATCTTTTCCATATCAATTAATATCTTTTCCATGTCAATTGCTTTTTTTATAGTTTTTGTATTACATTAGAAATTATAGTTTTAAAGATGTGGGGGGTTACACCCTGAGAGTCACAGCAAAACCCAAAGACGTGGGTTTATTTTGAGAGCCTTACCAAGGGCCTCATTAAATGCCAAGCCCAAAAATTGCAACAGTTACAGATCAATTTAATTGATCAAGCCCGCAATTACATGGCAGAATGACAAATCCATAAACCATGTAACCGTACATAGCATTTCAGGGCATAACCATGGTCAATTAAGCAAGCCCTTAAGTATCGATTTAGAAACAACCAAAAGTAAATGAGATCGGCTTTGCAACCCAGCAATTTAAAAATCAATAAAAATGAATGAAGAAACTGTTATAGTCCATGTGGGTGGCCTGATATGATATATGTATTTACTCTTTGATTCCCTGAGATTGATATAACACGGAAAATAAACTTTAAAAAAATAAACATTTTATTGCAGATTTACGAGCTTGAAACTGTTGTGCAATTAAGTTGAATGTCTTTCATCACTTTCCCCATATTTTAAAGTCCAGTATTGTGTTTTTATTGGCTTTTATAGTGTTAAGAACAGGTGTTTAACCCCCTTGCGAGTCCTCTCTTGTACTCGTAGAATTTTTTGCTGCATTTGCCATTTACAGGTTTGAAGGCAATTGCAGGCTTGGGGAATTGTAGCAATTTAATAGCAATTTGCCATTTTAGCCATTGTAACATTTGCAGGCTTAAAATATTTAAGGCTTAGATGGGTTGACATTACGATTTTGACAACTGCGGAATTTTGAGTGGGTAGCTATAAGAGGTCAATTAAATAGCAGTAACTTTTGCTGGCTACATTACGGGCTTCAGTTATTGCTATTTTGACAATTTAATAGGGCCCCAAGTTTTCTCATATGACAAATCTAACATACTTTAAAAAAAGTACCATGTGGTGGTAACTTAATAGATACTTTAGACATCAACAAGATCAGTTGATTTTACAGAATGTTCTTTTTCTTAGCATACATTTCTTGTAAATTGTATGTAACATGATTTATGATTATAGGAATTGAGTGGGTGCATTGCCATTATTTAATATCACAAAAAAAACAATATTCTGCGCTGGTAAAAATACAAAAAGCATTCCATTCTTAACATGAAGACAGCAATATGTTATTCTGCTCTGTGGCATCTGAAGGAAGAAATATTTTGTCAGTCACCATATGAAATGTAAATGTGTTCAGCTTGGATGAAATAATTTAAGATCTGTTTGTTTGCATGGAAAACACATTGACTGATGGGCTTTTAGATTTGTGACTCATTACATGAAAGCTAAATCCTCCAAAACAGGAACTTGTGAAATATGAAATTTCTAATTTAAGCATCGTAACACTTTATGTGATGTTCTAAGACTAAGTCAACAAAATGAGTGTATTTGCTTCAGCCTAATAGGTTTAAGAGGCACTTACTTTTAAATTACATAACAAGTGACATAGGGTGGTTTAAGAGGCACTAACTTTTAAATTACATAACAAGTGACATAGGGTGCTTATGCTCAACACTTGCAATCATTGCATGAAAATAACTCGCCTCTGCTGAAATCAGTGACCAAGGCCACCATGCCAATCAAGTGGTGTAATTTATGATATACTCTAAAATGGGCTGCAGGAGATTTTTTTCCCCTACTTTACACGTTTATGTTAATCTTTTCACTCGCAATATTATGGCACTCAGTCCACATTCATAAATCCTGCCTTATCCGCAAGAGCTTTAATTGTAGGAATTATGCGTTCACTCAGAATATTGCACCAAACCAAGCTTTACGGATGAGAAGCGGCTCTGAGAACCAATAGAAAATGGGAATGTAACGATTATGATGATACTCTGCAATTTCAATATTATTACAATATATATATAAATACTAGCGACTTGCCCGTCAAAAAATGACGGTCAATAAAATTTTAAGCCATGCCAATGCTGTTTTGCACACAATGTTAAGTTTTTTATACTCTAAGGACCTTCGGCGCTCAAAGCGAGCCTCTCCTCGCGTGTCCTTTGGCTCCACTCTATATTTTTTTTAAAATAAGAATTAATGAATTGATTGAACAATAAATTAATATAGTTTACCTTTTTCTAATTAATATATGTAACAATCAATAGCCTGAAGAGGTAACAATCTCTTTTTATTGTCCTGCAGCATATAATGTCCAGTGGGACTGTTGCTGGCCTGAGGAGATAGTGTTATGAATGTCCCAACTGTGCATTAGAAATAGGCTGTGTGCGCCAGTGCAAACCGTTGGTTTATTTGTGTAAAGCGCTACTTTAGATGCGTAATGTTGTTAGTGTCAAGTTCGGATTGTAAAATAGCGTTGTTGTTTGTCTATGTGCTACGTGGTTCGCAAGCCGTCCTTTGTAATAGTGTATTTTGTACCTCGTACGTTCTTGGGTGAAAGTGGTATGTGGTTGGCTGTGTTTTGCCTGCTCCAGGGTCGTGTAGCCTCATTTTCATTACTTTTGGCCTCCATTTTTTATTTGCTTAGCCGATTTTCGAGTGACGAAACTCAGCAATATCAACTTAAATTCGCGTTCCCCCTCACTCCCAGACGTGCAGGCTGTTCCCCTGTGCTGTGTGTGATGTTTTTGTTGTATTTTTTTTTGTGTGTTTCTTGTTTTTTGCTTTGCGCGGTTCGGCCAATAACTTCGTATTTTTCCTATCTCGTAATTATTTTTTTCTAAGTCCTGCGTTTGTCAACTGCTTGCAGCCTAAGGCGATCCCGCGTTTCCTAAGTGTTTGGAGGCTAAGTGCCGCGTGTTTCATTGCCTCCACTGCTCGCCTCACATCGCTAGGCTTGCAGGCAATGGGCGCCTTTGGCGCTCATTGCCCAAGTGCTGCGAGTTTTAGTGCCTTAACGGCTTGACTCGCTAATAGTAAATCCATGATCATGTAGCTGTATGAGTTTAGCTTTGTATGGTTCAAAATGCTAATATATGGATCACTATGCTACTTAGTTGCAGAATGCTATTCTTTTTGATTTGGTGGAGGATCTTACTAGTAAAGGTTTGCAGCATATTGATTTTTAAAACCTTAGAACAGGGTATTAAACATTATGAAATAGTATACAGAGGAAGATTCACAATATTATGGATGCTGTTTTGCCTTTTATTTATCAAAGAAGCAAACTGACACTGATTTGATTTCACAGGTAACATTGTTTTGAATTCATTTTGTCGCTTTTGAGGGTGGCAGAAGAGCAATATGTTAAAAGACCACAACAGTGCCCTACATACTTGAGCTAGATGCTTTATCAATGATTAAAAAATCCACTTTAAATTATTTAAAAAACAATATTCAATATTACTTAGTGTCAAAGTTCAGACTTAGCTGCTGCTAGTATCCACCCACTAAGGTCAACAGGGGAGGTAGCATTGTTTATCAGGAAAATGCTAGGTTTTCAGACATACATTTTACCACCAACACAATGATCTCCATATGCTGGAGACTAGGGCCTCCATTTAATTCCAAGACTGTAATTACCGTCATACAGCCCATATGTATGCAGGTTAGACATGTGGTGCAGTTACAGATGTTACAGATGTAATTTAATTGACTCAAGCCCGAAAGTACAGGCTCACAGCCACAACACGCAAACTGAACAGTTATAATTTAGATAGAGCCAATAGTAAACAAGACTGCCATCATGACATCAATAAAACAAGGAATTTGAACGACAATCAGTTAGTGTTTAGAAGTTCCGATTTGCGATCAGACTCGCAATCCAGAAACATAGAAATCAATAAAAATCAATAAATCTACTGTTCTAGCCCATGTGAGTTCCATGATATGTATTAACCCATTGATTGCCGGGATCAATATAACACGGAAATAAAACGTAAAAATAAAGAAAAAATGTATTGAAGATTTTGCAAGCTTGAGACTGTTGTGCAATTAATTCTAATGTCTTTCATTGCTTTCCCAGTATTTTAAAGTACAGAATTGTGAGTTTATTTGCTTTTACAGTGTTACAAGGTGTTACCGGTGTTTAACCCACTTGCAGGTCGTATCTTGTACATGTAGTATTATTTGATACATTTGCCGTGAAGGCAATTGCAGGCTTGCAAAAATTTTGCAATTGAATATCGATTTGTGTTTTTAGCACTTGCAACATTTGTGGCCTTGAAACATCAAAGGAGGAGATAGGTCGGAGATACAATTTTGACAACCGCAGTGATTTGGATCCTGTAACTCGCAAATCAATTGTGAGTAGCAAAATGAAGCCAATTAAATATCAGTAACATTTACGGGCTCCATTACAGGCTCCAGTACAATGAGGGGCCTAGTTGTGTTAGTTTCGTCTTGGTAACAAGGTTTTGCTGTTGGAGCAGCCTATCAATTCCTGTCTATTCTCTATGATACCTGCTTATTCATATGACCCTTTAGACCTGTTTCTCAGCAAAAATCTCCACACTCCACGTAATGACCTTGGAACCTATTCTATTACAAGCAGATTACGTTATACAGGCCGTATGTCTTCAGGTTTGAGATTTGCTACAATTACAGAGCGATTCAATTGAACAAGCCCACAGTTTATGGGCCAAAAGCCTAAACCGTAAACCATGCAAACGTAAGTAGCATTTCAGAGCATGATCATGATCAATTAAGCAAGAGCGTAACTACTGATTTAGAAACAGATAATAGTAAATGAGACCATCATCATTACATCAGTAAAACATGGAGGTTAAACCACAATTAATTAGCGTTTAGAAGTTTAACATGCAATTGGACTTGTAATCCGGCATTGTACAAAATAATGAAAATAAATGGCGATACTTTTCTAGTCCATGTGGGTGGCCTGATATGTATTAATCCTTGATTACCGAGACTGATATAACACGGAAATGAAATATAAAAAATATATATTTTTGATTGCAGATTTGCGAGCTTGAGACTGTTGTGCAATTAATTCTAATGTCTTCCATCGCTTTCCAAAATTGTAAAGTGCAGTATTGATTTTTGATTTGCATTTACAGTGCTACGAACAGGTGTTTAACCCCCTTGTGAGTTCTGTCTGGTACCAGTAGGATTTTCTTCTACATTTGCCATTTACGGGTCTGAAAACATTTGCGGGCTTGAGGAATTGTTGAAATTGTATAGCAATTTGCAATTTTAGCGATTGTAACATTTACAAGCTTGAAAGATCAAAGGCTTAGATGGGTTGTAAGTTACGATTTTGACAACCGCAGGGATTTTCAGTCTGTAACATGTATATAATTTGCGACTTGCTAAAAGACTCCAATTGAAAAGCAAATTAGTTTATGGGCTCCATTACGGGCGCCAGTAACTTACAATTGCTCAATTGAATAGGGGCCCTTATCAGGGAGGAGACAGAAACACAGCTGGAAGCAGATATTCTAATAATTGAAAATGAAGATAATATTGAATATTGGTAACAGAAATTATTAAATAGGAATTAATGATCAATGCATAATTAAAATAACTAGTGCTTGGGCTATACAGTGATCTTTTATTCAGTACTGGTGCACATTTGATGTTAGAGCAATAGGTTCCAGATACTAGAACGAAAAGATAGAACAGGAGATGATCTTTTTTGGCACTACAGAAACAATTTACCATACTGTGCCACAAATTAGCATAATGAGTCACACGTTATTGTATTGAGCCATACAAGCCCAATGTATATATCAAGAACAATTGTTCTACATACATATTTCAATATAAATACCTTTTATTTTTTATTTTGAATGATGCATAATTTATTAATGCAATTATAATTTATTATATGAACTTTTAGAAGGCAACACATGTCAATGAAGCACCATTTAGTGATTTATCTTGTTCTTTTTTCAACATAAACAATAGTTTTGTTTACAAAAATATCATATTAACTGACCTGTACATTTTGTTCAGTGAAATACTATAACGATTGATGATGAGGCAGCATAATTATATCCTCCTTCAGTAGAACATTTTGACATGGGTTTTTTTTCTTACTATACTCTGTTTCAAAAATAACTTTCTTGAACATTGATTTTGTTCCCCAGAAAATCTATGCAACAAGCTACAGAAAGTGCACTTTGTAGTGATCACAAATAGTTTTTCCATTTCAAAGATTTTGGCAATGTTAGATATACATTTAAAATTGGAATTTGAAACCCATCCTACTGTTGGTACTTTCCACAGTCATGTTTCCACAAATTAGCTTGATCCATGTATTATAATTATTTTGTTTAAGTTGTCTATGGACATTCTATTAATGTAGGTTATTTGTATAGGGTTGTTAAGCTAAAATATAGAAAAATAAGATATTACAGTAATAAATGGATCTCTAACTCATGACCTCTGATGTTGAATAGGATGTTACAATTCTGAATCAAGAAGCAACAATATTTATTAATTTAATTCAGTTTATCTCAACTTACATGAAATGAAAGTACACAAGTTAAAAAATACTATTGCACCTGTTTGTTAGGAAAATAATAAATTGAATGCAAGTGCTATATAACTGAGCATCAACATAATTTGTTAAGTATAAATTATTTAAACCCAAACCCCTTTGAAAGTCTCCTTATCATCATTAATAAACTCTTATAGTTGGACAGAGGGATGACAAGGAAGATACACATGCCCAGTTGAATAAATGGCAATGGCCACAAACATTTCATTGTTAAGTCTGTGTCATTATACATATTTATACCAAACATTAACCGAATTCCAATGTAATAAATAATACCTTTTACATGGTCAAATAAGAAAAGAATAATTGTAGATGAGTTACAGTGCTTTCAAAGAACTATAGGACTCTTGAAGAGGAAATTATTCAAAATTTAACTGAGCTTTTAGTGTGCAATACTAATTCTACTGGTATTACAACAAAAACTCATGTAGCAAGTAAACATGCTTAAATGCGTACGACAGGAACATTTACAATACCAATGTACAGATGAAGGCTATAACACATAATGTTAGTGACCATTCATTTATGGATCAAGTGGTAAGTTGTTATGACATCTGGAACCTACATACAATAAAATGCACACTCTATCATACACATACGCATTATTTAGTACATTTCATTTTATTTAAAATGTTGTTTTAACCTAAGATTAACCTAATACTTTAACCTAATACTACATGGTATAAGTATTCCATCACTCATTTTCTGTACATTTAGCACTAGGCGAGCACCTACTGTTTTAGACTTAACCTCTAATATATTGTGTGCTATTTCAAAAGACACATAAAATGGAAATATCATACAAGGGAACTGCACAGTGTTAATCTTACATTTTCTTCCAGTTTGATGAGTTGCTCATCTAGTCTGACAGGGTCAGCACCTATTGGAAAGGCCCCTCGGTCATGCGTATTTGATGGGGAATCCCACGGATCTGTGGATCCTGCTATCATTTCCTCGGTGGCATTGATGACCTTTAGGACCTCTGTTGATATGTTGCAGAGAGACACAGCAGAGTACTTCTGTTTATGTGCAAGAGTAGATGGAGACAAACAACAGCATGGTGTTAGAAGACATTCATAAGGATTTATTATTTTTAAGCTTATTTTAAGTGTAATAAAGGCACATAGTAATGCCCCCAATACAGGAAGGTAAATTCACTATGGTTAGAGGACATGGACACATTTTGGATAAGTTGTGCTTCTTGTAATGCTTCCTATTGGAGCCTGTTCTACTGTTTGGAAGACAATTCACAGACAGATTTCTTCTACTTTGAAATAAGGCACCATATAATAGATTGGAGTAGACTTCTCTGTTCCTTCCTAACACATCTTCAATCTCTAGCATTTCACCTTAGTGAACCTACCACAATGTGTGTTTTTCCTACTTATTTATAATAGTACTATTCAAAACTACATTAATTTACATTAATTTAAGCCTTCAGCTGAATATTTTTATCCACCCTAATAAATGTTATTAATGATTAATGTCTAATTAAAACATCTAGCTCATTTTGTTAGGACGTTACAGTGATCATTTAAAGTAACAATGCAGTTAAACATTTCTATTATACATTTAAAAGAGTTGTGAAACACTGAAAAACAATAGCTCCCATATGTTCCTTTTTTTAAAGACAGTTCCTATTTTCAGGAGAAATCCATCTGCCCTCTTAGCCTCTCAAATCTACCTCTTTTTAAGGGCAAAACACTTTATTAAAAATGTTGGTATCATGTTAACCTATTTTGAAAACTATTAGACTATCATCACATATATAGTTGTGAGCATACGAGCCCGCTCGAGCCGTTGCTCACGCTTGCGGGCTCGCACAACTCACAACTCCTCCTGCCGAGTCGCCTCTCTCAACACCTCCCCCGCCGCTCTTAACTCCTCCCCGCCACTCTTAACCCCTCCCCCACCACTCTTAACCCCTCCCCCGCCACTCCTAACTCCTCCCCCGCCACTCTTAACTCCTCCCCTGGTTGCTCTCAACTCCGCCCCCGGCAGCTCTCAACTCCTCCCCGGCTGCTCTCAACTCCTCCCTGGGGAGGGACCGGCAGACATGCTGGGGACTGAGGTGAAAGAGACAGCCTGGAGGGAAAGAGAGACAAAAGAGACAGGAGGGACACAGACAGGGAGAGTCAGGAGGGACACAGACAGAGAGAGAGAGTGACAGAAGTAACACAGAGAGAGTCAGGAGGGATACAGATAGAGAGAGACAGGAGGGACACAGATAGAGAGAGACAGTAGGGACACAGACAGAGAGAGAGGAGAAACACATAGAGAGAGAGACAGGAGAGACACAGAGAGAGACAGGAGAGACACAGAGAGAGACAGGAGGGACACAGACAGAGAGAGACAGGAGGGACACAGACAGAGAGAGACAGGAGGGACACAGACAGAGAGAGACAGGAGGGACACAGACAGAGAGAGACAGGAGGGACACAGACAGAGAGAGACAGTAGGGACACAGACAGAGAGAGAGGAGAAACACATAGAGAGAGAGACAGGAGAGACACAGAGAGAGACAGGAGAGACACAGACAGAGAGAGACAGGAGGGACACAGACAGAGAGAGACAGGAGGGACACAGATAGAGAGAGACAGGAGGGACACAGATAGAGAGAGACAGGAGGGACACAGATAGAGAGAGACAGGAGGGACACAGATAGAGAGAGACAGGAGGGACACAGATAGAGACAGGAGGGACACAGATAGAGAGAGACAGGAGGGACACAGATAGAGAGAGACAAGAGGGACACAGATAGAGAGAGACAGGAGGGACACAGATAGAGAGAGACAGGAGGGACACACAGAGAGAGAGACAGGAGGGACACAGGCAGAGAGAAGAGACATGAGAGAGAGACAGGAGGGACAGAGACAGGAGGGACAGAGACAGGAGGGACAGAGACAGGAGGGACAGAGACAGGAGGGACACAGACAGAGATCGAGAGACAGGAGGGACACAGACAGAGATCGAGAGACAGGAGGGACACAGACAGAGATCGAGAGACAGGAGGGACAGAGAGATCGAGAGACAGGAGGGACAGAGAGAGAGAGAGACAGGAGGGACAGAGAGAGAGAGACAGGAGGGACACAGAGAGAAGCAGGAGGGACACAGAGAGAGGCAGGAGGGACACAGAGAGAAGCAGGAGGGACACAGAGAGAGGCAGGAGGGACACAGACACACAGAGAGAGAGACATGAGAGAGAGAGAAAGACGGGAAGGAGGAACAGAGAGAGACAGACGAGAAGGAGGGACAGAGAGAGACAGACGGGAAGGAGGGACAGAGAGAGACAGACGGGAAGGAGGGACAGAGAGAGACAGACGGGAAGGAGGGACAGAGAGAGACAGACGGGAAGGAGGGACAGAGAGAGACAGACGGGAAGGAGGGACAGAGAGAGAGACAGTAGGGAGGGATAGAGAGAAAGATTGACAGGAAGGAGGGACAGAGAGAGACGATTGACAGGAAGGAGGGACAGAGAGAACGATTGACAGGAAGGAGGGACAGAGAGAACGATTGACAGGAAGGAGGGACAGAGAGAACGATTGACATGAAGGAGGGACAGAGAGAACGATTGACATGAAGGAGGGACAGAGAGAACGATTGACATGAAGGAGGGACAGAGAGACAGACAGGAAGGAGGGACAGAGAGATGAAAAAAGTTGAGTGGAAGTGACAGGGGAGGGAAAGCGGGGTAGAAGAGACAAGGGAAGGGAGAACAGGGTGGAAGAGGGAAGGGAGAGGGGTGGAAGAGACAGGGTAGGGAGAGGGATGGAAGAGACAGGGTAGGGAGAGGGGTGGAAGAGGCACAGGAAAGGGAAATGGGGGAAGAGACACAGGGAGGAAGAGAAGGGAAAAGAAACGGGTGGGAGGGAAGAGACACAAGGGAGGGGGAGAGGGGTTGAAAAGACACAGGAGGGAGAGGGGGGAAGAGATACAGGGGTGGAGAGGGGGGAAGAGACACATGGGGGAGAGGCTCGCAATGAGCACCTTTGGCGCTCATTGCGAGGCCCATGATGAGCTTCAAAGGTGCTTAGTAAAGTAGAGGGGGGTGTGGCTCTCATTGAGCGCCTACCGTCAAGTAGAGGGGGGAAAAGGTAAAGGGGGAGAGGCTCGCAATGAGCGCCAAAGGCGCTCATCGCAAGGCCAGTTAAGTAGAGGGGGAGAGGCTTGCAATTTGTGGCAAACACCATTGCCAGGCTTCAAATTTTATTGCCGTCATTTTTGACGGGCAAGTGGCTAGTATAATATAAAAGGTAATGTTAGTATATGCCAATGGAATGTGCAGTCATACATGAATATCTATCTATCTATCTATCTATCTATCTATCCATCTATCTCACTTCCAACATTCCCAACATAAATGTCTGTCAAATCATTTATATTGCCTAGAGGTTATTGCAATTACCTGGCAGCTGTTTAATTATTCAGGAATTGTGACTCAAGCATTAACAATTGTTAATCAACCATTGTTTGGAAAATCAGGCAGCAAAAAAAAAAACATTGTCATCACTTATGACATTATATAGGAACATGGTCACAACATGCACATAGCCCAGGAATAGTGGGGGATAAGTCAAAACTCCTTAATACATAAACATCTACTTGACAGATCCAATGGCTTTCAGACAAACAATTTGAGTCCTGTGTCAGGAAGTCAGACAAGTAACATTCATTTTAAAACCATTTTATTTACAGATGGTTTAATCGTTTTGCCTTTTAAGTAAATAACAACTAGTGAACTAGATACTCAAAGTCCTTTACCTGGAGCATATGCTGACCCTTTAATTATACATAGTACAAACTTAGATGACAAATGGTTAACAAAGGTAATGCATAATCTCCTTTCAAATCTTTCTCAAATGGGTGTCTGAACTCATGGTAATACAGCATACTTTGCTTGTGGCTGCTAAACAATTTAAAATTAGATAGTATATATACTATAAGCAGAATGTCACAATATACAGAAGAGAATAAATGAAGAACATAAATAAACACAGCGGTGAGAGATAAGCAAAAAGAGATACAAGCAAGAAAACGAATAGCATGTAGAGCAAATAGATAAAAAAAAGAGTAAGGAATGAAGTAAAGTAGAAGTAAAAAAGAAACAGAAACATTAATGATGAGAAGCAATGTGAATAAGAAAACATAAAAAAAATTGTAACAGAATATAGAAAGTAACTAAAAAAAAAAAAAATGTAGGTGGCATGACAGATATCAAATGGGTTTTGTCATTATACGGGACCAGCAGAATCAGCACGCTCTGGAACTCCCACACATTAGGTCCTTATATCGGGTCGTTATGACTATACCCAGTGACCACAGGCAGAGATTCTCTTTTTAAAAAATGCATAATTGTCTTGTAAGGTAGTTTCCCTGAGTTAGCGAGTACAGCTCTCATGCTTGAGAGCATTGACAAGAACTGAGTCTATAGGGGATGACTAAGGAGTTTAATAGGGGACTGAACAAAAGGTCAGTCAGAAATCAAACAGCAAACAAACAACATGTCCAGGTGGGGTCATGGTGCCAGCAAGTCTCATCTCTTATCTTAACTTCCCCTAGTATGTGTAGGCTGTAGTTACATCTCCCACCCTGGGTGCATTGTGTCTATTAACATGTCTATTGCCACAGGCCTAAGATTAGGGTTAGATATATTTTCTCTATTATACAGTTGTGCTCAAAAGTTTGCATATCCTGGCAGAAATTGTTATTTTTTTTGCATTTATTTTGAAAATATGACTGATCATGCAAAACAAATTACTTTTTATTGAAGGATAGTGACCATATGAAGCCATTTATTACCATATAGTTGTTTGGCTGCTTTTTAAATCATAATGATAACAGAAATCACACAAATGGCCCTGATCAAAAGTTTACATACCCTTGATTGTTTGGCCTTGTTATAGACACACAAGGTGACACTCACAGGTTAAAATGGCAATGAAAGGTCAATTTCCCACACCTGTGGCTTATTAAATTGCAATTAGTGTCTCTGTATAAATACTCCATGAGTTTGTTAGCTCTCACATGGATGCACTGAGCAGGCTAGATACTGAGCCACGCAGAGCAGAAAATAACTGTCAAAAGACCTGCATAAATAGGTAATGGAACTTCATAAAGATGGAAAAGGATATACAAATATATCCAAAGGCCTTAAAAATGCTAGTCAGTACTGTTCTGAAGTGGAAAATTTGTGGATCTACTGATACCAAGCCAATATCAGGTATACAAGGAAAAACCCACAGGTAACCACAGGAGAAATACAGGCTGCTCTGGAAAAAGACGTTGTGGTTGTTTCAAGGAGCACAATACGATGATATCTGAACAAAAATGAGCTGCATGGTCGAATTGCCAGAAAGATGCCTTTACTGCACCATTGCCACAAAAAAGCGCGGTTGCAATATGCCCGACAAAACCTTGACACGCCTCACAGCTTCTGGCACACTGTCATTTGGAGAGACAAGACCAAAATAGAGCTTTATTGTCACAGCCATAAGCGCTATGTTTGGAGAGGGGTCCACAAGGCCTATACTGAAAAGAATACCATCCCCACTCTGAAGCATGGTGGTGGCTCACTGATGTTTTTTTTGGGGGGGGAGCTCTAAAGGCACAGGGAATCTTGTGAACATTTATGGCAAGATGAATGCAGCATGTTATCAGACAATACTGGCAGACAATTTGCATTCTGCTGCACGAAGGCTGTGCATGGGAGGCTCTTGGACTTTACAGCATGACAATGACCCTAAGCACAAGGCCAAGTTGACCCTCCAGTGGTTACAGCAGAAAAACATGAAGGTTGTGGAGTGGCCATCACAATCTCCTGACCTTAATATCATCAAGCCACTCTGGGTAGATCTCAAATGTGCGGTTCATACAAGATGACCAAAGACTTTGCATGACCTGGAGGGATTTTGACAAGATGAATGGGCAGCTATACCACCTGCAAGAACTAGGGGTCTCATAGACAACTATTACAAAATACTGCACGCTGTCATTGATGCTAAAGGGGGCAATACACAGTATTAAGAACTAAGGGTATGTAATCTTTTGATCAGGGCCATTTGGGTGATTTCTTTTATCAATATGATTTAAAAAGGAGCCAAACAATTATGTGATAATAAATGGCTTCATACAATCACTATCCTTCAATAAAATATTTATTTTTTGCATGATCAATCATATTTTCAAAATAAATGCCAACATTTTACAATTTCTGCCAGAGTATGCAAACTTTTGAGTACAACTGTATATCACTAGTTTGGATCCAATTCTAATGGTATTTTGCCCACTCATGTTTAGTTAAACAAAAACAAGTATAGAAAAATATGGAAAAAAATTACTCCAGAGACTCTCAAAATGTTTTTCTTAATTTTTTTAATGAGGACCTGTGCATACTTTTTTTTAATGAAGTCAAACATCAGTATAATAATGGATTTAAAGATCATATTTTAATTTCAACATACACTATATTTCATTTGTTATTATTATACACATCAAAAGTAGTGTTAAATTAAATCTGAGTCATTAAAAACACATATTCTAACAAAAGCTAATTTTAATATCTCACAAACACTTCAGCACACAACTGTATGGTCTATCAATGGAATCATATGAACTACCTAATTTATAATTTCGTTTTATAAATCTGTGTAGGCAAAGTAGGAAGAGTGTCATGCTCTATTGATAGTATTTATGGATTAATTACATTAGAGACATTATGATCTTATTTATAAACATATATAGACAAATTATCATGCTCCTTTGATACAAAACAGATATCCATTACAGATTGACAAACTGTAACCTTCACAAATGTGTAGGCAAAACTTCATGTTCTATTGATGTTAAATATGATTTTTTTTACAACTAGAGACACCATGAACTTGTTCATAAATGTATGTAGGCAATGCTTCCTGTACTACTGGTATTAAATATGTGTTAATTACAAATAAAGACACCAAGATCCTGTACACTTAGATTACTTATTGGCAGGCCAAAGGATTAAAGAAAGAAAGAACAAAAGCAAAACCAGCAAATTACAAATAAACTTTGGGCTTTGCCACTGTTAGGAAGGCAAAGAGTCATTAAGGAAAAGATGAGAGCTGTTCACTGGAGTTCAGAAGCTCTTAAAACACAGAAAAAGTCACCTGTAGCACTCAAACCATGTAGTGCTTTTTACACGTAAGCTCACAAGTGCCAATTAGACTGAAATATATCCAGAAGGAACATTATGGAAATAGGTTGGGAAATCAATAAAGCTGAGTATCTGAAATGGGGGCTTCATGAGCTAAAACCTCTTAATGACACTAATGAATACCAAATAATATCTATTAGTTTTTCATATTATTTTATCCAAGTCCTTAAAGAAAAGGTCTGTTTTAAAAATTCACCAAAATTCAATAAATTCTCATGTTAAGAGGTTAATGATGAATCATTACAGTGGCAATTATAACATATGAATATCACATTATTTTCTTTATGGAACTTTACAATATTTGTTTAACAATAGAATAAAATAAATTTACATCAGTTTAGTAGGACTTTTCATAATAGGTTGCCTTTCATAATTTCCAGTTGAAGCTGCAATTTGCACATAAAAAGTATTAAGGTCTGTTTTCCCCATTTTAGATAATTATGGGCATTTGAGAAATGGTAAATAGTAAAGTAGAAAAAGAGCAAGCTTCAGCATTATGGAAAGCTTGGCACAACGGTTATTTTATCAAATAGGAAACATACACTAAGATATGACCTAGGCAAGAATTATCCCCTAAGAGATTTTTGATCATTAACATAAAAATGTAATAAATAATCTGTGCATCTCATTTCTTTGAAATCTAATACTAGCTCTCATTGGCATCTACACTCTACATATCAACTTTAAATAAAAAACTAACATAAAACATGCCTCTTAATTTTTTTTAATTTTTATTATAAAGTCCACTGTTGCTATCTAAGGCATCTTTTCAGAAGTCCTGAAGGAGATGTTCATAAATTCTTTATCAAATGATTTTACCCATAGATTTAACAACTCATTAAAATCTGTACAGATAATACACCTATATTTTTAATCTGTTTATCTACTCTACAATTAGTTGGATTATTAGTGTATTTTTTAGCCTTATTGTATTTTCATTATTGTAACATTCTTGTAATTGCTAGACATATGTGATTCCAAGAGTTAACACCAATTTAAAAGTATGATTTAATGTGTTTTTGCATTATTTCACATTTTAATTTACCATTGGAGCTTGTTCACTCTCTTGCTTTCTGCTTTAAACTTTTTATTAAATGTGCTATAATTTTCAATCGTTGTAATTTACTTTTATACTAGAAATGTGAAAATAATAAATGCATTACAATCATGTTGTAAACACGATTTTACTATTTGTATATGATAGCATTGGGAGATGTGATAGATGATTAAATATAAAAATAGAAGTTTGGATGTCCCATCCAGCAACCCGTGCTATGTTAAATCAATTGAAGGTGGGATTCTGAATGTGTAAAGGGAAACTAAGCAACAGCAGCTCATTCATTTAAATGCTGTTGCTAAACTACAAATCCCCTACCTTTATAAATTAATTATTTCATCAATGTTCTTCACTGCACAAATCGACTCAACATGTCCCAAAATATTTTCTATATGCCCTCTTAAAAGAGATAGAAATAACATTTTTGCTATTTTTTCATTAATTTAGCTATACCAGATTTATTTGTATATATATTTTTTAACCATTTTCTTGACAAAGTCTGTAATATATGTCCAAAATAGCAGACTATCTTGGTTAGAACAAATGGTACTGCAATTAATTTTGATGTATTAAATATGTCTCTGACAAAAAGCTATTACAACTGGATAGGAACAGTGGACAACTGTACGTGTCATTAGTCATGTCATGATCAACTAAGATAAAATACTAGCCTTCATCACCGTACCAGAACTTTCATAGCTGGCAACAATCCACAACAATATTAAGATAAACGTCACCAAAGAGACTTTACTTCTGTTTGTGTTATGTTTCACTATATCCTTACCCTGTTCCTAACCTTTACTTCTCACAGTTCTGCTATTTAAACTGTTACTTTTCTGTCCCATCCTTATTAAAAACTCTGCTTAATTACTTAGTTTTGATCCATAGATTTATCACTAATACCAATCCTCCCCTAAATCTCCCAGATATAAAATTAATGTCAAGGATTCCCTCTAGTTGAGACCAATCACAAAGCTTAATTCACATGAAGAGTTAAACAAAGAGATAGATAGATAGAGTGTACCTGTGTTTGATTATTTTGTTTAAAAACATTTTCCAAATGTTATTCATTTACTTTAAGTTCCATTATTTTACCTATATCCCCATGGCCAGATCTATCATTAGACAACTTAGAAGGTGACTACAGGAGCTCCTCAGTGAGGGGTTCCCTATTTTAATTTAAAAAACTAAATATTTTAAGAAAAAAAAAACAATGAGCCCAATCTCCATCCCTAGCTCCAATCTCCACCCCTAGCTCCACTCCTTCCTCTCCTCCCGTGTCCCACGTCCTGGAGGAGGTCCACTACTGCATCTGTGCAGTAAGACAGAACAGCAGCCTGTGGTAACCAGGGTGTGAGAGACCCCTGACTACGAGGAGCTGCTATTGTGGTATATTAAATTAAATAATGTGCCTGTGTATGTGTGAGCCTATGTATGTGTTAGCCTATGTATGTGTTAGCCTATGTATGTGTGAGCCTATGTATGTGTGAGCCAGTGTATGTGTGAGCCTATGTATGTGTTAGCCTATGTATGTGTTAGCCTATGTATGTGTTAGCCTATGTATGTGTGAGCCAGTGTATGTGTGAGCCTATGTATGTGTTAGCCTATGTATGTGTGAGCCTATGTATGTGAGATGCTATGTATGTGTATGCGTGAGCCTATGTATGTACAGTATATGTGTGAGCCTATGTATGTGTGATCCTATGTATGTGTATGTGTGATCCTTTGTATGTGTATGAATGAGCCTATGTATGTGTGAGACTGCGTATGCATGAACCTGCTTATGTGTGAGCCTTTGCATGTGTATGTGTGAGCCTATGTATGTGTGAGCCTGTGTATGTGCGAACCTGTGTGAGCGTGTGTGTGTGTGTCTGTAACGGTCTATGTGTGAGCCTGTGTATGCATGAGCATATGTATGTGTAATAGTATGTATGTGTGAGCCTATGTATGTATATGTGGAAACCTATGTATGTGTGATCCTATGTATGCGTATGCATAAGCCTGCGTATGTGTGAGTCTATGTATGTGTGAGCTTGTGTATGTGTGAACCTGTTGTGATTGAGCGCCCCCAGTGGCCGGTATAGATATACTGAGGCAAGGAGGAAGTGAATCCCTGCAGTAGAAATTACACCAGGAGGTGTGGAATTAGATCCAGGGAATAATTGAGCCCACCTGTGTTCTGCCTTTAAAAGTTTTTTCTGAGCACCTAGCAGTGGTTCAGTTTGAGCTGGGATAGAGATCCTGGGACAGCTCAGTGTGGACACAGAAAGGGAGGTCTGTGTGACCTAGAAATCGAGTGAGACTACCTGGAGGATACAGACAGCAACACTGAGAGACACACTGGCCAGAGGTGCATTCAGAGAGAGATTGTTTGGGGGCTGGGAAAAGACTACAGTCTGGAGAGCAGAGCAGGAGCTTCAGAAAAGAGAGAGAGAGATGGATTTCAATAAAACAAATCTGGTCTGGTGTGTGTGAGTAAGGGATTGACATTGAGAAAGGTCCTGCTGGTGCGCACTAGTCTCTGGTAAAAGCTGGCATTGTGTTTTAATATTGCAACCTTTAAGGAGAAGTCAGAAATATGTTAATTTTGCAGACTGCACAACTTTGCATAAACTGTTGTTTTTACAATGTTTATCAAAAAATGTTAATATGACTTCAGTGAAAAACAGGGGGTGAGGATAGTACATGAAGACAATGGGCTTTGTTCAATTGAAAAATTGTAGCTTACGGGAGCCCGTAATGTAGCCTCTAAACTAATTTGTTATTCAATTGGTGTCTTTTTGCGAGCAGCTAATGATCTATGTGTTGAAAATCCCTGTGGTTGTTACAAACGTAACTTACAACCCATATAAGCCTTTGATCTTTCAAGACTGCAAGAGTTACAATCGCAAATCGCTTTTCAATTGCTACAAATGCTCAAGCCCACACATATTTTCACACCCGTAAATGTCAAATGTAGAAGAAAATCCTAAGGGTACCAGCTAGGACTCGCAAGGGTGTTTAACCCCTTTTCGTAACACTGTAAATGCAATAAAAAAATCTGCACCTTAAAAGACAGGGAAAGTGATGAAAGATTTTCGAATTAATTGCACAACAGTCTCAAGCTCCTAAATCTGCAACCAAAAATAATTATTTTGTATGTTTCATTTCTGTGTTATATCAATCTCGGGAGTCAATGAGTTAATATATATCAGGCCACCCACGTGGACTAGACCTGTATCGTCATTCATTTTTTATATTTTGTACACTGAAAAATTGCAGATCAGATAGCATATCCCCTAAACGCTAATTGATTGACATGTAACCTCAGTGTTTTACTGACCTAATGATGATGGTCTATTTTTCTATTGGCTTTTTCTAAATGGGTAGTTACGACCTTGCCTAATTGATCATGATAACGCTCTGAAATGCTACATATGATTGCATGGTTTATGGTTTCAACTTCCGGCCCCTAACTTGCGGATTTGTTCAATTGAATCGCTCCATAATTGTAGCAGTGTTTAAGCCCACAGCAAGTCCGCAGACATACAGCCTGTATACAATGAGTTGCGGCCTTGCAATTGAATGAGGCCCAATGTGTATGGAGAGGAGCAAGTCAAAGGGTAATTTCTCCATTCATATTCTACTGGATCTCTCTGCTACTTTTGACACCGTTGACCACTGTCTTCTCATGCAAATTCTATGCTCTTGTGGCATCTGTGACACTGCTCTTGCATAGTTCACATCTTCTTGAAAATCAAACTTTTAGTGTCTCCTTTTCTGGCACATCTTCTTCACCTCGCTCTCTGACCATTGGTGTACCACAAGTTTCAGTCCTAGGCCCCCTCCTCTTCTCCATATATACATCCTCCCTTTGTACTGTAATACAATAATCTTTTGGATTTTACTATCATCTCTATGCAGATGATACTCAAATCTATCTCTCGGCACCAGAACTTTCAACCGCTCTTCTAGCTAAAGTTGCCAACCGCCTCTCTAGTATATCCTCCTGGATGTCTACCCGTCAACTCAAGCTCAACATGACAAAGACTGAGCTCCTAATCTTCCCATCCTCTTCCTCAGCCTCTACTCCTCACTTTTCACTCTGTTGACAATGCCATCATCACTCTACCTCTCAGTCCCATTGTCTTGGGGTTCAACTGGAATCAATCACAAAATCTTGTCATTTTCTCCTAAAAAACATCTCCAAATCTGTCACTATTTGGCACAAGACACAGCTTAAATTCTACAGTGACCACTGAAACTCTCTCCTTGCTAGCCTCCCCATCACCCGTCTGTCCCCACTCCAATCCATATTAAATGCATCTGCTAGACTCATCTTCCACCCTCAACGCTCAGTTTGTGTGGCACCTCTCTGTCAGTCACTCCATTTGGCTTCCCATAGCCTCCAGAATAATTTTTTTTTTTTTACTCTAACATATAAAGCTCTCAACAACAATGCACCCTCTTATATTGGTCCTCTCATCTCAAAATACTCTCCCAACCGCCCTCTTCACTCTGCTAACGACCATCTTCTATCCTCCTCCCCTATCACCTCCTCTCACTTCCGCCACCAGGACTTTTCTACTGCTGCCCCTATTCTTTGTTGCTCCTTGCCTCGCTCCTCTAGACAATCTTCCTGCCTCAAAACCTTCAAAACCTCACTAAAAACAAATTTGTTTAAAGAAGCCTATCATCTTTAGCCTTGATATGTAGATCACACCTATCAACGCTTTATCTAACCTGTACCCTTTAGACTGTACGTTTTAAATCATTTGGTGCTTTGGGGAGAGCACTGTGTATGTTTGATTTTAAACTCAATAACAGGACCCTCCATTCTTGTACAATGTGATAAAAGAAAATGTGATTTGTACTTAACCCCTTGTACAGCAATACGGAAAATGTTTGGCACATTACAAATAAAGGAAATAATAATAATAATATTGTTTAGAGTGTTTTCAAATAAAGTAACATTTGGAAGATATAAAAGGCAGAAATAGACTCTCATCAGGATAACCCTATTGTATGAAATGAAATCATATTGTATGAATGCTATAGTGATACTCAAAGAAGAGAAGTTAGAAGGATAGGTTAAAAGAGGAAAAAAGGAGGTAAACTTAATATTCAATGTCATTGACACAAGGACACTTGATTTTATAATGCCTGATTTAAGTGGTATAGTAGGAAGTAGAAGTGATTAATTTGTAAATTAAGGTAAAATGTGATTCACTCTTTATTGTGTGTGAAAAGTTCTTCAACTTGCAAATCTGCTTAATTATTTTATATTGTAGCATTATATTTTATTCTGAGATAAGGTGAATGCCTCATACATTCAACTGTGCATAAGAAAGGAGGAAGGACGCATATTGACAAGTGCAGTGTGTCAATGACAAGCATGAGCCAGTAAAAAGTATGAAAATGAGAAAATATCAAGGCTACCCACACAATGGTTTAATATCATCATATATTTATGTACAATATGTGTGCACAAAAACTTCATAAATGTTTCTAACCTTAGAAATTATTTTATTTATTATCACACTTTACGATGTTCTTTCTTATGTTAGTAAAAACCTGCTACAAAGCAACACTTTATTTTTTTAGATAATATAAAAAAAATGTTTTTTAATGATTTTAAATGCTGTTCAATCCCTCTTTTATCTACATTGTCTTCCATTGATAGATATGTTTTATTACTTTCATTACACTATTATTTACAGAAGTATAAGCTTTGTGGTACAAGTACTTTATCAGTTAAATATTATTTAATACATTCCCTTGTAGTAAACATAGACAGATGGTTACAAATAAAAGTTAATAGTAATAAATAATGGTTGCAATTCTTACCTGTCAACCAGTCTTTCTGATCTACCAAGTAATGATAAATTGTAATTTAAAGAGTCAATAATTGTCAATTACCCCTTGTGCTCTGAATGCAATATGTTCAGTATAAAGCCACTGGAAAATAAAAAGACTGGGCATACTTAGACCCTATCGGTCCAGATATCATCTAGAGCTGAGAGACAAGTTGATTGTCAGGTAAAAATTGCAAATTTCAATGTAAATTTACTGTAAATAAGTGTGTTTTTAAACAACATTCTACTGGTAGTACTTACTTAGCCTCTCGATGTAACAGGCATATGAAATGTATTCTTTATGTACATCTAAGAAGCCTCCAGAGTAAATGATTGCCTTCTGGAAGCTCCTCTTCCTCTTAGGGCAAGGGCTTCACACCAAAAATGCCTCATGCTGCTCAGACACACAGCATGTCACTGTCTGCTTGTCAGCAGCATGAGACAACTGCAGTGTGAAGTCTCTCTCCTATGGGTGTGGCATTCAGTCATAGCTATGAATCATGGCACCCTTCATGAGAAAGCAACAAGACAGTGGAAGGTTACAGAAGGTGAGAATCTGATACTCTGGGGGCTCCTTAGAAGTGAAGTGTAAATTTAATTTGACAATTACATTGAAGAGAGTCCAACTAAATTAACTCCCCTAGTTAAAGAATTTATGTAAAACAAAATAAAATTCCCTAAAGAGTCTCTTTAAATTTGCGTTATCGACTCTAACCATCCAACGTATGTATTGTAATAAACAACATGGAGTTTCCATTTTACTAACTTATAACATGCATTTTTATCTATAATGTTTAACACTGAAGGTGCCCAACTAAAACTTATATCACTAATGGTCTGTTTAGGTTTCCAAGGCCATGCATTATGGTCAGTAACAGGCATGAAAAACAAAATGGATTGGAAGGGGAAAAGATACGCAAAACAGTCTCACCTGTTGTAGTACTGAGGACAAAAACTGTAGCTTTAAATGAAGCTCTAAAGCCTGTAGTTTTTCCTAGTTTTTCAGAAAACAGATGAACAAAGAGAGTTAAAGAGGAAGAGTGTTAGAAAAGAAATGAAGGCACAACCTTAGAACAAAAGGCCACACATATTGTATCAATAATTCAACTATGGTTACATGTAAATTCTACACTATATTTCAGTACACAGCCTCTCAAATGCCATAAAAAAACTAGGAATAGCAGTGTTTCATGGTGGAACTTGCTGTATTATATGAACACAAAGCAATCTACTACCTATACAAACTACTGTGTATCAAGAGTTATGTCCTTCGTCAATGAGCCGGTATTATTGTAGTGATGTCAAACTATACACAATGGCTTTTGTCACATATGTTTCCCTCTAGAGATTATGAATTATAGTATCATTAGGAAATGACTCTCAATATAATGTTAAATGGTCTTCACAGGATTCCAGTGGTATGTATTGGCCAGTGTTTGTCAAGGAAACAGGGAAACATAGACTTAAAGGCCAATAAGAACCAAAAGCTACATCTAGTCTGGCCCTTTTATCTATCAAACGAGTTTGACTTAATTAATCCATCACACACAGAGAAAAATAAAACATACACTATGAGCAGCTTAAATAAGCACATTTTATGTAGAGGAATTACATATATTATATTAATTAACCCTCAGGACAAGTAAAAAGATATATTGCAAGTAGACCACTGTTTGAGCATAGGTAAATTACCCTCTATGACTGATGCTCAAAATATTATAAAAAGGCAAAAATATCCATATAAAAATATTACAAAAAATAATTAAAATAATCCATATTTCCTTTTTAATTTTAGATGCAGCTGATGGAAATCAATGCATAACGTGCAACATGTTCCTGGACACACAGATCACATATATCAAGTCCTGAAACATACCACATTGATTACCATCCACACAGCCTGCGCACCACATCCTCATCGCGAGGCTCGCATTAGGCACAGGACTCCTCTCCCTCAGTACACTCCCTCCTCCCACCACTAAGGGGCGCTGTCACAGAGCAGGAACATACCAGGGACTGAGCATGGAGGCCACAAGCACCATCTAGCAGCACAATGGCGACATTTACAAGAGTGCACACACTACTATGAGAGAGAGATAGCCGGGAAAGAGGGGAGAGTGACAGCAGGGGAAGAGGGGAGAGGGAAGAGAGAGACAGCAGGGAAAGAGGGGGAGGGAGTGACAGCAGGGGAAGAGGGGGGAGAGAGTGACAGCAGGGGAAGAGGGGGGAAGAAAGACAGTGACAGCATGGAAAGAGGGGGAGAGAGTGACAGCAGGGGAAGAGGGGGGAAGAAAGAGAGAGACAGCAGGGAAAGGGGGAGGGGTAGAGACAGCAGGGAAAGAGGGGGAGAGAGAGACAGCAGGGAAAGAGGGGGGGGAGACAGCAGGGAAAGGGGGGGAGAGAGAGACAGCAGGGAAATAGGGGGGAGAGAGAGACAGCAGGGAAAGAGGGGGGAGAGAGTGACAGCAGGGAAAGAGGGGGAGAGAGAGAGACAGCAGGGAAAGAGGGGGGAAAGAGTGACAGCAGGGAAAAGGGGGGGGGAGTGACAGCAGGGGAAAAGGGGGGAGAGAGTGACAGCAGGGGAAGAGGGGGGAAGAAAGACAGTGACAGCAGGGAAAGAGGGGGAGAGAGTGACAGCAGGGGAAGAGGGGGGAAGAAAGAGAGAGACAGCAGGGAAAGGGGGAGGGGTAGAGAGACAGCAGGGAAAGAGGGGGGAGAGAGAGACAGCAGGGAAAGAGGGGGGGAGACAGCAGGGAAAGGGGGGGAAAGAGAGACAGCAGGGAAATAGGGGGGAGAGAGAGACAGCAGGGAAAGAGGGGGGAGAGAGTGACAGCAGGGAAAGAGGGGGAGAGAGAGAGACAGCAGGGAAAGAGGGGGGAGAGAGTGACAGCAGGGAAAAAGGGGGGAGAGAGACAGAGCAGGGGAAGGGGGGGGGGAGAGAGTGACAGCAGGGGAATAAAGAGAGAGACAGCAGGGGAAGAGGGGGGAGAGAGAGACAGCAGGGCGATGGTGCTCATCTTGCCGTCATTTTTGACGGGCAAGTAGCTAGTATTTATATATTTACATTCACATATTTCGGTGACATATGTATATTTCTAACAGCAAAGGATGGATAGGAATGTGAAATAAGTGAAAATGTAATACAAATGAAACACTATAGATCATTTTTGTGTGTTTAAGTTTTTGTGATAGAAAATAATGAATACATTTATTTGTAAATAAATAAATAAGTGAGGTATACGTGAAAAAGACAAGTATTAGCCATGGAATGTGTATTTGTTTAAATTAAGTTTATAGAACATATGTTTGAATGAAGTAGAATTAAAAGAATCTAACAATGCATTTCATAAATTACATTTTTTTACTAGGAGACTGAATAATTGTTACGCAAGAATGAAAATATATAAAATAATAAGGGCTTTGGAAAATATAGTATGTAATTATTTGCATCCTGTTATAAAGCTAAAATATCCATCTCATGAGAGAAAATAAAATAATCTTAAAAAAATTATTTGTTACAAAATCATATTTATTTGTGAGAGTTTTTGTGGTAGGGAAAGAGAAATAGGAAGACAGGTAATGGGGGTAAGGTAATGTTAGAGATAACGGGTTAATGTGTACACCTGTTCCCAGGCAGAACCTTCAGTAAAGGGATCAATAGTAATACTGGATCCATGGAGATATTTTTCTTGTATTGTATTTGTTGACCCTCTAGTGTTTGTGTAAACCTCTTAAGCTGCTGTTTTATTAATCTTGAGTTTGACCTTTTCTCAACTTTAATTCTCTTTTTGATTCACTAAATAATGGTTTTCACTCTTCTCACTCTACAATATAGCTTTAACAAAAGTAACTAATGGTTTTAACATGGCAAAAGGCCAATAACACTACTCATTCATAATTCTGGATTTATGACAATACCTTTGACACTGTTGGCCACACATCTTTTGCATAACCTTCACTCGGCTTGCATCTAAACTTTGAAATTAGTTTTTGTTTATCTGTTTCTTTAAGTGTGCCACAGGTATCTGCCTTGGAGTAACTGCTTTCTTACTTTTATTCTCTTTCCACATGACCTCATCAAATCCTTTGGTTTCTCATTCCACCTCTATGCTGTGACACACAACCGTATATTTATATCACTAATGTTACATACTGTATACCGTGTAGAGCAAGTTGCATGTTTCACAGCAATTGGAGCCTGGATTGCCCTTTGGTATCTTCAATTTAACATAGCTATGATTTCCTCCAAAATCTGTCTACATTGACACCATCATCCACCTGAAAGATAAAACATGCTGCCTAGGTACCATATTTGAGTAACCTCAGTCTGAGGCTGACATATCCATTACTATTGCTATTCTACCCTGTTTAAATTACTATAGCTTAATGCTCACTTGGCTACCTGCTTCCCATACCTCTCCTGTACAATTGTAGCAAATTTGATTACTCAAGACATTTCATTTCCTTATAAAATTAATTTAATAATCTCCCATGTTGTAACCACTCAACTAGTTTATAATAAAAGTCAATGCTCACCTCATGTTTTAAGGCTATTTACTCCTCTGCCCCACATTGTATCTCATCATCTCTTGCCACATTTTTTTCATCTTCTCCATTCCCTCAAGAATATTCCTTCTCACTGACTAATTAAACAGCTGCAAGAGGATCTTACATATTTTGCCTCTCTCTTTTAATAGCATAGCAAGGACGAGCTACTATAATTGCAGTTCTATGTCTTTAGCTTGTGTAAAAGCGTAGATGTAATTTTATTACACATAATAAGAACACTATTGTGAAGGGTCACATACATTTGTTTAACTTGTTACCTTTGTATTTCTTGCTGTTTATATTAGTATTTAACTAAAACAAACATAATTTATTCATATAAAATAGTAATTATGTATTTGACAAATTAAAGTGACATAGGAAAGGTTTCAATTATTGCATACATGAAAGGTACACAGGTAAATAGTGGGTTGCTATTATTATTTTTTTTTGTGGTACTGTTAGTTTAGCTTGACATGTGTTTTAAGCATATTTTTTTTGTTCAGCCGTTCAAGTTGTATCAGAGTCTCTGTAACCCTATGGATTAAAGCATGCCAGACACAACCTCTTATGTCTCTGGTTGTGCTTATCCATAAGGTTTTCTTAACAAAGATACTGGAGTGGCTTGCCAGTTCCTTCTCCAGTGGACCACAATTTGTCTGACCTCTCTGCAATGACCTGCCTATCTTGGGTGCCCCTACATGGTATAGCTCACACTTTTCTTGAGGTACCCATCTCCTTTAACATTAACAAGGTAGCAATCCAGAAGAGGAGACGTAAATTACCTATATAGATATACAGAGTGACATAAACTTTAATACGTAAAAAAGAAAAATCTCTGTGACATTTATAATTTAACCAACTGGACATGTTTTTCCTCCTTATCAACATAAGGTTACTAAGATAAGGAGGAATAACAATTAGTGTAATACAATTCAAATAAATCCATACTTGTACAATAATGTTTTAAGGTCATATGGAATCTGATGTTGTTCCAGCTGGATGATGCTTATTTACATTAGTTGATCACAAATTAGGTGGATTAAATTAAATAATAGTAAGAAAACCACCAAAGAGGGCATTCTAAGCACTAGGACTGGGAGTATCTAGTTCATCACTTTTTTAGTTCAAGAAATGTTTGTCTATAAAGTCAAAAATGAATCCAACTGTAAATAAAATATTTTTAATGTATGTTAACCTGCCTGAGGTGCTGGGTATGTCTCCTCCTCCTTCCTGTCACATGGCTCCCATTCTTTGTCTGTACATCATTAAAGTTATCTGGTTTATTAATTATTTCATCTGGTTAATGCATTTTTGCTTGTAAAATCAGGCAACAAAACAAAACAAAAATAAACACTAACATCACTGAGGGTGAGGGCATGGTCACACATGAACCCAGCACAGGGACAGGGGAGATAAGTCACAGCTACTAAAAAAATAAAGAGTGTCCGTTTGGTTTTAATGGCTTCCAGACTAACAATGTGACTCACGTGACAGAAGGGACGTGGAGACATACCAAGCACTCCAGACAAACATTAATTTTAAAAGTATTTTATTTAGAGATGGCTTTATTGCTGGCACTGGTTCTTTAAAAGATTCACCAAAAATAACTATTGAGCAACCCGGTTCTGTGTACAAATGGATTCAAAGGGGTCTTGTTGCATTTTGCACCTCTCATTGGGATAAATAAACAATTTATTTTCTCATTTCAATTTAAGTCAATGGGATTGTCTATCAAAACTGACCTATTATATAGCAGAAAAACACAAATAGTAAGCTTTGTAGACTTACTTAGTCATAATATTCAACAAATGACTGAATTGTTTTCTGGAATACACCTACTTTCTTCTTATTTCTTTGTTTCTTTATTTCTCAGAACCATGAATATATTGTCGATGTTCCTTTATATATTAAATTAATTATAAAAGAAACTGTCTTGCCTACTGTAAAGGATTGCAATGACTCACTGTTGAAGTCTGTTATTTACTTCCAGTCCCACACTCTTCACCTTCCTAAATTAACAAAGAAATTTGCTACAAAACAGTAAACAGCATGTCCATGTCTTAAATGGAATCATCCTTTCCATAACAACATTCTGTACATACCTTATGGATTGTCATTAATATACCACTTAATGTCATATGCACTTTCCACCATCGGATAGAGATTGGAAAAGTTGTTTATCTTTTTCAAATTTATCAAGAATGGGCTTTATTTTATTATTTTATATATTGTCATTTTTAGTTGTATATAGACCCTGCAATCTTCCTACAAGAATATGTGTAGATAAAACGGTTCAGGCTGTAAAGATCACATTAATTATAATTTGGCTTTATAAATTTATCATGAAGAAATGTGGTACTGTAGACATAAGCCTTTTTTACTTATAACTGTATAACTTGCGGCTGGTTCAATTGAATGGCACCGGAATTGTAGCAGACTGCGATCCCGCGGCAGGGCCACAGACATACAGGCTATATACGGAGAGATGCAGGCTTCTAATTGAATCAGGCTCATAGTTTGCTATAGAATTGTACAGTAGACTAAAAAAATGTTCAGTGGCATAAATAAAAATACTTACATACGTGTGAAATCTGTAACATGTTATAATTTAAAATAAAATACTGTTTATATTTTTTTTAAAAATAGATTGGCATGGAGAGAGTAAAAAAGAACAATCACATATAATAGTTGTCAAACTACACATCGTCTTCACGCTTTGCAAGCTCGCAAGAACTGCGTCCCTCGCGAAGCAAAGGACGCAGTTTGCTCCGCAAATGCGGACCCTCGCGAAGGCTCCAGTGTCGGCTGCAATGAGCCGAAGGCGCCTCACAAGCGGTTACAAACACCAACACAGTTAGAACGAAAAATGTACGGACTTACACTACAAAATACGAGCCGAGGGACTTAGAAAACAATAATAATTAGGAACTCGAAAAATTCAACCTTTACCGGAAAACATTTAAAAAACAATAAATACACACAAAAATGACATTAAAATCTTACACACAGCCGGGGGGGGGGGGGGGGGGGGGGGCGTTTGGAATCGGGCTGGGGGGGTGTCACCCAGGACCTCTGCAAGTAAAGTTACACCTCAATTTAAGTCAAAATTATCGAGTTTCGACACACGAAAATCCCCTAAGCGAGAGAAAAAATGGCTGAAAGAAAAAACGAAAATGAGGCTACAGGACCTGCAAAACACCACCAAGTACATTCGGCTTTTCCAAAAAGCCGTACGAGGTACAAGATACACTTTTAGCAAGGACGCTAAATCATCCACAACAGCGTACCACATACACATTCGCCACACTACAACACTAACTTACACAATGCGGACGTACACATCTACACTAATGGTTTCCCCTCGCGCACACAGCCTATTTATACTACACACTGCACACATTGCTGACACTTACACCTCAGCTCCACAACAGTGCAAACCTACATTTTATGCTGCAGGTACATCAAAACGGATTGTCAGCTCTTCAGCACAATGCTTCCTGCATATATTACTTACAAATAGGTAAAGTATATTAATTTATTAATGATTTAATTAGCATACAAAAAGACATATACACAAAAAAAAAATATCGCAATAAACACAAAAGCCATTCACCGCGCGCCTCACAACGACCGCCAATGCTGCAGATCAGCGCCGACCTTACAATAACAGCATAAGCGCCGCTGATAAAAAAAAATACAACAACCAAGGCGCCTTGCAATGAGCGCCAAAGGATCTCAGACCACCAAAAAAATTAATGTCTGTGGCAAACAGCATTACCTGCCTTACAATTGTATTGCCCCATCATTTTTGACGGGCAAGTCGCTAGTATATATAATAGATAATAATGCCTGCAAACCTAAATCTAACTAGTGGAGAAAATATGGCACAACAGTGACATTACCAAGAACTGGAGCTCCCTCCAAAATTTATGAAAAGACGAGAAGAAAACTGGTCTGGGAGGCTACCAAGAGGCCTACAGCAACATTAAAGGAGCTGCAGGAATATCTTGCAAGTACTGGCTGTGTGGTACATGTGACAACAATCTCCTGTATTCTTCATATGTCTGGGCTATGGGGTAGAGTGGCAAGACGAAAGCCTTTTCTTACAAAGAAAAACATCCAAGCCAGGCTACATTTTGCAAAAACACATCTGAAGCCTCCCAAAAGCATGTGGGAAAATGTGTTATGGTCTGATGAAACCAAGGTTGAACTTTTTGGCCATAATTCCAAAAGATATGTTTGGCGCAAAAACAACACTGCACATCACTAAAAGAACACCATACCCACAGTGAAGCATGGTGGTGGCAGCATCATGCTTTGGGGCTGTTTTTCTTCAGCTGGAACTGGGGCCTTAGTTAAGATAGAGGGAATTATGAACAGTTAAAAATACCAGTCAATATTGGCACAAAACCTTCAGGCTTCTGCTAGAAAGCTGAACATGAAGAGGAACTTCATCTTTCAGCATGACAAAGACCCAAAGCATACATCCAAATCAACAAAGGAATGGCTTCACCAGAAGAAGATTAAAGTTTTGGAATGGCTCAGCCAGAGCTCAGACCTGAATCCGATTGAAAATCTGTGGAGTGATCTGAAGAGGGCTGTGCACTGGAGATGCCCTCGCAATATGACAGGTTTGGAGTGTTTTTGCAAAGAAGAGTGGGCAAATCTTGCCAAGTCAAAATGTGCCATGCTGATAGACTCATACCCAAAAAGACTGAGTGCTGTAATAAAATCAAAAGGTGCTTCAGCAAAGTATTAGTTTAAGGGTGTGCATACTTATGCAACCATATTATTTTATTTTTATATTTTTTCTTCCCTCTACATAAAAGTTTTTAGTTTGTTTTTCAATTGAGTTGTACAGTTTATAGGTCACATTAAAGGTGTAAAAAGTTCTGAAATGATTTATCTTCGTCTCAATTTTTTTACAGCACAGAAACCTGACATTTTAACAGGGTGTGTGTGGACTTTTTATATCCACTGTATTTTGCCAGAGCAGGGTCAAAAATAGTTTTTCCACATGCTTTTCCACCCCTTATCTAATGGTGTATAAAACATATGGTGACTTCAGTGTACCTTTAAGCATCATCAAGTTTTAAGTAAAATACTTACTTAATAGTGCTTTGATCTATTATCAAGCAATTTAGAATACTTTATCTGATAATCTTGTTGTACGAATGCACTCAAACTAAGCTTATAAAGTAGCATTGTCCTATAATGTATAATAAACAAAGGTTGATTACCGGCTTCTACATAGGTTCTCTCTCAAAGCATAATAAAACATTTTCACAAGATAAGCATATCAAATATTCGGGTGTGTATACCATGACCCATGTCCATACAAAAGGCTTGTGAAAAAATATAACAAAAAAATAAATCAACATGATTTTGCTAAATAAAAGGGCCCCTGTAATAGTCCAGCTTTTATGACCTCTAAGTACTAAATATAACTCTTCAATGTACTAGGTATAATTAAAAAAGTTGATCTTCTTTGTGACAAAACAGACACTGATATTAGTTTTCCCACAATAATATTTCTAGAGCTCCACTCATCGTTTTCAAGCTATAGCAGAGAGTGCAGAACAAAGTGAGCAATACATAGTCAAATCCAGGTAAGTCAGGCTATATGCCACAGAAGAAAAAATATGGGAAGAGCTCCAGCCTACAGATGGAGGAAAAAACTGCTAACTTTGGCGTCATCATAAGGGATAAACCGCTTTGATCATAATCAATATATACTAATATTTACTATTGAAAATATATAAAATCTGGACTAAATGGCCCTCTAAGTATTAAAACAGAAACATTTTGCTTAATTATATAAATGCTAAAAGGAGGAATAATCTTGAATCTTGTTTTCTGTTATGGGAATTTCCTTTAACCGGTCTGGAATCCTAAAGGACAACTTTAGGGTTTTTATAAAGAGTTTTCTTTTATCTCTGTAAAGTGATGTATGCATGTAATGATTGTGATGTTGTCTCTTTTGTATTTTTATATACGCTGTAATAAAAAGATTGAAAAAAAAAAGGTATAGTTAGGTGGGGCTTGATAAGAAAAAAACTGTATTAAACTTTTACTGAGCTTTTAAACAGTATTTTTCACAGATTAACCACACTGTATAAGCTATAGATCATCCGCTGAATGAAGTATTGTGGCTGGAGTGGACCCGTCCAGGGTGTAGTCAATTGAAAATCCCTCTCTGAATAACATTAGTACCAGGTGGGCATATAACCTGAGCTGCTAGCCATGTACAAACAAACTTCCTACTCACCACCCACTATGATATTGCAGTTGTGGTATGCCAATTTAGATAGCTTCGTCACTGGGTGGCTCTTCTCTAGACTCAATACTTCATTCAGTAGATGAAGAGATCCAGAGCTTATATACAGTAGCTTGAGGCATGATTGAAAAATAGTTAAAAAAAACTTTATTAAAATGTTACTGTGCATTTCATTTCTTATGAAGCCCTACCTAGCTATTCTTTAGAGAGCCCTTTATAAAAACAATAAAGTGATCCTTATTATATATAATATATCCTATTTCTATTCCACTTGGAGAAAACAAAAGATATGAAGATCAGAAAGGGTAATATGAACTATGATTTCTTGTTTACTAGTAAGAACCTAGAAGCAACAAGGATAGTGGGACATATTATTTCAATAAGCTAATAAATATATAAAAACTCAATTTTAAATTATGGAGCAAGCAAGATACGAGGAGCTATATGTGTATAGTATGTGGAATGTGTCTGGGGACTTCACTGATCAAACTAGTGTTCTGAAAAATCCCTTTGAACCTCAACACCCTCCTTGAGAGCTTGTTGATAATGCGGGTATCCTGTTCCTGTACTGCTATATGCTGCCTAAACTGCTGGGCCCATTGCAAGGAGGATATTCAGAATCGTTGCTGTTTACTGTTATAGGATAATATAATACATTAACCACACTAGATTAATCAGTGATTTCCACTAATGTGTTGCAAGTGATGCACACAGTGGGTTGCGTGAGAAGCTCCTCCTAATTTGCCTAAAGCACCTCTGTTGTCATTGTTTTTCTATAGGGTCTTTTGAGTAACTAAACTTGATAATGGGCTAAATGCTTTTAGAAAGCATTAACAATAAGGACATCATTTGCATCATTTATACAAAATAATGTTTTAATGTAGGCGTGTATTTTATTTAGTCAGCAGATTATATTTGTTACTTTCTCAAGAGGGTGTGTCCTTTTAAATTAATGATCTTTCCATTACTGCTAATGAGAACTCTGGCACTTAAAAATGCACATTCTCATTGTGAAGACAAAGCTTTGTATGCATTCAAACGTTCCTCCAACTTCAGGACGTTGATTACCAGAAAACCAATTTGGTATGTATATTAAAGGTTGTATTTTAATTTCCATTCTAAAAAAATATGGCATCTTTTCAAGTGGAGTTATTCAAAATAGTGTAATGCTGTTTGCAAGCAGACAACGACATGCTGTGCTTCTGCAAGCAGCATCACTACACTTGTAGTGTGAAGTCAATAGCTGTGGGAGTGGTCTTAGGTTACAGTTGTGTAACATGGCACACTACATGAGAGGAAGAGAGACAAAATACCAGAAGATGAGAATCTTTTATACTGTGAGCTTCTTAGAAGTAGAAGTGAAAATGTTATATGACAGTTACATTGAGTGGGCTAATCAATTAACATATTTAAAACATTTATATTATTTAAAAAAAAATCTTGTTAGAGTCCCTATAACATATTAACAATGATATGCAATTTTGCTGCTATGGGGGGACCATTGTTTGTTAACCTGGTTTATCATATTGGAAGGAACCCTGGATACAGATAAGGTTTCAGTAAATGTAATGAAAACTCAAAAGCACAACAATGGCCAGCCCCTCTAATACAGTGGCAGAGCAATCAGCGGTACAATGCATGGGGCCCTGCCCTGGGGGGGTCTTTCAATGCTGACCCTAGCTCCCCCACAGCTCCCTGCAGCCCTCTGGTCCCTTCTCACCCAGGAAGTGAAATGTAGCATCAGGCGTGTAAGGGGATATTTATATATGTGTGTGTGTAGGTGTATATACTAATCTATAGATATATGTATATGTAAAGATATAAAGTGCATATATATATAAATAATATATATATATATATATATATATATATATATATATATATATATATATATATATATTTGTATATATATATACACACACACACACACACACATATATATATTTACCGTATTTTTCCGTGTAAAAAACAGATTTTTTTTTAACCATTTTTTTTAAATATAAAATAGAGGCACCGTCTTATACACGGAATGTTGCAAATAGATATCCTGGTCTGGTACTGTAATGCTGCATGTGGCCAATAGATTTGAGGCAGAAGAAATTACACACATTTGGAAATGCATTGGTTCCAATTAGATTGCATTACACTGCAGGTGTGCATAAAAATGTGTATTTTATAAGTTGTTATTGTGTTACACATATATTTAAGGGCACTTTCTGTCATGATTTTCACTGATTTCCATTTCAGCTCAATATCCTTGTGATCACATTACTTATTACTTAGTTGCGAAGAAAAAAAAATCATGCCAGAAAGTGCCCTTAAATACATGTGTAACACAATAATTTGTAAAATAAAAAATTTTAAGCTCACAAGCAGTGTTGTAATGCACTCTATTTGAACAAGCATTTACCGTATTTTTCGCCCTATAAGACGCACCGGCAGATAAGACGCACCTAGTTTTTAGAGGAGGAAAACAAGAAAAAAAAAAATCTGAATCAAACACAAATACACTTTACACACAGATACACACCTACATTACACACAAATATATATATATATATATATATATATATATATATATATATATAGATACACATACATACATATACATACACACATAAATATACATACACATACATACATATATACACACACATACATGCACACATACACACACATACATACACACACATACACACACACATACATATCCATATACTGCAGCATTTGGGAGCCCTTGACCCTCCCTGACCCTCCCTGACCCTCCTGATCCTCCCTGACCCTCCTGATCCTCCTGATCCTCCCTGACCCCCCTGATCCTCACCTTTCTTCTGATCTCTGCCATCTTGATCTCACCCCAGCGCTTCCTACCAGCACTCCTCGTGTACTGCAGCGTTGCGTGTGTGACGTCACTAGGACGCACCGGCCGACGCGATGCTGGTAGGAAGCGCTGGGGTGAGATCAAGAGGACAGAGGCAGTTTGAAAAGGCATATTCGCCGTATAAGACGCACCAACTTTCCTCCCCCAGTTTTGGGGAAGAAAAGGTGCGTCTTATACGGCGAAAAATACGGTATACTCCATGTGTGTATTTCCTGCCTTTAAACAGCAACATCTAGTGGTCAGATGCAGCATTACAGTGTGTTAAACTTACACATCGTGAATGAGCTGTACAATTGTATGTGGCATATGTGTGCGATGCTTGTGTGCCTATAAATGTGTATTTTATAGGTTTTTTCTTGTGTTACACATGTATTTAAGGGCACTTTCTGTCATTATTTTCACTGATTTCCATTCCAGCTCAATATCTTTGTGATCCCTGTGTAAACCGGAAAAATGCAATTGCACATCGCGACTGAGTAATAAATAATGTGATCTTGAGCTGGAATGGAAATCAGTGAAAATCATGACAGAAAGTGCCCTTAAATATATGTGTAACACAATAAAAACTTATAAAATACACATTTGCATATTTATTTTTTCCTGAAGTTTGGGCTCCAAAAATAGGGGTCGTCTTATACATGGGGGCGTCTTATATGCAGAAAAATACTGTATATATATCTCAAACTACGAGATGTTGTCACGCTTTTTGTGGTGCGTGCGAGTTAGGCGATGAGCGCCAGAGGCGCTCAGTGCTTGCGAGCCCCGGCAAGCGAGGCGAGCTGTTAACGTGTAGCACTTAGGCGATGAGTGCCTTAACGCAGAGCACTTAGGCGATGAGTGCCGAAGGCGCTCATCGCCTGCGAGCCTTGCAAAGCGAGGCGAGCAGTGAAGGCAATGAAACACGCGGGACTTAGCCACCAAACACTTACTAAACACAGGATCGCCTTAACCTGCAAGCAGTTGACAAAAAAAAATTACGAGATCGCAAAAATATTTTCGAACCGCGAAAACATAAAAAAAACAGAATAAATACACACAAAAAAATACAAAATCATTACGCACAGCACGGGGGAACAGCCAGGACGTCTGGGAATGAGGTGGAACGCAAATTTAAGGCAATTTCAACGTGTTTCGCCACTCGAAATTCGCCTAAGCGAGAAAAAAATGGGCAAAAAAAAAATGAAAATGAAGCTACACAACCCGGACCGCGCAAAACACTGCCAAATGCGTAGCATTTTCACACAGTACCGTACGAACTACAAAATAAATTACAAAAAGCGGAAAATGCTCGCAAGCCGCGTAACACATTAATAACATTACTAATCTACAATGGCGCTTTACACAACTAAACCAAAGGCTTTCCCTCGCGCACACAAACAAATTCTAATGCACAGTTGGGACATTCATTACACTTTATCATCCGGGCACCAACACTCAAACTGTACATTGTATGCTGGCGGAAAATATAAATATATTGTTAGCTCTTTAGGCTATGGATTGCTGGATATATTAATTACAAATAGGTAAAGCATATTCATTTATTCAAGAAATAATTCATTATTAGTTAACTAGATATAGATAAATACATATCTCTTTTTCTGATGAGTGATGAAGTAGCTCAGAGGAGCAAAAGTACACGAGAGGAGAGGCTCGCAATGAGCGCCGAAGACGCTCAGCGCGAAGCTCGCAATGAGCGCCGAAGATCCTCAGAGTCCAAAAAGGTCTACATTGTGTGTAAAACAGCATTCCCATGGCTTAAAATGTTATTGCCCCGTCATTTTTGACGGGCAAGTCGCTAGTATATATATATAAACACACAGACACACACACACACATATATATATATATATATATATATATATATATGTGAGAGTTGATAAGGGAGCAGAGCTGTGAAGCGGGGGCCACATTTTTTTATACACCGGGCACTCCATGCACTAACTCCGCCACTACTCTAATACAATAATTATTAAGTGGAAGTCTCTATATATTTTTGTAGTTTTGAAAAATATCTGCTATATTATCATGCCCAGTTGTTCAAAATGTTACATCTGTTAATAACTAAATCTAGCTTTTGCCCCCCTCTTCTCTCCTTCTGTGTCATGTTTCTTTCCAAATATCCCCTATATTTTGATTTCTCCCCTGTTTTAACCCCCCTTATCATTATTCCTGCACATTCCTTCTCATCTCTCCCACTCACACTATAGATTGCATCTTATACCCAACTGATTCTCGAGTAAGCAAAAGGTTGTATTCTCTAGTCAAATTGTTTTCTGTATTGTCTTGAGCTGAGGTAAGAATGGCTTTTTTCCCATAAGAAAAAGTGCATACTAAATCAAGACATGCACATATCAGTCACTTGAGATGCTTAGTAAATTCCCCTCCCCCAGTGGATGTTCATTTTCAGCCTGGTATTTTGTATTTAATTAGGTTTTGAGTATCTTGAGGCTGTTTATTCCCTGCATCCCTTAGCACTTTTAGAATAATTTATTGTTTCATGTTAATTGCCCTTTTAGTATGTTCTTGGTTACGTGCAATCTAAGTGCAACAGCATCAGATACATATCCCATTTGTTTACAATGATAACTATAGAATGAAACCATGAACATTATGATCATGTATTAACTTGCATAAGAATTCACCCCATATATTTCCATATATTGTAGTTTTACAAACTGGAATTAAAATTGATTTATTTGAGATTTTATGTCACTGATATACACAAAATAGTACAATAATCGTAAGTGGAAAGAATCTACATATTTTCTAAATTATCTACAAATAAAAAAACTTCTGCATTTCTAGGAAACCCCTAAATAAGATCTGGTGCGACCAACTGCACCTAATGAAACAATTTGTGCTAATAATCACAGAATAAATATACATATTTCTGGAAGGTTGCAGCATTTTTGAGAGAACATACCTAAACAAACAGCATCATGAATACCAAGAAACTACCCAAATAAGTCCAGGTTGAAGTTATGGAGAAGCACCAACCATTGTTGGTTATAGAAACATCCCAAATTATGAGCATCCCCTGGAACACAGCTAAATCTATTATTAAAAAATAGAATACGGCTCAGACAAGACCTAGAAAAGTTTGTCTACCAAAGCTTAAAGCTAGGATACGGAGAGTATAAGTATGAGAAGCAACCAAGAGACCAATGGTATCTGAATGAGCTGGTGAGGTCCACAGTTGATATTGGAGAAAGTATAACCCAGAGTGTACACAAAGCTAGGCTTTAACAAAGAATGGAGAGGAGTTGTAGCAATAAAATAAAATAAATCAAAGCCAGTTTGGCGTTTGCCAAATGGTATGTGAGGGCAAGTTGTAAAAATGGTAATGGTAAAAATTCCAATCAAATTACATTTAATTCCTGGTAGTAACACTACAAAATATTGTGAATACTTATGCAAGGAGCTGAATAAACAAAAGATACATGCCTACTTCTTCAAAGGAATCATGGAAATGAGAAGGATTACAAGACATGAAAATAAGAAGAGTTTGTCATCAAACACATCATTTTTAAAAATATGTCTCCAGAATGTATAAAGGGAGGCTAAATTAAATGACTTGTACCGAACCTGACTGGTACTTGAACCTGCATCTCCTGCTCATGGGGAGCCCTGATTTGCAAAATCACCATGACCCATCTAGTCTACCAATACAGACACATGTGTTTGACTAATCAACATTATCAGCAAAATTTAGATTAGGGTGTGTTTTTTGGCAATTTCTGCTTAAACAGTACCCTGTTGACATGGGAAGTTGATAGTCTAAGGAGTTCCAAATCACTTTATCTTTGATGTGCAATATAAAGGTGCACTGAAGTCACAAATTTGCAATTGTGCATTTAAAAAAACAGGGTTTAAATATTAGGTTTTACTTTGCATGACAAATGAGAATAGTGGGGGTTAAAATGTTCTTTTAATCCCTGTACAAACTGCCTTTGGAACAAAGTTTGTACCTTCTTTTAAATCTAATTAGGCTGTGTTAGGACATTGCACCATTCGAGTAATGGAATGCTATGGAAAAAACAGCTCTTGTGCAAATGCAAATTTCTGAGTTCAGTTCCCCTAAATATTTAATGGAAACAATTATTATTTTAGATGAATGACTCATTTTAGCTTTATTTGTGAAGAGATTTAGGCATAGAAAAACATTTAGAAAATATGGATTTTCTGCTTACTTAGAAAACGTACCTTCTTTAGCTCCTCTTGTACACACTTGCCATTTTCATCAGTGGACAGAAATTCCCGATTGCTGGCTTCCAGTCTAGGCTCAGACTCTTGTTCCTCTCCAGAGGAAGTTTCTTTGTCACTCATTTTTGTAGATAATTCACATAATCTTGTTTTAAGTTTTTGTTCAAGACAATCTGTCTTGATTCTTTGATGAGCATCCCCACTGCTTATATCGGTTTCTGATAGATCACTGAAGCCCTAAAATAGAAATAAAAAAAATAGAGTTAAAAAAAAGGCACTTGTTTCTACAGTATGTGATACATTAACAACATTAGCAGATGAGTAATCCATAAACATAAAAACATTTTTTAAATTATCTGAATCTTTGATGCCAGCTTTGGCCTCCAGAAGTGTAAACATCCCTCTACCATGCACACTTTTTTTTCTAATTATAAATTGGATTTATATGCCATTAAATATGCCATTATACTTAACATTTTTAAAAATATATATATTTTTTTATATATGTTTTATTGAAATACAAGAGAGATACGGATAATCAACATACATTTTGCATATTTACTTCAATATAACAAACTTTCTCCTTATATCATTTTTTCTTGTATTTATTTTAATTTTAACAATAATTACACAATAATAGTAGAAAAGAAAAAGATTAGGGGCCTCATTCAAATCGGGGCCGTAAAACGGCCACAAGTCTGTGATTCCTTGCGGCCGGGTTATGGCCCTGCGTAGCGTTACGTCTATGCTGGTATTCAATTGAGCGGCGCCACAAGGAGGTCCCTCTTATGGCCGATTGCAAACCATGCTATCGCCCGTAAGCACTTGCGTGCTTGAATAGGATTGCGGCCCTACGGGCTTGAATAACAAGGTGCTGGCTTAAAGCCCATAGGAACCCAAAGGTCTTACTTTCAAATCGTAGCACTAATGAAGCTAATAAAAAATCCATCCTATACTTTTATTAAAAGAGAAAGTGATTTTAGGTCTAAGAATTAATAGCACAACATTCCCCTACTCTCAAGTTGGCAAATAAAAATAGTTTATTTCATGTAAAATATTCATCATGAAGCCCGTAGGACTTTATGATGAATATTTTACATGAAATAAACTATTTTTATTTGCCAACTTGAGAGTAGGGGAATGTTGTGCTATTAATTCTTAGACCTAAAATCACATTCACTTCGAATAAAAGTACAGGATGGCTTTTTTATTTGCTTAATTAGTGCTATGTTTTGTAAGTAATAGTGTGGCGGGATCTCTTTGGTGTAAGTAAGCTGGGGCTCGATTTTAGCGATTTACGGCCTTGATGGAAGGGTGAACGTAGCATTTGAATAGCGATTTGGGCTTTCTTGCGGCCGCAACTCTTGTGGCCGAGCAAGATCAAAGGCTTTGACGGAAGTAAGCTTTGATTGAGCTAATCGCAAAGGATCGCAGCTCAACGGCCGTGAGCTAAGTAGCTTGCGGCCTCCCATTGTGGCTACTTATTCGAAAAACATAGGATTTGAATGAGGCCCTAAGTGTCTATTTATAATAGACATATATATTTTTTAGTTGTACTTTAACAACATGAACGTCAGTGTTTTATTGCTTTCCGTCACGCTGAGATCTATTTAAATAAAGACGACATTTAATTTAAATAAGAGGATATCTTTATTTATTGTTTGTTATTTCATCAAGTATATATATTACTTGTTATGTCAAGAAGGATGATACTAATCTCTATATTTGTTTGACCTCAATTCTGTTTCCCATACATAGTACAAGTAGACAATACATTGTAACTTTGTGAATCACATTTGATAAAAAATAAATGCAAATAAAAACAGAAGATTACAAGGGTACTAACAAGGGTAAGACAAACGTTCTAACATTCTAGTACAAGGATCTTCAACCTTTTAGAATTAAAAAGCCAATTCAGGGATCAAAAAGAGCCAGTGTATGAGACCAACTGCATAACTTGTTTACTCCTAAATAAAAATAGGCATAGAATATTCAATACATTGCAGAACTTATGCCATTTAATAATCAACCAAGCAAACTGCACTGAATTCAGAGCCAATTATACTGTATGAATAAATACTGTTGCATTTGGGGTCGAATGAAGAGCCACTTGGTGTTCTGTATTGAGCTATATTTGGCTCTAGAGCCATAGGTTGCTGACCCCTGTTCTAAAAAAATGGCATATATTTTACTATTGTAATCACTACTACTTTAAAATTAATTCAGGAGGCAATCAACTTATTACAGATTTTAAAAGGGTTAGAATAAAATGGATTCAGTTATAAAAACTAAAGAACCTTAACTCAGTGGGGGCAGCAAAGAGCCATGAATGGCGCAGTGATTCCTAACCCACTCCTCAAGGACCTAGAGATAGGTCATGACTTAGATTTAACACTGTGTGAACACAGAAATTGATACAAAATTGTACTATATATAACAACTGACATAATTCCTAACTTCTACATTTGTTCATAGTTGATGTTTACACATTCATTGAGAGTAATCTAATAATAGTGATTTATGGTTAGAAGCATATTGTAAAAGCAATTCTTGTCTTTGGATAGAATTGGTATTAAAAACTCACTTACATTTTTCCCTTGTTTTGAATATACAAAAGGCTAAACAACACACAAATACTGCTTAAAGAAGCTCTGTTACCTTAAACCAAGTTGTTGTTTTTTTAAGTTATTCTTAAACAGCATGTTGAACTGACTATACATTGTATTAGCCATTTACTTATTAAACTGATCTATTCCTGAGACATTGAGCTGCATTAATATGCAAATGAGAGACTCTTGAATACTAATTAGCTGATTTGATGTGCTAATTTGTAACACAATCGAACTCTGTTAAGCCTAAAATTATGTCCATGAAAAGTTATGCAGCTATATTCCCCACCCTATCTAGACAGTAATAAGGGAGCATTAGCATACAGGGGCTGCACAAACAATGCTGTGTATCTCAGAAATGATTTATAATTGAGAAGAACCACCAATACAATGTAGTTAGTTTTTCATGCTCTTTAAGATGAAAGGATTGTTGTGGATTGGGTGGCAGTGTCCAATTAACAGTCATTAAATGTGACTCTCATCTTTTTTTTTTTTTTTTTACAATAATTCATAGTGATTTCCTCCCAGTTACCTTCTGTAGGATTTTCCCAGAATTGTAAACTGCAGATCATTTGTTTTTATGTAAAAACAAAACTTTTTTTTATTACAATGTTTGGAAATGTATTCTGCCTTTAAATTGAATGATACTCCAATAAAACGGCATACGGCAGCAATATTGTTTACGTCTGAAATACACATAAAAGACAGAGCCACAAAGCTACAGATTCTAAGGACTAGTAGCAGATATATTGGTGCTTTTAAACCAATGTAAATAATTAACGTATTGTTATGCGTTTGTATCTGTTTTTCTGTTGCAATATCTTTAGAAGGTACATGGTGATATACAGCCATAATAAACATCACAGAACACTTAAAGGGAATACAAGCTTCATAAAAGAAAAGTGAACATACAGAAACTATAACCTCAGGCAGTCTGCAATGTAACAGTTATGGATTCACAGCGAAGTTGAAGAAAAAGGGAGATTTTTTCTGGCATCATAAAAATTAGATGCTATTATCTTTATTTTGCCTAAATCCACCTTCTATCTTTACTCAAAAGTAGCAGTTTTGCTTTGAAAAAGCACATTTTCAACAATGTTGTGAGGGAAGTATGTACTAAGAACAAGGTGAAGTGCAAAGAGACAATACCAAACAACTTTAGACATACAGGCATGTAAACCCCACAGGGTTAAAACGTCACGATGAGCTTCCACTGAATGGCCAGCTACCACGTAAGGGCTCTATTCCATGGCTCCTGTAAGACCCATAGCTATGAGAGTTTTTATAAGCTAATTTGCAGAGCTATCAATGGCTCCCGGAAAATAGAATCCAGTAAAACTCCCTAGCTCTAACATGTGCTCATAGCCTGCCTTAAGTGTATCCGTAGAACACTGTAATCAATGAATCTCAGCAGTCTCCATTTCAGCCAATCAGAACCAAACATTTGAAAAAAGGGACTCTGATTTGTTACCTATTGCTTACCTTTTCTGATAGGCACATAGAGCCCTATGATTGGTTAAAGACTAACCAATTTGAATGCACAGATTTCAATCCATGCATTCGAATTTAACAGGACTCCCATGGGAACCCAATAGTTATGCTTTAAATTATCACAGGGGTACACAGCATGTTAACTAGTTATTTTTTTAATTATAAACTTTTAAACACAAATGTTTCCTCCCATCTTTTCTCACATCACAACATAACATAACAGTCATTTATTTTTGTATTATTGTTCATCCTCAGGATCGAATCATAAATATTTAATTTCACTCAAAAAGTCAGAATTACTTATTTGTAGAATGATGCCTGGTTTGCTGCTTTTAAGTACTAACAGACATTAGACATTTTTAATGCAGACTTTTGTGTATTCAACAGCAAGTCAGTCGATCAATACATTATTTGTGTATGTGCTTGGTGAGGTCTTATTTATGTCCACTCGTTTAATTCAATTAAATTGTCGGTGAGAGTATTTTTTTCATGATGAGGTTATCTGTGCCTTGTTCCAAAATAGACTTAATGGTATTAATGACAATTTTCATGCAAGAGGACATTTTTAATATGATGCATTTCCACTGCCAAAAATTGCCTTCTCTTTCCTCATTCAGAGGATAATACAAGAATATGCAGATATGCAGTCAAAACATACACAGATTACAAAATGCGTCCTTTTTTTGCTTTTTAATACATAAGTACCCTTGAATCCAATCTTTGGCGTCTACATGATGTTCGGAATATATATATGGTTGAATGTAGCTGAGGGGGGGGGGGGGGGGGGGTTGCTAGGGATAATCTGCCATACTGTCCTGAGGGATGTCACCCAGGGATAGAGCTTTATTTCAAAAAGCAGTTATTTATAGAGATATACATCTCATATTGGTGTTATAAGCACTTTATCAAAAAAGCATATTATGAGAATCATAATAACTGATACAAACATCCCTAACTGATACAAACTGCACATTTAACCATCTGTATTTGTAGAGGCAATCTGCACAGATAAAGCTATTCCTAATTCTAATAAAAGTTAAAGGGCCAGTTACCTCACTATACAGTGCCTTGCAAAGGTATTTACCCCCCTTGGCATTTTTCATGTTTTGTTGCCTCACAACCTGGAATTAACATGGATTGTTTGAGAATTTGCAATATGTAATTTACCGAACATGCCCACAACCTTGGAGATGTTTTTTTTTTCTTTAAAGCAAACATCAAATTGGACAGAATAACAGAAAAAGTAAATGTGCATAACTATTCACCCCCCTAAAGTCAATACTTTATAGAGCCACCTTTTGCGGCAATCACAGCTCCAAGTCGCTTTGGATAAGTCTCTATGAGCTTGCCACATCTTATCACTGGGATTTTTGCCCATTCCTCCTTGCAAAACTGCTCCAATTCCTTCAAGTTGGATGGTTTGTGCTTGTGAATAGCAATCTTTAAGTCTGACCACAGATTTTCTATTGGATTGAGGTCTGGGCTTTGACTAGGCCATTCCAACACATTTACATGTTTACCCTTAAACCACTCAAGTGTTGCTTTAGCAGTGTGTTTGGGTCATTATCCTACTAGAAGGTGAACCTCCGTCCTAGCCTCAAATCACGCACCGACTGGCACAGATTTTGCTCAAGAATATCCCTGTATTTAGCACCATCTTTCCCCAACTGCTGAGAAACATCCCCACAGCATGATGATGCCACCACCAAGTTTCACTGTGGGGATGGTGTTCTTTGGGTGATGTGATGTGTTGGGTTTGCGCCAGACAGCGTTTTCTTCAATGGCCGAAAAGTTCAATTTTAGTCTCATCAGACCAGAGCACCTTCCTCCATACATTATGGGAGTCTCCCACATGCCTTTTCGCAAACTCAAAACGTGCCATTTAGTTTTTTGCTGAAAGTAATGGCTTTCTTCTGGCCACTCTGCCATAAAGCCCAACTCAATGGAGCGTACGGCTTATTGTCATCCTATGTACAGATACTCCAGTCTCTGCTGTGGAACTCTGCAGCTCCTCCAAGGTTACCTTAGGTCTATGTGCTGCCTCTCTGATTAATGCCTTCCTTGCCCGGTCCGTGAGTTTTGCTGGGTGGCCGTCTCTTGGAAGGTTTGCTGTTGTGCCATGTTCTTTCCATTTGGTTATGATAGATTTGATGGTGCTCCTAGGGATCATCAAATATTTGGATATCTTTTTAGAACCTGACCCTGACTTGTACTTCTCAACAACATTGTCCCTTACTTGTTCGGAGAGTTCCTTGGTTTTCATGGCAGTGTTTGGCTAGTGGCACCTGTTGCTTAGGTGATGCAGCCTCTGGGGCCTTTCAAAAAAGGTGTGTATATGTAATGACAAGATGTGACACTTATATTGCACACAGGTGAACATAATTTCACTAATTATGTATGAAGGTGACTGGTTGCACCAGAGCATTTTATGGACTTCATAACAAGGGGGTGAATACATACGCACATGCCAATTTTCTGTTTTCTATCTCTAAAAAATAGTTTTAGGTATATATTTTTCTAATTTCACTTCACCAACTTAGACTAGTGTGTTCTGATCCATCACATAAAATTCAGATTAACAAAACATTTAACTTAAGGCTGTAATGTAACAAAATTGGTAAAAAGTCAAGGGGGGTGAATACTTTTGCAAGGCACTGTAAGTGCTCTTCATGGTGTGAAAGAGCACACAATTCTATGTTGAAGTGATCCATCACTTTTTTTTTAATTACTAAGGTATTTGGTCTGTGTACAGACACACTGCTGACTGTTCTATGATTAACAGCATCTGCCGAGAAAAGCAGTTGCAAGCTCCTTGTGAAGAAAAGGTTTATGGTTTCTCTCTGTTCTTCAGAAATGAGCAGGACAAGTTAACCCTAACTGTCATTTTTAGTAGATTCCAGGAGTTATTTCTCTGCACAGATGAATTTGTGAAGGAGTAACCCTATTTCTGATTCTGCTCTCTGCACAGAGCTGCTGTTGTGGCCTTGTCTGGGGGAATGTCAAATTCTCATGTAAACCGAGATTTCATTTATAAAAATTTTCTGTGAAGGAGGTTAGACCCAGTGGCATTCTTCTCATAGGCCATGGAGGGGAGATGGAGTCCGGGGGCCTGGCTTGGGCCTAAGGACTGACGTTTGTTAGGTAGGTGCTCTCTCTCATATTGTTATATTTAGTTGTTGATGCTGCTAGACTGAGAAATTCCAGTTAGCACCCCCCCCCCCCCTTCACCCCAGTTAACCTTAACATTTCTGTGAATCTAAACTTGAAAAAATAAAGTTCTTGGGTCTATATCTTGAAGTTTAGATGATCAACTAAAGGGTTAGTGACAACCTTATCTGAGATGGTTTGCCGGCATTTAGGCCTATTAAATTCCAGCCCCGTAAGTGCAATGTAAAGTTTGCAATGGCTGTGAGATTAAAGAGTTGAGGATTTATGGGGCTAGTAAATTAGATGAGGCCACGATCTACAGGCCGAAGACGCAAACCCGTAAACCATTCTTGCGCACGTTAAATGCGCGGCCGTGAACATGATCAATTAGTATAACCCGTAGTTATGGATGTAGACAGAGCCAATGGCTGATTGAAAGCATTTTCAGCCAACTGTGCGGGAACCTTCAATTGCGGGGGGAGGAGCTCCATTAGTAGGATTTTTGTTTGATAGAGCATCTGGATTTTTTTGGAAGGGCCTTTCCTGGCCCAGAAGCCTGAAAACAAAGGCATCGAGGATCACCGCTGGAGGGGCATTTTGGCGAGTATTATTATTATTATCGTTTATTTGTAGCGCGCCAACATATTCTGTAGCGCTATACATAAGTTAAGTTACAGGCAATGTTAAAGATTCACACATTGCAAAGAGTGGATGGCCCTGTCTTTGAGCTTGGAATCCGGTGTCCATAGCGCTTTCCCTAAAGCACCTTGCAGGATTGAAACTCGCAGACTTACAATCTAAAGGTTAAAGTTTGTATGTGGTACAGTAGGGAGAGAGTAGTGCTGAGCATGTTAGGGAGGAAGGTTATAGGCCTCTTTAAAGAGGTGCGTTTTTATTGATGTTTTGAAGGATTTAAGGCAGGAGGATAGTCTGGTGAAGCGAGGCAAGGAGTTCCAGAGAATAGGGGCAGCGCGAGAAAAGTCCTGGAGGCGGGAGTGAGAGGAGGTGACAAGAGTGGTAGAAAGAAGAAGGTCGTTAGCAGAACGAAGAGGGCGTGTGGGGGAGTATTTGGAGATGAGAGCAGAGATGTATGGGGGTGCGCTGTTGTTGAGGGCTTTATAAGTTAGGGTCAAGATTTTAAACTTTATTCTGGAGGCTAAGGGAAGCCAGTGAAGTGATTGACAAAGAGGAGCTGCCAACACTGAACGATGTGTACTGAAGATGAGTCTGGCGGAGACATTTATTATGGATTGAAGTGGGGAGTGGCGAGTGATGGGCAGGCCAACAAGGAGCGAGTTGCAATAGTCAAGACGAGAAATGATGAGAGAGTGTATTAGAATCTTAGTAGTGTCTTGTGTAAGGTAATGGCGTATTTTGGATATGTTTTTTAGATGGAAAAGACAGGATTTGGTTAGAGACTGTATGTGTGGGATGAAAGAGAGGGCAGGGTCCAGTAGAACCCCGAGACAACGAGCTTGGGAGGTAGGAGTGATGATGGCATTGTTGACAGAGAGAGAGATGTGAGGAATTGAAGCTGTAGTAGAGGGTGGGAAGATTAAGAGTTCAGTCTTAGACATGTTGAGTTTCAGATGGTGGGCGGACATCCAAGAGGATATACTAGAGAGGCAGTCGGAGACATGTGCTAGAAGAGAGGGGGATAGATCTGGTGCTGAGAGGTAGATTTGGGTGTCATCTGCATAGAGATGGTACTGGAACCCAAAAGAGTTTATTAGGGTGCCGAGTGAGGATGTGTAGATGGAGAAGAGGAGGGGGCCTAGGACTGATCCTTTGGGTACGCCAATAGACAGGGGGTGAGGAGAAGAAGATGTGCCGGAGAAGGAGACGCTAAATGATCGTTCTTGGAGGTATGATGAGAACCACAAGAGAGCAGTGTCTCGAATGCCGAGGGAGGAGAGAATGTGGAGTAGAATTGAATGGTCAACTGTGTCAAAGGCGGCAGAGAGATCCAGAAGAAGCAAAATAGAAAAGTAGCCTTTAGACTTGGCGGTGAGCAGGTCATTGGTGACCTTTATGAGGGCTGTCTCAGTGGAGTGTTGGGGCCGAAAGATGGATTGGAAAGTGTCCAGAAGAGCGTTAGAGGAGATAAAACTGGTAAAGCGGTTATAGACGAGCCGCTCCAGCAGTTTGGAAGCCAGGGGAAGTAGAGAGATAGGGCGATAGTTAGATGCAACCAGAATCGGATGAGGGTTTCTTGAGAGTGGGTGTAATTATGGCATGTTTTAGAGATTATGGAAATGTGCCAGTGTTTAGGGAAAGGTTGAAGATATGTGTGAGAGCTGGGATTAGTGTAGTAGAGAGGGGAGGGATGAGCTGAGATGGAATAGTATCTGAAGGACAGGTGGTGAGGTGAGAGGATGATATTAGGATGGAGACTTCATCTTCTGTTGCAGGGGTAAAGTAGTTCAGAGTGGCTGTGGGAATGGAGGGGGGGGGGGGGGGGTAGATTGGGTGTTGTTGGTTAGTTGAGTTAGTTGAGAGAGTGAAGTGTGTGAGCCATGGTGAGAGGAGAGTTCATTGTGGATAGATTGAATTTTATGTGTAAAATGGTTGGCAAAGTTTTCATCCGTGAGACAGGAAGGGATGGGGGGAGGTGGTGGGCGGAGGAGAGTATTGAAAGTACAGAGTAGACTATTAACCCTTTCTTTTTAACAGGTTGTCAGTACTTGTTTATTTACTGTAATGTTATGTTTTTCTTGTAGGTGTGTCAGAATGTTGGGACTTTGTTGGAGAGGCCGTTCCTTGCCCAGAAGGGTGAAGATCAGGGCATCTGGGATCACTGCTGGAGGGGCATTTTGGTCAGGTCAGTGGACTCATTAACCCTTTCTTTTTTTACAAGTTGTAAGTCTTTTTTATTTTAACAGTGTTTATTGTTTTATGTAGTCTTTTATTATTTTCTGTAGTCTTTTATTATTTTATGTGTAAGTCTTTTTTTTTATTTTCTGTAGTTTTCTTTAAATTTTTATGTAATTAGCAGTTTTTTATTTTCTGTACTTAGTCGGTGATTAGGGTTTTAATTTGGGGTTAATAGGAAAGGGTAGTGTAAGGGTTATTAGGGAGTTAATAGGATAGGATAGTGGAGGGGTTATTAGGGGGTAATAGGATAGGACAGTGTAGGGGTTATTAGGGGGTTAATAGGATATGGGTTAATTAGGTACAGTTAGGGTTAAATAGGACTAGATAGGGATAACTGGGTCTAGATAGCGTTAAGTGGTTAGTGATAGAGTCAATTAGGTATGATGAGGGTTAAATAGGGTTAATTACTTTGAGGGGTGGTTCATTACTGAGGGGGGTTAATTAATTAATCATAAAATTAATTATTGTTCATTAGTTAGAGGGCGGTTAATAGAATGAAATAGGGTAGGGAAGGGTTAATAGTGTAGTGTAGTACTTAGACTTTGTATCATGAGGGTCCCGGGGGACCCTCATGGCACTTATAGTGTTAATGTAGGGGTTAATAGTGTTCTATAGGGGTCTATATATACCCCTAAGGACTGATAGGGTTAATTATAGTCTCATGAGGGTCTATATAGACCCCCATGACTTATGGGGTTAATGATTTATTGTTTATCGGTATATCGGTGAGAACATGTGCATTTTAGAATTTTAAGGAAGGCATCATAAATTTAAACATATTTGAATTATTACTAAATTTAAGAATTCATTTCTGGCTAACAAACTCAACTGAGTGATAAAATGATAAGGTTACCATGGTCTCCCTTCAGCTTTGGTTAATATAACAAATCAGGCAAAAGGTAGAACAACATTTTCTTCTGCAAATTTTTCCCTATCTCTTTAACTGTGGTTGAACATGAAAAAATGAAATATATTAGAAAACCTTGTGTCTATCTAAGAATAAAATTTTCATAAAGCTAGTTTTTAACTAGAAAAATAAAATAAAGTTTCATACCTCTTCTGGACCCTGGAGGTATCAATAATACTTTGAAAGTGTGTGTGAGAGACACGTTTGACTTTCTTGAGTACAATGTGGTATCAATTTCAATCTTTTCAAAATATCTGCTGACCTCTCCCTGTTCCCTCCCCACCCTCCATTGTCAGATATAGAAAAACAAACACTCTCATGACCCAGCTCTCAGGAAGTCATGCACTTGAACTGAAATATCTGTCCATGGCTTATGCAGCTGCTAATGTTGTTAGTTTATTACATACATCACCAGCAAGTACTGCTTTTTCTTCTACTAAAGAATTCCTTTAACATAGCATTGAAAGGGAACTAGGATGATTCAGCACCAAGGCCAGAGGTCAAGATGTGTCAAAGTTAAGAATGGATCTATACACCATAGTGTATATAAATGTTATCATTATCCTTCTCTTATTCACTTGCTACTCTATATATTACGATAATAATTTAGCTATAATGAATAACGTGATGCAATGTATTGTATGTATTGAATTACACAGTAATGATGTAGGTTTTCTTGTTTGTAAATATGCAAATTTTCTGACCTTGATGATGATGTATTTGCTGCTTCAATGGCTACTCCTGCATTATATTCCTTTATAAGACAACGTATATGAATAGCTGACATGAGGACTAAGAAAATATAATTTAGTTTTGTTTGCAAAGAAAGGCCCATCCATTGTTTGAACTACAGATGTGTAGATGCATGCGCACACTGACCTCCGCAATCAGCATCAATTGAACATATATATATATATATATATATATATATATATATATATATATATATAGTAGAGTTATTACAATGAAACACTGACAATTACAAACAAACAAACAAAAAACAAATTAACACAAAATGTGTATACACAGTATGTCACAACACTGACTACTCGCAGAGCTTGATATTCATTCTGTTATGTATCAATATCCTACTGTGTATTTCCTTCTTTGACACTTATTGCCTCCCATCATTTATGCAATGGCTCCACTCTTATGTATATTTCTAGTATATTTTCTTTTATTATTTTGCCATTTGTATGATATATATGGCAATGAGGCTGTCTGATTATTGCAGAGATACAATGTATCTATATGAGCTCATGATATATCACATTATGAATAAAGTGATATATGGTTGCTCTGAATAAGAAAGCATTTTACGTATGAGTGCCTTCAAAGTATCACAAATACAGCTACAATAACATATACTTCATCAATAAAAGTTTTAAGAATAACAATAATCATTTAGAATAGCTAACAGGGTGTGCGTTGTATAGCTTAGTAGTAAACAGGCGAATGGTTTTGGATTGTTTACGTATATTTTCAATTACACACACCTTTATCTTTGAATTACTTCAATGAGTAGGTATTCAGGTGTGAAATGCATCTGGCCTTTTCATACATGTTTTATTTATCTATTTGAAGCCAAAACCTTAAAGCCTATACAAAGGTGCAGCAAGAGCACATCATATAGAGAGTACTCGAAGAAAAGCAACACAGACTTGGGAATATGCATCTTCAGGTTTATAATTTGCCTATCAAAAAGTGCTGTCCCACCTGGAGAGAATGACTGACCCGATGTGGTAAGGTGCCATTTAAAAAGTTCCCAAATGTGATGTGTTTAAAGGGAAGTTTTGGTTAATATAGAATGTATCTAACATTTAAACTCGCCTTGCTATGAATTCCATCAGCATTTTTCTCTTTAGTATGTATGAACAAAATCCTACTAATTAATGCATTTAATTTCTTTCACAACATTAGTAACTGATTGGTAAATCTGACTTAAACTGTGACTAGAGCAAGGGTACTTGCCGTGATCAATTTCAGTTAGAACATGCCAACAAAATACCATCCAATGCATATAGAAGATGGGAGACATGAGAGGATGGTGGGCAGGTAGGGAGACCAGTAAGAAATATATAGTTCATTTATTTTAGAATACAATGTGCTCTACTTCTTATAAGGTACATAATGAATTCAGGCTGGCTTTGCATAAAATATATTTCACAAGACAAATGCTGGTCTTAATGCAAAAGGTAAGCAGCACAGAGGTAATGACTAGAGAATTCAAGATCCCTTAAGATAGCTCATAAATGCCACCTAGTGGTAAGGGAAAATAATAACTTGCTTTCTGTATAATGTAGCCCAAATGCACACATATATATATATATATATAACAACAGAAAACAATTTCAGTGAAGGTGATACCTTTTTATGGATAACTGAGTAGGATTAGATTGCAAGATGTTAAGGTCATAGCCTCTTCCTCATAGCAAGTTCTCAGTTTACCTACCACCTATATATTATAAGCTTTCTTTTAAGCAAATTAGTGATGACTGTCTGGTTATTGCAGAAAGTCTTTAAGTAAGGGCCCATTTCATCACCATTATAGACTGTTGTATTAGTGATAATTTTAAACCTAGTGGTATTTTTCAATATTAAATAAAGGTTCCTATTTTTGTGTCTATAAAATGTAGTGTTAATCATTTTGAACAAATGTGTGGCTTTGTTTTTTTTTTAGTCCAACTCTGAAGGTGTCATACTGAAATATATTTTATGAAGTCTTGTAAACAAATTTAAAAGCACATCTTACTTGAAAATTCTGTCATGATGTCCAACACTGGGAAATTTTATTAAAATGAATATAGCCCTACTGTCAAAATGGTTGTAATCCAAAGCGTAAAGTAATATACCTATTAAATATGATACTCAATACAATATTGTCGGAAGTGTCCAATAATGATTTTGTTACTTACACACAGGACCATTCATTCTCCAGTGCCTTGGCATATACTTTTAGACTAAGAGGTATTCCTCATAAATAAACACAACATTGTAACCAGAAACACAAAGTGCACATTGCAATAAATACTTTACCGCCCTCCCAACTTTAACTTGACCTCTGAACTACAGATATTATTATAAGAAGTAAAGTACTCAATGTCCATTAAAGATATTACAGAGCTGTAAATTCTGTGATGTTTTTATAAAGAGAAGGGTCTATTCAGTGACATGAAATATCCATGACAGATTCATTTAGGACTTAACTAACCTTACAGAACAATAACCAAATATTGTATAGTTTATAGGCATCAGCAAGGAATTACTTGCCTAGTTTGTGTTTGTAAATTGCTTCTGTTTTTACGTTTTGGCTAAATAATACAGTCTGAATCTTTACATTAATAACACATGCTGGGAATGTATAATACACTAATCTGAAAAAAGATTGGCATTGCACCATGTACTACAGAATACAAAATGTAATGTTCTCTGTAAAAATCAGGTTATTGAGATCTGTTAATGGTAAAAAAAAAACAGGGAACAGTGTAGTCCTTTAATTATGTTGTCAGAGTTCAGCAACAAATGTGCTAATAGTACAGTGAACCTGCATCCTTTATAGAAATATTTATAGAAATATGTCAAAATAATTCAAAGGTGTGGAAGAAAATAAAAGGCAATCTTTAAGTTATTTAATCTACAATATATATACCGTATATACTCGAGTATAAGCCGAGTTTTTCAGCCCTTTTTTTAAGGCAAAAAAGGGTCCCCTCGGCTTATACTCGAGTCACTCTCCCCCGTGTCTCTCTAACCCCCCCGTGTCTCTAACCCCCTGTGTGTCTCTCTAACCCCCCCGTGTCTCTAACCCCCTGTGTGTCTCTCTACCCCCCCGTGTCTCTTTCCCTCCCCCCTCCTCAACCTAAACCCCCCTCAACCCCCCTCCTCCACCTAAACCCCCCTAAATACCTCCCCCCTCTCCCATCACTTACCTGCGTATGCTCCGGCCTCCGCTCCTTGCCAGCACCCTGTATATGCTAATGACGCGGCGCGCATGTGACGTCACATGCGCGCCAGGTCAAGGAGAGGAGGCCGGAGCACAAGCAGGTAAGTGAGGGGAGAGGGGGGAGGTATTTAGGGGGGTTTAGATGGAGGAGGGGGGTTGAGGGGGGTTTAGGTTGAGGAGGGGGGTTGAGGAGGGGGGTTGGGGTTGAGGGGGATTGAGGGGGGAGGTTGAGGTTGAGGAGGTGGGTTGGGGTTGAGGGGGGGTTGAGGTTGAGGAGGGGGGTTGAGGTTGAGGAGGGAGGTTGAGGATGGGGGGTTGAGGATGAGGATGGGGGGTTGAGGATGAGGATGGGGGGGTTGAGGAGGGGGTTGAGGATGGGGGGGTTGAGGAGGGAGGTTGAGAATGGAGGTTGAGGATGAGGAGGGAGGATGAGGAGGGAGGATGAGGAGGGAGGATGAGGAGGGAGGTTGAGGAGGGAGGTTGAGGAGGGAGGTTGAGGATGAGGAGGAGGGGTTGAGGAGGGGGGTTGAGGATGGGGGTTGAGGAGGGAGGATAAGGATGGGGGGGTTGAGGAGGGGGTTGAGGATGAGGATGGGGGCTTGAGGAGGGGGTTGAGGATGGGGGCTTGAGGAGGGGGTTGAGGATGGGGGGGTTGAGGATGGGGGGGTTGAGGATGGGGGGGTTGAGGAGGGAGGTTGAGGAAGGGGTTGAGGATGGGGGGGTTGAGGAGGGAGGTTGAGGAGGGAGGTTGAGGAGGGAGGTTGAGGAGGGAGGTTGAGGATGAGGAGGAGGGGTTGAGGAGGGGGGTTGAGGAGGGGGGTTGAGGATGGGGGCTTGAGGAGAGATGATGAGGATGGGGGGGTTGAGGAGGGGGGTTGAGGATGGGGGGTTGAGGATGGGGGGTTGAGGAGGGGGTTGAGGATGAGGAGGGAGGTTGAGGAGGGGGTTGAGGATGAGGAGGGAGGTTGAGGATGAGGAGAGAGGTTAAGGATGAGGAGGGAGGTTAAGGATGAGGAGGGAGGTTGAGGAGTGGGGTCGAGGAGGGTGATAAGGGATGGGGGAAGAGACATAGGGAAGGGAGAGGTTGGAAGAGACACAGGGAAGGGAGAGGGGAGAAGAGACACAGGGAAGGGAGAGGGGAGAAGAGACACGGAGAGAGAGGGGGACACAGAGGCCACAAGAGGGACACAGGGGTAGCACATTTCCCACCCTCGGCTTATACTCGAGTCACTCATTTTACCCAGTATTTTGTGGTAAAATGGGTGCCTCGGCTTATACTCGGGTCGGCTTATACTCGAGTATATACGGTATCTCATATATCTATCTCATTACTCTTCCGGTGGTAACAGCGCATGTGCACGTCCAATGTGAGGACGTATGCTACGTTGTATAACGCCACTAAGGACATCTTTCTCAGAAGCAAACAGGATGGGCAGTTGCTGCTGGTTATTTAAAGAGGCCCGGTTGCCTAGGCAACATAGCGCTAATGAGAGATAAATATTGGAGGAGTGCAAAGTGGATTGTACTTAGTATAAAGACACACACATTAATTTTATGAGAATTGTTGAATTGTAGTAATATCATGACCATAAAAAAGGAAAAGGAATGAACGGTGTAGCGTATGTCCACACGTTGGACGTGCGCATGCGCTGCTAACCCCGGAAGAGTTATGAGATAGAGCCCATCTTTACAAAACTTCAACACAGTCCCTTTATTCCCACTTGCCAATTATAGCAGATACTCCTCCAAACCTAAAGACTCTACCTAGGGTAATTTTGTTCCCTTTAGACTGCACACAGCAGCGTTTACAACTGTGATAGGGGTCCTGCCGCACTATATGCGCTCTGACATACTGCTGGAAGAAGGGTAGCTATGGTCACAGTTATCTAAGTGGGAGCTGTACAAGATATCCTTGCTACCTTTCCAATATAAAACACAATTATTGCATATCTTGTGATCTGGCTAGTACTATTGGGCCAAAATATAGTCACACAGAAAAATTCTGTGCATGTTTACTATTATTATATTATAGTTCATTTATAACGTAACAACATATTCTGTATCACTGTTCACAAGTCAAGTTCAGACAAAGATAAATACAAACCAACAAATAGCAAAGCAAGGAGAGCCCTGTCTTTGAGCTAGGAATCCAATGTCCATGACTATAGTAATTACTCATAAGATTCTGGATAGGATATCCAGTATCCCTCCACTGTATGTATGTATATATATATATATATATATATATATATATATATATATATACAAATTTGCTAATAGGATAACTAGACTCCATACATTTGCCCTTTTTAACTGTTCTCCTGTATCCATGGTATTTTTATATACATAGATTTTAATCTCCGTTGTTAGCTTGACCAATAAAGTTTGTTCATTTTAAACCGTCACATCATTCCCAATTGTTTCTAAAGTGTATTATTGTGAGTGGCAAACACCTGTGGGAAATAGAGCATTCCTTACAAGTTTTAACGAAGAGATATCCAGTATGCAGCACATTGGCTAAAGGAAAGGAAAGTGTCTGAAATAATGTGACTTGCCACAGTAGGGCAGACTACAGGTGCTAACTCAGCATGCCTGCACAATCCCCAGGCAAAAAGAAACATTGCATAAGTTATGCTAATTATCCCTGGGAATTTCAGGGGATGTCAACATTGAGAGAAAACAGTTTGCAAAAGCAAGAAATCCAGCAAACTTCCGGCTTACGGTTTAACGGTTTACTTTGGAATTTTTTCATGCAAACTATTTTTTTTCAGACACTATAAATTCTCCTCTATCAGATGCATTAATAACCCAGCTCACTTTCATATACCTTTAAGATGAATATAGCTAGTACAAGGTATTACCTTCGGTGTTTATTGGTCTTTAAAAAAGAACCCAGTTGTTTGATGTATTTAAACTAGATATTAAACCAAGACACTGGAAGTAGTTATCAAGTGTCTTTTTAGAAAACATTTAGTAAACATTGGCTATCAGTTTTTGTAGTTCTAGTAAATGTTTTGCCAATACCTTATTTGTGCTTAAAGTCCTCTTCTGTAGCTTCAGAAAATTACTTCCTTCACCCATTTCTTCTGTTACCATTTTGTTCTTCCTCCAACGCCTTGACCTTTTTTCAACATCTAGATGGGATTTCTCAGCCTCACTACTGTCGGAGTACTCCATACTAATGGACTGTGGGTTAAAGTTGATATCCATTTTTCCATATATATTTTCTTTTTGTATTGGTTCACATGGGGATTTTCTGTTTGGCCAGATGGACTTGGCAGATGGCCTGGTTTCCTTTAATGAGTTTACTGATGAGGTTTCTGAATCAGAATACACTGTTTCAGTGTTTGTGTATAGTCCAGATGATGGAGATGTTACTGGCTGGTAATAATCATTACCACATGCCCATTCTGTATTATACTGAGAGTCTGCATAACAGGAGTCATCTGACATCTGTCTTGTTCTACGTCGATATGCACTGAGCGCCAAGCTCCAGTCAACTTCCTCACCACTATCGGAGCCCATCTCGTCATAAGCTGATACAAAGCTGGACTCACTCTCCAAGGCTTTGAACACTTGACTCTTTGGCTTGGCAAGTAGTCTAGGAGGAGGCAATGTGATGCTTTGCAGCGCCACCCAGTTCCCATCAGAACTCTGTAGGACAGGTGATGGACCTATTGAGGGAACAAGGATGCATGCATTCGTTAGTTTTTTGCTTTCTCGTTATTTTCATATCTACATAATCTATACATAAAAATCAAGGGTGGGGAGAACTAACTGTATGATAACCTAAGAGGGGCATTTAGAGCACACTGCCATAAAACTAGTGTATGACCACCTAAGAGGGCATTTAGAGCACACTACTATAAAACACAGAATACATCCAAAACACACACAGTCTTCATATGCTAGAATCTTAAAGAAAATGTGGAGAAAAGAGGGACATGGTCATGCTAGGAGAGATATTTGTCCTTACATTTGGAACTATTCCTTCAAAAGTGGGACAAGTCTCCACTTAGACAGACAAGCTGCTTTCCCACTATAACAGAGATGATATTTAAAATGTTAGGAGGTATAGTCAATATCAACTCAGCCCATATAAATGACAGATCAGGGGTATGTTTACTATTCTACATATGGGCTGCATAGTCCTCCTCTAATCTGTGGATCTGTGGAGTTATTATGCTACAAAGACAAAAATATGGAGCATGATGCAAATGCTTTAGCCATTCATCTCAGCTGTTTACTGTCTAAACCCCAAAACATAGATATTCCATTAGTCAGGTTGATTGGGCGACCATATAAATTTGGGGGAAATTTTGCCTACAGTCTGAGGTTGCTAAGAAAGGTAAAAAAATTAGATCTTGTAATTAACAAAAAAAAAAGCAAATAACACTCCAGAAACCATTACTGAAATACCAAGAAATGACATAACAATGGCACAACTTGTGTATTACTTGAATCATAAAGGCTGTCCACGCTTTTCCAGCTGGGTAACATAGATGGTCTTTGTTCCTTGTGCCTTTTGCTCGGACTCTTCGGTTGCCTGCACAATGTCTCTGGTATGGTGGGTTTGATATCGGCAGCAGTGCTTGGAGTATCTTCACTCATTAGTGAGTATGCAGAATGGGATCTCTGATGAAAAGAAATCAAGAAGTCAAGATAATGTAATTTTATATATAAAACAAGGTGGTACATTGCACTGTCAGAGTCTCCCCTAGGTTTCTAGAGGTCTTTTGATATCAACTGACCTGCTGGTACATTCTCCACCTGTTACTGGTTATTCATCTCCCCCAATGCTTTTGTATCCCATGCCAAACCATCTCCTTATATATGCTCTCAGGAGCAGAGACCTCTCCTACTTTCTATTGTATATAGCACTGTGTAAAATGTTGTTTCTTTATAAATAAAGGTTATTATTATTATTATTATTATCATTAATAATAATAAAAAATCTAACTTTAAAATTATGTTTAAGATACAACCTTGTTATGTGTTTGAAAGAGCAAGTTTGAAATACTATAAATGCTTTTTCCCTTGAATGAAAAAGGAATATAAATCCCTGTACAAACTGCTTTGGCAGCAATGTCTAGTCTGCCTTTCTGGTCATATGAAGTGCTGCCAGTAGAGGGATCCATAACTAAGTTGGTGCAGAGACCTAATTAAAGTTAGTCAGAAGGAGATCCTGGCTTGTTGCAAAGCTGTATTTCCAAAGTTTTAGAGGTAAAGGTACTTTTTCTTAAACTTCTTTTCAAGCAAAGATCATATTTTATAATGTTTAAAACCTGATAATTTACATGATTGATATCAACATTGTTATTACAATGGCATTTTAAAATGGATCTGCAACTTTTTGTGTTTCTAGATTCTTTTTAGAGATCAATGAAATCTGTTTACACATCATGTTAGTCAATTTATTCTTAACACAACCATTCTTGACCTATACATTGTTTTCTTTGCATGGCACTAACCTACATAAAAGTTACCTCTAGCCTGACTAATTAATTGACACAATAAAATTATTAGTTATACTTGCAAAGAATAGTAACAATTCAAATCTGTCTGAATTTACAATCCTTTCTCCTTAAACTTATTTCATCGGTCAGGGGGCAATTTGAGGGCCAAATGAGGTTCAAACTGACCTTGTGTCTTGAGATGTAGAGCCAGTTGCATAGCTAGTAAATAAAGGGCCCTGGAGCAACAACAAAAAAAAAAAGTGCCCCCCTTACATTTTTTTGCATTATATATTTTATATATATATATATATATATATATATATATATATATATATATATATATATATATATATATATATATATATATGTGGCTAAGGATCCATGGGTGGTGGATGGCAGAGGGGCCACAGGTGGTGGCTGGCAGAAGGGCCACGGGTGGTGGCTGGCAGAGGGGTCACGGTTGTTGGCTGCCAGAGGGGCCACCGGGGATGGCTGCCAGAGGAGCTATGGGTGGTTAATGTCAGGGGGCAGGCGGACCTGAGGTGTGATGGGGAGCAGCGGCATTTCAGAAAGTATTTTGTTTTACATTACTGTGCCTCCCTCCAGAGCAGGGCCCCGGTGCATTGCACCGGGTGCACCAGCGGTAGATACTCTCCTGTGTTGAGGTATACTTTGCAATCAATATAATAGAACATTGCAAGTATTTTGAATAGTCTACAAAGCGGAAGAACTGATCATGCTGCTGTATTACTTTACTGCTACATTTTAACTAGTAATGTTTTTTTATAAACCATCTTCAAAGTAGTTATTAATGTTAAACTATGTTTTCATTGGGGCCTTTTGTGTCTCTTTAAGTATAAACTACATTTATTATATCATGGCTATGAGATATTTAATAGCCCATTTAATGAATCATAAACAGAGTGATATTTAAAAGAAATGTGTCCATTAACATTTTACAAAGAGGCCATTCGCTTGAACAGGCCACCGGGGGCAATCTTACCAAACACATTTATTTGGTGTATTTTGCTCACGCTCGTCATTTAATAGCCTATTTATGAAGTTTTTATCACCAAGTCTCACTTTGACATTTATGATAGTGCTGATAATAAAATACAATGAGGCGTACAGTACCTCAAACTAATTAGATTTATAGAACCAGTGAGTGTTGATAAGTACACTTAAAGTCACACTGTAGTCTGTTCATGCTATTTGAAAAAAAATAGTGTTGATAATCGGCAAACACTTTTTAGTAAAGTAAAAAGAAGCATTTAAATATAATATCTATTTATCTAACTGAATGCAGTCCTGGTCATATTCACTGTTGTCTTCTAATACTTCCCCCATCTTCGAGTATGCACTTCTTGTCAAGTAGGTGAGCACCTTGAAGGCTGATTTTATCTCACTGACACTAAGTGAATTGATAAATGCACAAACTAAAAGTTGAGACTTAACAAATATAGAGAGCACTTTACATCAATGGCCAAGACTATATATAATCTCATAAACAAAAATATAAATTACATGTTTTGTTTTGTTTTTTAATTCTTTCAATTATTAACTCTAGTTCTTTAAAACTGAGCAATGAAAATATTTTGCTCTGACTCGAATCCCCTTTAGTATAAACTTTATGTGTGTTTCTGAAACAGTGCAGCCTAGTTGCAGAAACCATAAAGATCCAGCAGGGAGCAGTATTCACCAACACACTACAAAACAGCAACATTGCAGCACGTTCATTTCCATTGGCATTTATGTGCACTATCGCCACATAAAAGATGACATCCCTCAGCAACCTAATCAGCCTCCAAAAACAGATTGCCAGCATGCCTCTATCACAAGCACATTTTATGAGACTATTTTCCTTGAGCTTTTAATTGAGGTCTGCAACTATATCTCTAAAATAAACCCTCAGTGAGGGGGAGATTTATCACATAATGGTGACACTGGATTTATCACTGATTTAATAGTGGAGGGCGACGTGTTTTAAAACTGCTGCGGTAGTACAAGCGCTCAATCAATTATCACACCATTCATTGCTAACTATAGACAGCTCATATTCTGTGGTATTTTGGAACGGCGTGGCTAAAATATTGAAAATTTCTGATAAAACTAATCAATGAAACATTTTACTAGGAAAATAGAAAAATGACCATGTTATATTCTTTCATGAAGGCTCAAAGTAATGCTGGGGCCTAAAGAACACCAAATCAATTTGAAATCACCACAAAATGTCAGCTTGCTATTTTTAGTCTGCAATATAATATGGTGATCATTTGAGGGGGGAAACACACACACAAAAAGTTATGTAAATATTGTTGGTAAGGAGAGTTTGTTGGAGGAGAGAGAGGCAGAGGGGAAGAGGGGAGAGTGGAAGGGATGAGTAGAGGAGAGTTGGGAGGAAGGGGGAGAAAGGAGATGGAAGTGGTACCACAGGTAGAGAGAGAGTTGGTAGGAAGGGGGAGAAAGTAGATGGGAATGAAGAGAGTAATAGAGGGGTGTGGGAGGAAGGAGGACATAAACACAGGAGAGGTATAGAGGGATTTGGAAAAGGGTTGCCTGAAGTAGACGGGGAGGGGACCGGAGAGATAGAGGGGAAATTGGAGGAAACAAGAGATAAAGGAAATAGGGGAGGAGTAAGAAGAAGGGAAAGGGAAGAGAGAAGGGAGCCGGAGAAAAAGCAAAGAGAGTAAAAAGAACATAAAAAGGGAATTTAGGGTTATCATGGATAATTAGAGAGACAGTATTGATCCAGGGAGAAATCCGATCGCCAGTATCTGGGGTCAGGAAGGAATTTTGTTTATTTTTTTTCTCCCTTTGAGACGACTGGCTAAGTCTTACTTGGGTTTTTTTTCTGTTTGCCTTCCTCTGGATTAATAATTAAATACATAAATAAATAAATAAATAATTGATTAATAATAAATTAACAACTAAGTAATTAATATTTAATTTGCATATTGCAGATCAGATGAGATCTTAAAAGGTTGAACTTGATGGACTGAAAGTCTTTTTTCAACCTTAATTACTATGGGCCTCATTCTATTATCGGCCGCAGCCGTTGCGGGGCCGCAAGGACCGGCCGCAAGCTATTCTGCTATTCTATTCCCTTACGGCCGGGGATTCCGGCAGGCTTGCGGCCGGTGCCTTGCTATCTCTTGCGGCCGCTCGCGCCGGAGGAAAGCCTTTGATCTAAAACGGCTGCAAGAGATTTGCAATTCAATTGCTCCGGGAAACCTCTCTGCAAGGCTAAAAACGAGCCGCTGCTTACTTGCAGGAAAGAGGTCTCGCTAGCACCAATTAAGCACATAAAATAGCTCAAATAAAGCCCTCCTGCACTTTGAGAAGACTATAAAGGAATTTTAGGTGTTAGAAAAAATAGCACATAATTATCCTGTACTCAAATCCGTAAAATATTTCATTTTTAATATCCGTAAAATATCCATGTAAAAAGTCCAGAGTGCTTGGAGCACCTCAGACACACCCACGCCGCAGCCGGAAAATAAACAGTTAATTTGAACTCGGGTTTGGGCAGATGTGCAAGCTTGAGAGTGGGTTCCTTTTAATCCTCATGTCCCCCAATGTGATCCCTAGCATTTACAGAGCTGTACAGTGCAGGCTTGAATTTATTTTTGCGTTTTTAGATTTCACAGCTTACGGCCGGTTCCAAGATATGCGGCCGGCCGTAAAAGGAGATCCTTGCGGGGCCGTATAATAGAATCGCGAGTTAACTGAACCCCCGCAAGGAATCGCAGCCTTACGGCCGATTTACGGCCGATAATAGAATGAGGCCCTATGTAACTATGTAACTATATGAGCAGGTGGTAGGAAAGGGAGAGAGAAAAAAGAGAAAGAGAGAGGAAAAAGAGGAAGGGAGAAAAAAGAGGAAGGGGTAAAAAAAGGAGACAAAGAGGAGTGACTTAGAACTGGTGGAGTGAGATAGGGCTACTTAGGAGGAAGAGACAGAAGGTGAGGAGAGCTAGAAATAGAGAGGAGCAGGAGGAAGAGATCCGAGGAGGGAAAAAAGAAAGCAAGAGAGGTGAAGAATGAGAGAAATAAAATACCATAGGGTGAGAAACCAAGATAGTGGTTGGAACCAAGAGGGAAAGAAATGAGACCGATTTAATTTTACTGCTTGAATTTCATACAGATATACTGAGCTTCCAACTTCCCAGTTTTCTTATTTTCTTAAACTATGTTTATATTAAGATACATGGACAAAATTATGTTTTGTTTTTACATTTGTGAATTATTATTATTTAGTTACCGACTTACCCAGAGTGCAGCTGATCCTCTGTTACTTTCCTGAATGGTCAACATGCTCCGATCAGACACAGAAGGTGATGTTACCACACTGCCCCTCGATCGCTGACATTCAAACATTGAATCACTTTGCTCACCTTTGCTTTTCTTCCTCTTGATTATCTGTATTGAATATTAGAAAAAAGTTCTTTAATAATAGACAGAATATTTAAACATTTTAAATGGCAGAAGGGTCCTTCAGCATGCTATAACAGACTGATGAGTAAAACAGTGTTTTGCAACTTGATATAACATGGTATTGGAAAAAAGTAAAGAACTAAATTTTAAAAAAAAATGCATCGGCAAAATAGGACAGTTTTAATTGGCGACACTTCTAATAGTACTTCCAAAATGTGTTCCCTGGAACCATAGGGTTCTATTTTGGAGGAGCTGTTAAAAAAAACATGTAATGCCCTTCACTGTTTTCTAATTGGTTTAAATGCTGTATGTTTAAAACCCTTGAAGGGTTTACTTACATTATGTGTTTTCTGTCTTTCAGTTGCACTGTCCAGTATATTGATATTATGGGAAGAAAAAGCAAAAGGGCCCTGAAGGTACAATGTATTATTACAATCTTGAAATTCCTGTATACTCTACTGCAATAATTAATTTCATTAATGTATCTGGAGTGACCAAAGGATTAACCTGAATTTTTGTTGCAGCAAACAGAGTGCATGATCACTCACAGCTAGGTTATGATTTCTGGTTCAACATAAAACACTCTGCATACTACAGATAGAGGGCAGATGGAGAAATAACTAGGTTATATATAAGATCTTATAAAATAGTGAAATATGCATTCATTCTAAAAATGACGTAGAGCCACATTGATAAACTGAATGTCGTTTTAAGAGTGGGGCATTAAATGGTTATGTATATGATTTTTTATCCTTGGGTCCATTTATCTGATGAGGGCTTTTGAACACTAGGGGCCTCATTCTATTATCGGCTGTAAAATGGCCGCAAAGCTGCGATTCCTTGCGGCCGTCTTACGGCCCCGTGTAGAGCTACCTTTACCTTGCAATTCAAAAAGACGGCGCCGCAAGGATATCCCCCTTACGGCCGGCCGCATATCATGCAAACGGCCGCAAGCGTTTTCCCAGCACCCATAGATCTTGTTTTCCGGCCGCAAAATCAGACAACTGTAGATGCAAATATAAATTCAAGATGGCACTGTAAAGCTCTGTAAATGCTTGGCATCATAATGGGGGAAATGAGGATTAATAGCAACACCCTCTCAAGCTTGCACATCGCCCAAATCCGATATATCATTTACGGTTATTTTCCATCCCGCAGCCTTGGCGGGTCTGAGGTGCTCCAAGCCCTCGGGACTTTGTCCACGGATATTTGACATGAATTAAAATAAAAATTATTTTCAGATTTGAGTGTAGGGGAATGTTGTGCTATGAATGCTAACACCTCCAATCACTTTATCGTCTCATCAGAGTGCAGGATGGCTTTATTATGTGCTTAATTGTGTGCTTGCGGGACCTTTTTGGTGCAAGTAAGCTGCGGCTCGGTTTTAGCCTTGCCGAGAGGGTTCCCGGAGTTTCCTGGGTTTTCTTGCGGCCGAAACTCTTGCGGCCGTTTAAGATTAAAGGCTTTCCTGCGGCGCGTGCGGCCGCAAAGGATAACAAGGCGCCGACCGCAAGCCTGCCGGAGCCCCGGCCAGAAGGGAATAGAATAGGCAAATAGCCTGCGGCCGGTCCTTGCGGCCGGTCCTTGCGGCCCCGCATCTACTACGGCCGATAATAGAATGAGGCCCTAGGGATCCATTCAGTGACAGTGAAGGAGTAGTAAAGTTAAACTGGAGCTATTTTGGATTCATATATTCAAGTATTCCAACATTTTTTTTTTTTTGTAAAAAGGGTAAAGATTCCAAGTCTGAAACAGTTTGGGATACATTGGTCTATAATAGTAAACTGTGGTCACACAATAGAGTTACATTTATTTGGAAAAAGATTAGAAATAAGATTAGAATTTACTGTATGTTTTAAAACCAGCATTTTGACTTTAGTATTTCAGGACTAGCAGAGCTGCTTCTCTCCACCCCCTAATAGATGTGCAGGGGGAGGGAGAGCACTTGCCGAGGAGTCTATTCTAACTTTTTTTTATGGGTTTTAGTCTGTCTTCAAAGCCACTCCTATTATAACCTAGGTATATTGTCTCCCACTCCCTGCACCTCCCAGAGTGGAAAGAAGCTTATGTAACATTTAATAGCTACATTTATTTTTTCCTTCAAAATCCTGATTTTAAAGAATTTATTAAATAAACAAATGAAACCATATTGTGCAAGTACTAGCGATCTTTTCACAAACAATCCAAAGCATTGGTTTATTTACAAGATTTCCATAAATGCCTAGTATTAAAAGTTCAGTAAATACATTCATCAAATATAAATATAAGATTGCTATAGACAGTATATTGTTATTCTAACAATATTTCAACATTCTGACACATATCAGGAACAGTTTCTGTGTATGTCACATAGTGTCACCCAAGGAAGCAGCAATTAATGGGAAACATGATAGAATTTCACTGTGGAGAGAAGATATATCCTGACAGGACTCCCATCATTTTAAATGTTTGTGGTGAGTTCGGTAGACACTTACACATTTTAAATGTACAGAATTTTGTGTCCAAATATTTTAACATTTTCCCCTATTCTTTCCATCATTCAGTTGGAGCCCTGATGCAAAAACAGGGTGATGTATGAACATTGGTTAAAAACAATTGTTAGGAGGAGACACCGAAAGAAAGATTGTGGAGTATGTTGATGAGACCCTAATCACCATTTTCCATAAGTAATCAAATCACAGGAAAATGGATATGCCAAATGTGAATACCTACGCAATGTCTTAGTATACTCACACTTTAGATATCACTAAAAGCACTCCTTGATATATAAACAAATATGCACATCTTAGATGATAGCCAAGCCTTTGAAATATACTATCAATACTTATATAATTACTTGTATAATACTTGTAATAATTTGTCGCAAAACTTTTGTGTCTAAGGACATGACTACCATTTATGAAATAGAGATCCAATCTCACCAGATCTCTGACTTATACAGCAGTGTAATATACATGAGTAATGGGATGGCTTTACACATAACGTTCTGATTAGTGTCTCTTCTTTTTCTTTTTTGTTATAAGACATAAGAATTGTAGTCAGAATTTGGGGCGTCAGTGACTGTTAAGCCTTCCAGTAGGGAGGACCCCATGCCTCTCCTCTATCCCTAAATTGCTTATATGGACAATATTATAATGTTATAGAAGTTTACTACTCTTCATCCTTCACATTACACATTATGGATAGTTTGTGACTTGCCTACTCTTGTATTTTATATAATATAAGATTTCAATAAAATTATTTTATATGTCAAATTATGGGTGTGGTATAACACAAAGAAAAATATTTCCCAATTAACCCTCCCTTTATTTTTGTTACATTTTATAACTGATAAGGAAATGCAGTTATTAACTGAGAATAAATAATGACTTGACAACCCATCACTGGTGAAATATGTTTATTGGGAATAATAGACGTTACACTGTTACATACAGATTTACCTGTTTTTACTATTTTAAATAGATATCACTCTTTGTATGCTTGTAATTGTAAATACGTGAAAATGTCATGTATGGCGAGATCATAACTAACGCTAACACTTTCACGCACTCACAACCAGTATGAAATTGCTGGCTGAATATCACTGTATGTGGAACAGATTTTTCTGCCATATGTTGAACGAGTCTCAGATCCTATAAACTTTCACATCAAGGTCTTTATTAGACAGAGAGTGATTATTACCCACAATTACACTCAGCCCCAACCTTGGAAGTCTGAAAAACAAACTGTGTCAGCTGAAGCTTTAAAGATCTGTTTGTCTGGCACCTCACTGAGCATTGGCTTCAAGATTACAGCAATGTACTTTAGAAGGAGTTCCAGAAAATTGCCAATTAGGTGAAAACAGGAATAAACCTTAATGCGCGAGTTATTCAGTCACAGCTGGACATTCACTCGTGTTTAACTGTAAACATAGCTTAGTGTTAAGCGCTCAAGGTGACTCTGCCATGGTAATCACAGGATATCTAATGACAATTAGATAGATGTATTATCTAGTGAATTTTTAACGGTAAACAAGTTAACCCAAATATACAGCCTTATTAAATTGCAATTCGGCCAATTGAATAGGGCTCTATATAAGCACAGAGCATATTTTTTTACAGAAGTCTTTAGTTAGTGAAGACCTTGCTTTTGGATAGAAGTTAACTAACTAAAAACTTCTGCTATGTGCTTAAATAGAGCCCTATTCAATTGGCCAAATTACAATTTAATAAGGCTGAAGGTGTAGTCTTTATTGTGTATATGTAAAAGATACACAAAAATATACTTATTTACAAAACAAAAAGGAACAATTGTGTACAATATATACATTTTGTTAGAGGAGATCTGAAATGTGAAGACTTTGTTTATGAATAGAGGACTCTGTTTTCTTCGAAACATCATTTACTAAGGGCTTGGTGTGGCTTTGTATATATCAGTAAAGGGAGGGGTGTAGGAAAATAGAAGAGGAAGAGGCCTGGAGACTTGTTAGATAATTGAATGGGGTTGAAATTAACACCCCCCTTTCCCCCCACAGGTCCAGAAGCGGATGCAAGTACAACTTCAGAAATGTAAATACCCCTCACAAACAAATAACTTCCATCATCCAACTCCAGAGGCTTGCAAAGACATCAATACATTTTTTTGCCTAAGAAAAACTAGCTTTATGAATTTTTACCTCCATAATTATGCTCTTAGTCACATTCATAGTTTTCAAACATATATTTTATATACTGCACAATGGTCCTTATAAGCTAACAAGACTCAATTTTGGTAAAACTAAGATATATACAATTAAAATACAGCTCATATGTTAGATACACAAACAATAAAGTACATATAATTTTTAAGAAATCTTAGGAATGGATATACACAAGTCTTTCTTTACAATTTATAAGTAGATACATGTATACATTATATTTATAACAACAAATATTACACTATATATGGGTTTATGCGCTTTGTGTTTTTTTTTTTTTGTGTGTTTTTTTCTTGTTTTTATATTTTATAGTGATATTCTTTTTTTTTGGGGGGGGGGGGGGGGCGGGGGTATTTTGCTCCACCATATATATAAAGTTCTCAGTTGAGACAATAATAACACATACCTTTTGAACAATAGTTGTGGCTAGTTCTTCAATCAGTTCTTCCTTGTGCTCTCGTAAATAACAAGCCTCATTCTGTTTATCCTGGGGAAAAAGATACATTTGTTAATATATCATAGCTTTATACAATCTGGGACACAATACTAGATTAACCCACATCTCTCGGTGGAGCTTCAGAAGGTCATGACTTTATTCTTGGATACCAACTGCTGTTTCTATCCTGACTAACAGCTAAATAAATTGAATTAAGATAGCATACTGTATCTCAGCACACACAGCACTGGTCTGGCATTAGATACAATGAAATGGGCCATTATAACATGGATGGAAAAAAAAATACAATATTTACAGAAAGCAGCAGCACTGAACTCCCATATTTATACTAGTTATTCATAAAGAACTGTCCTAATCATGTTTCAGATGTTTGTCAAACAACATTTTATTACCTATCATATACAATTATGTTGTGCAGGGAAACGCCATTGTATTGTTGAAGCTGATAAGAAATCTTAACCTTATGTAAGTTTTTTCACCTTTAACTCATATGCTTTTGTTATATACAGTTGAACTCATGCTTTAAAAAAAAAAAACTAATAGGGAAGCAACTGGTTGTTAATATAATTGTGTAATTGTTGAATTCTATTATAGCATAATGATAATTTATGCATAGATACTTTACATTACACTTTACACATTCCCAGTTCACAATATTGCTGTATTCTTTGCTACTGATATTTTCATTTGTGTAAAGATAATATCTGAAATAAAGATCTAAAAAGAAAAATTAGTTACTATAAACAAGTGCAGAGCTTGTAAATGAAGGGGACTTCAAACAAAAAATAATAATTGCAGGACAGCGAAATTAGCCTACGTACCGGTATATAGCTCAACCCCTGCTTGTGAATGTTTACAATATTTGTGCAAACACTTTCAAAAGAACTAAATGGGAATATTATTGCCATAAGATTAAAGGTTAAGGAAAGTCATTAGCTGCCCCATTAAGGAAAATTAAATTTCATAAATAATAATCTGAAACTGTATTTATTTATTTATAATTTCTAAAACATTCTGTTCATTAATAATTTCTTCAAAGGAAGGTCCTTTAAGCTACAATACAGAGATCCTTTAAAAAAATATGTCAAAATAATTATTTCCCCCATTGAATCCTAATATATTATTACCTATCTTAATCTGACTTTCATTAAATGTGTATTGATTTTTCTATATATATATATATATATATATATATATATATATATATATATATATATATTTATATATATATATATATATATATATATTCACAGTCAAGTCACATTATGATGACCATCAGCTAATATCCTGAATAACTGTTGTGTGCAGCACGGAGTGGGAGTGGTAGTAAGTCAATAAGATGCTGGAAGGTTGGCAAGGGTATCTGAAGCAATGCAGGCTGCAGTGCATTTGACATCTGCTGAAAAGTGTGTGGTGGAGGATCCATGCGGCAAACATGGCGATCAAAGTGGTCCCACAGGTGCTCGATGGGGTTCAAGTCCAGGGAATTTGGAGGCCATGGAAGTACTTGGAAGTCTTCGTCACTCCAGGACAATTCTGGCCGTATGACATGTTGCATTGTCATACTGGAAGATCCATTCGCCCTAGACAGTCAGTACATATGGTGTACTTGATCTGCAAGGATGGATAGATAACCAAATCGGTTGAGAGTGCCTTCCAGAGATATGAGTGGTTCCAGGCAATGGCAAGAAAATATGTTGGCGTGTTACCACCAGCTTGTGTTCTTCCAACAACGGTTGCAGAGTGCTTGTTCTTAGAGATTTTGCGCCTGACACACCAATGTCTGTCCAGTCAATGGAGCAGAAAACATGACTCATCAGAAAGGGCAACCCTTTGTCAATCCGAAGAAATGTAATTGCGGTACTGTCATGAAATTGAAGCCGTCTCTGAAGATGAACCCTTGTCAGCATGGGTCAGATACCATATTACATATTTGTCCCATTCACTTTACATCAGATCCCTTCCCTCTCCAACTAATGAACTACCTTCTAACTTTTCACAACTTCCTACCTATATAAACTTTCACTTTCTTCCTAAGCCTTGCTATTCGATTTCTGCCTCATCCATTCCCATAGATTTTAAGAAGAGAGTTTCCATTCTTGTAGGGTGCTTTGGAAAAAAACACTTTTCACAACACTTGAAGCTCAAACAGAACCCTGTTGGTTGACCCTCACACACCTTAACAGCCGACGTTCCCCTCTGACACCAATGGCACATGGTGCTCCGTCCTCAATTTTCACACCATTTATTTGCAATGGTGCCATTTGTCCAGTCATGGTTCATTTTAACCACAGCACCACGAGAACCGTTTGCAAACTGCACTGTTTCAGAAATACTGCCACACTTGTCCGGAAACCAATGATCATCCCCCCCTCATCCAAGTCGGATAAATCACACATTTTACCCACAATAATGTGACTTCACCCTATATATATATATATATATATATATATATATATATATATATATATATATATATATATATATATAAATGATTGACAAAAAAAAACTGCAACACCATCATTCCCAGCATGAACATAGGATTTGCTAGAAACATGAAAAGCCATTTGCTTGAAAAATAATTGCGTAAAATGGTCTAATGCAAAACATGATGGTACTCATGATCTTATTATATTAGGACTGCAAACAGGACAGTGTTATGTTGTTGATTGGAATCTGAGCAGCATAATTCAGAGGGTTTAAAACTCTCCTGAAATTTGGAGCAAATGGAGCTTATTTAAAACATTTTAATAGGTATTGTATAATGGCTTATCATAAAAGATAAGCCAATTTAAGTATTAACATTTGATTGTGTTAAAAGGCAATAATGAAATATTTAGTGAGGAGCAATGAGAGGCAAGATAATAAAATGGTAGTTTTTCAAGGATGAGCAACATGATGGTGCACTGTAGAAGACACTAAGGTTTTTATTTCACATATAAATATATTGTTTTTCTTATCCGATCTGGTCAAGTGTTTGTGGAATTATGCTTAATATGAGAACATCAATGTTATGAATTTATTAATAGGATGTATGTCTCTAAAATGATTTTGCCAAAGGTTATCTCTTTCTGCTGTTTTATTTATCAGCAACACATTTTTTAGGTTCTTGTAAAACAGGGTCATGGAAAATTAGCCACTCTGCATGAGTGAAAATGCTACTCCGGTTCACATTCATTAGGACAGAGGTTGTCATGGCAATGGAAGATGCCTGGGAATTAAGACACAGGTGAAAGCTCAGCAAGTAGTAAAGAGTTTGAAAAATAAATCTCAATTAAAATGACATCAATGCAGCATCATAAATATTTATGTCTGGAAAACAGAGATAATTAAGTCGATTAAAGGGATATGGAATCTCAGACTTTCTTTTAAGAACAGGATTTAAATATTACACAGTGGTTTTTGGTATACAAATAGTTCCTATAAAAGTAATAAAAAAAACAATCTTTCAAATCTTTGAAAATGCAGATTTGCAGTAAGGTTAGGAACTCTTTCTGGATATAACTCTAGAGTATGTTAGGGCATAGCACAAACAGCATTATAGAGCTCCTTCTAGAGTGACTGGCTGAATTGACGCTGCCTATGGGCTTAATTACAATGCTCCTGTAGGGATCGATGAGTTAGAATACCCCCAATGCTTTGAGGTCAATTTAGGTACCATGGAGGTCCGTAGGTAACCCCATGGTTGTAGGTTAGAATACCATTAAAGTTCATAGGGAGTCTCCTACATTAGGCAGGTTGCTAGTACATGTTCAAAGGTATATGTACATGAGCTGGGTTATTAATGCATCTGATAGAGGAAAATGTATAGTGGCTGAAAAAAAATATGTTTGCATGAAAAAATTCCAAAGTAAACACAGTTAAATTTTGCTGATTTTCTTACTTTTGCAAAGAGTTTTCTCTCGATGTTTAAACCCCCAGAAATTCCCAGGGATTATTAGCATATTGTAAACATTGTTTCTTTTTTGCCTGGGGATTTTGCAGACATGCTCAGTTATCCCCTGAAGTCTGCCCTACTGTGGTAAGTCACATGATCTCAGACACTTTCCTTTCCTTTAGTGTAATTTCCTTCCTTTACTGAATATGTAAAGCTGTGATATCATTTATTAAGCTCTGCAGTGAGCACTGTCTAATCAAGTGTTATTTCTTGCGTTCTTTCTGTGAGCTCTGTGTAATCCTATGATAGCATTTCTATAGCTCTGTCTGTGAGTATTGTTTAATTCTGTGTTATAATTTCAATAGCTGTCTGTGAGACTATATTTTTAGAGTCTGCGACTATCTCAGATTATAAATAGGTCTGTGATATACTTTGACTGTCACATCCAACCATAATATATTTATTTGTGTTCAACTTTTCTTGCTTTATCATTGTTTTGTCTAAGCATCAGCTTATTTAGAGATTTAACATTGTATGTCTGTGAGTTACTATCCTAAGTCCTTTGGGAATTCACCATGGACATTTGATTCCTAGCTCAAAGACAGGGCCCTCCTTGCTTTGCTATATGTTAATTTGTATTTATCTTTGTCTGAAATTAATTTATGTACAGCGCTACGGAATATGCCAGTGCGATATAAATGAACTATAATAATAATGTGTGTTTATTCAGGTCAGACCTAACTACATTGCTTATCCACCCCTTCCCCCAACTCTCATTTTCCATCCAGTGTCACAGCTGCTTGCTGATTGGCTGAAAAGCCAATCAGCATGCAATGTGCTGCATAATGGATATCTCATTAAAAATTAGATATCGTTTATGCAAATCACAGTTGTTTTGGGTGTCTAAATCATCCCCAGCACATTTTTTATTATATTGCAAAAACGGTTTGCATGTTTTCATGAAAACTTTTTTACTGGGTGGATTATGATGCATTCTACAGGATGCATTCATAACCCACCTCACTTACATATACCTTTAAGCTAGATAGTGTGCGAGTCAGTACATTTTATGGGAGTTTTCTTGCGGGAGCCATGTAACAGCTCTGCAAACTTCCAATAGCGATGAGTCTGGATTGTGGAAGTTTCTACGTGTAAAATATGGCTTATATACAGGCAATTTTTAACATGACTTCAATGTGTATTTTATAAATATAACTTATTATATACAAATCTAGTGTTAATAATTGGTTATTACAATTGTGTGTTTTTATCAAGACATTATACAACCTGTCTTTTTGGTATTAATCCCACAAATGCATTCATATGTTATATTATATATGTGTATGTATGACGGTAATTAGTTTTACACCAAGTCTGTACTGTGGGCAAAAGAAAACAGGTGTGGGTAGCCTAACTCAAAATAACTCACAATCACAAATGGTTTTATTTACAGTAAAAACAGAAAGCCTTAGGAATGTGTAGTAAAGACGTTTTTTTTACTTTAGACAGCTAAAAACAAGACTCTAGATGGGTATAGTGTTACAGCCTGTATGGAAACCAACAGTCTAAATCCAATTTATTACCATGTATGACATATAGAGAGGGTGGGATATAGTTGAAATCTGATATACAAAGCCAAGAATCTATGGCATGAGCGCAGAGGCACAGAGACGGATGGACTGATGGGCATGGGCACACACAGTCCAAAGTCCAGAGTGCCAGGAGAATGCCAGATGAGCCCAGCTGAGCAGAGCAATCCTGACCAGAAAACCTGATGGAGAGTGAACTTTAAAAGCTGACCATAGGGGGTAGTATACTGTATCTTTATATTACATAATGTAGAATTCATATCACATATATAGTTGTGAGCGTATGGGCCGTTGCTCACGCTTGCGGGCTCGCGCAGCGAGCTGCGGCCCTCGCTTAGCTTGCAAGGCCTCAGTTGCTGGGATGGAGCGCAGAGCCAGCAACCGAGGCCCTCGCATAGCGAGGGCTGCGGGCAAGGGCCTCGGTTGCTGTCATGGAGCGTGAGCCACGGTCCTCGCCTAGCGAGGGCTGCGGGCAAGGGCCTCAGTTGCTGGGATGGAGCGCCGAAGCCAGCAACTGAGGCCCTCGCTTACTTCCCGATGTCTCAGGCCTGTCTGTCCGGTAACTTCCCGATGTCTCGGGCCTGTCTATCCGGTTACTTCCCGATGTCTCGGGCCTACCTGTCCGGTTCCTCCTCCCCTCCAGGCTCGGATTTCCAGGCCTTGCACAGCCAGGGCCTGGCGGTAGGTGCAGTGCCCGGCTGGTGACACATGATGCAAGCTGAGCCCTCAGCACCTTGCGGGACAACAGAGGCCTCTCCTCCAGCCATGCCCTCAGCGGCTGCCTGATGTCTTGGCTCACATGGCGGCTCCGGGCCCCGGGCTCAGGTATCACACACAGGGCGGCAGCACAGGCACACACCGGCTCCCAGCGGGCCCGCACCCCGCGAGCAGAGCTCCCGAACACCAAGAGAGGAGATCGGGTCAGGAACAGGGCCAGTACCGACATAACGAACAGGCCTAGGGCTCAGCGCCCCATACAGTCTGACAGCGGCCGCGCTTTACGGCGCTCACTGATTTACGTCAATAATGAACTCAGGCCGAAGATGTCAGCCTAGAGATGTGATAATGTAATGTGCACACCCACCTACAACCGATAATATATACAGGCCAGGCCTGGGATAATGTGCACACCGACCTACACACCCATCATATATACAGACCAGACCTGGGATAATGTGCATACCCACCTACACCATCATATATACAGACCAGACCTGGGATAATGTGCACACCCACCTACACCACATTATATATACAGCCCAGACCTGGGATAATGTCCACAACCACCTACGCCATCATATATACAGCCCAGACCTGGGATAATGTGCACACCCACATACACACCCATCATATATACAGCCCAGACCTGGGATAATGTGCACACCCACCTACACACCCATCATATATACAGCCCAGACCTGGGATAATGTGCACAACCACCTATACACCCATCATATATACAGACCAGACCTGGGATAATGTGCACACCCACCTACACCACATTATATATACAGACCAGACCTGGGATAATGTCCACAAACACCTACACACCCATCATATATACAGACCAGACCTGGGATAATGTGCACACCCAACTACACCCCATCATATATACAGACCAGACCTGGGATAATGTGCACACCCACCTACACCCCATCATATATAAAGCCCAGACACTAGACTAGACATACGAGACACGTTAGCACACATTACGACCTCGTAAAAATCGTCCACAACCCGCGAACATGAAAAAATTTAAAACACAATAAATACACACAACACATACATAAAAAGCTTACCTACAGCAAGAGGGAGCATCGAGGACCTCAAAAAAGCAACTTACACCTGCATTTAACTCAAAATAAAAGAGTTTAGACACTAAAAAATTCTCTAAGCGACAGAAAAAATGGCCGCCGAACAAAACGAAAACGAGGCTACAGCACTCTAAACACCACAAGAAACTCGCAAAACACCACAAGAAACTCGCAAAACACCTACGGATATTCCGCTAAGACGCATACCACACATCACCCGCCATTTTATGCTAATGCGGAAGTACACAACTACGCTAACGGTTTCGGCTTGCGCACGCACACTATTACACTGCACACATTCAGCACGCTTACACAGCAGCTCCACACCACTAATGCTGCAGAAATATCAAAACAGATTGCAGCTCTTCAACACAATGCTTCAAAATAGGTAAAGTATATTAATTTATTAATGTATTACATATTTCATTATTACACACCAAACAGCATTAGCTACCTTACAATTTCATTGCCGTCATTTTTTGAGGGGCAATTCGCTAGTAGGTATTATATTTGTAAATATCGTCTTAAAACTTCTTGTCTGTTATCTGTTTTGTCTAAACCCATTGTGTAACCGTATCTTGATTTATGTAAAATATATATTTTTAATTATACCTTATTTGTCTGCTTGTTTATTGACCTGTCCAAAATAACTTCTGATTTATGAATAGAATAATGCAAATTAATGGTTTTATATTATTATAAAGTTTTCTGATTATATAAACACACTCCAAAGTGCACCTTGTAAGGACATAGGTAAGTACATAAAAATTACGGAGCTACAAGATATCCAAAACTCATCCCAAAGTACTAAAGATGTTTTAGATAATTCAGTGATATTATTGGAAACAAGTCAGATCTTATTATTATTATTACAAAGTTAGCTTTAAATGGGACATAGAACACAAATATTTTTTTCATGCATATAAAGGGACATTCTTTAAATATTACCAATGTAATCTTCATTGAAACTAACAGGAAACACACAGAGCACATGTGTGTCTGTAGGTTTAAAGACAAGATTTTCTCATACTGCTTATTGACTGAAAGGAAAACACCCCCAGAGCAGTTAAACATTTAAATCAGTTTTTACTGATTTAAGAACAAAAATTAAAAAAACGCAGTGGTACATTATCAAATACCCTCTTTCAGATGCAACAAAGAAAATGCTTTCTATGTCCCTTTAAAGGGTCACCTAATTCAGCACAACTTGGAGCGCAACACTGTAAAGATCTCTTAAAACCATATGGAAATACTTTTAGAATTTTTGAAATATGTGCATGTTTTACAGAGAAGTTGATACATGTAATCTCTGTTTACATGTGTCACTGGCAAGCCCCTAGACAGACCCACAGAAAAGCAAAGCATTAAAACATTTGTGCAGAGAAAGGAATGATGTGAACACCTAAAAATTAAAGTTGGGGGTTAACATCTCCTACTGCATTCCAGAGTTCAGGGGAAAAAATTATAAATCTTTGTGTTCACGGAAGGCATATGTATATACATAAAAATATATATATACATATATATCAACCGACCTCGCAGATTATTCACTTTAGAACCAATCTGCTAACACAATGTAGCTAGTTTTCATGTTCTTTAAGAATAGCTTAAAATCAACCCTTTGAATGCTCTTCAAAATAGGAACAGAGAGCTCTAGCAAAGTGTAATAGTTTCAGTAGAGTTCATTGATAATGTAGGAGTGGAGGAGGACAGTTTTGAAGAGTAGAAATGTATACTACTGTATTTTAAGGTGAAATAGTAGTAATATAATATTACATTTTGTTTTTAAAATAAATAGCCTGCACTTGGCATTTGGTATAGAGCTGTAGCAGTAGATTGGAAACAAATAAATAACAGAGATGCCATAATATAAGTACATCTATCATCCAACATGTTCTGGAAATCCATATTATGGGGAGGATGTATTATCCTGGAAGCTCTCCCTGGCTGATAGATGGTAGTGAATGGCATCTGCACTGGCTGATCAATAAGAAAGTCTCAAGAACATCAACCATGAATTTCCTTAGGGAAATAATGTACATTTAAAGCAGACCTGTCACTTCTGAAACTGTAGATATTTCTAAAGGAGCATTAGAATCTCACTTGCTTGAAATATGTTCACTTATACTTAGATGGCCTGCATGCTAGTTGGTGGCACATTATATTAGTCACACAGTTTGCCAAAAAGAGTACTAGCCAATAGAAACACTGCATTTAAGCACAATTTTTAACCCTATACTAACCTTCAAGCCAACAGCAGAACAATGCAGAAATACACAGCGGCTCCTCCTTGCTTCCTTGTGGTGGGCATACACATCCCATAAAGCTTTGCAATAATTGACTTCCCAGAGATTGCAAAAAAGTTATATCTTCCTGTGATTTGCCAAAACAAATTATGAATGTTATGCTAATTTAGCTAGGATGTTTCAGGGACATTAATTGTCAAAATCAACTGCCAAAAAACTGAAGAAATTTGCAAACTCTAGGGTAAGTTTATTCATATTTATTTTGGTATAAAATGCTTTCATACACTACTGAATCTCCTCTATCAGATGCATTCATAATCCACAAAATTAAATATGCATTTAATTTATCAATGGAGAAAAGAGTGGGGAAGGAGGGTAGAGGGATGATTTATTAGATAATTAAATCTCACTGAATTTGAGATACAAGCCCTGTTCACCCTTACATGACCAGAAGCAGGCAGTTTGCATCAATAGATGCATGCAATGTGCCTCCACAGATGGAAACACCTCTGTTGCACAAAGTATAATGGATATATCTAAGGAATTATAATACTCAAAAAATTATCTTAGTTTATTTTGTAGGTCTAGGTGTTATTACTTAAATTCGTGTGGATCCTATTTAGGAATCCTTGAACAACCAACCAAGGTTGTACAGAAACACCTTTTATGCAGACTTTATTTTAATTATTATTGCCACATACTAATTTTAAAAATGTAATCTTTATTTGTACATTTAAAATGTTGTTAAAAATGCAACGATTAAAAAATTCATGTTAAACCCAAGGGCCCTCATTCAATTGTGATTTGGCCAATTCAATAGTGCTTTAAATAAGCACATAACATATATTTTTTTAAAAAGTTTTTAGTTAGTGAAAACCTTGCTTTTGGATAGATGTTTACTAACTAAAAACTTCTTTAAAAAAATATGTTATGTGCTTATTTAGACCCCTATTCAATTGGCCAAATTGCAATTGAATGAGGGCCAAGGTGTTTAATCCTTTGGGCTTTGTGACGTCCAGCAAATTATTAAAGGTTTATTTAAGTTTTATATTTGTTGTTATTATATTCTTTGCTTTGATCACAGCTTTTTTATTTAATTACTTTACTATGCTCAAGTCAATAAAAGATTTGGTTTTTCAATTCAACTGTATTTGTGTATTTTTGGTTATGTTTCCTTAGTCAAATCCTTATCAGGTACCCTGGATTTTAATTTACATAAGATTAAGATTTTTACATAAAATTAAGATAAGGTTTTATAATCCTTTTATCTGTTTATAGTTTTGTTTATTCATACAGCACTTCACTTGAGTATATGTTTTAAGTGCCTTTGTGTTTCTTTTGTGTTAATCTTTTATCCTGTTTATTTATGTAATTCGTAATTCTATTACTTAAAGTGCATTATGATTCAAGTTGTGTTATTCAAAACTTCTTATCTTAAAGTGCTTGTGCTATTGTGACTTAGTGCTTATTTCTTCTTATATTACCCTTTTACCTCGTGACTGTTAGTCTGTCACAGTCACTACTTTACCTTATTCATTTATAGTGCTAATGCTGTGCTATTTTTAAAAAATGTATACACTCCTGATTTTATGCTGTTTCTTAAACTATATGTTTCATTAATGCTTCTGTCTATTGTTTTTTAGAAGGAGGCTGTGTCCTTCTTTTTCTTCCGTTTTTTTTGCTTTAATTATGCTTTTACTCCTTTTTCCTTTTTCTTGCTTTTCTATTTCCTTATTCTTGTATATTACTCTATTGTTACTATATTGTGACTTTGTGGTGAAGGAATTGGCTTTCGATCTTTCTTTTAAGTTAGTATTCAATCTTTATTTGTACATTTAAAATGTTGTTAAAAATGCAACGATTAAAAAATTCATGTTAAACCCAAGGGCCCTCATTCAATGTATACACTGTATAAAAATGTATACACTCCTGATTTTATGCTGTTTCTTAAACTATATGTTTCATTAATGCTTCTGTCTATTGTTTTTTAGAAGGAGGTTGTGTCCTCCTTTTTCTTCCGTTTTTTTGCTTTAATTATGCTTTTACTCCTTTTTCCTTTTTCTTGCTTTTCTATTTCCTTATTCTTGTATATTACTCTATTGTTACTATATTGTGACTTTGTGGTGAAGGAATTGGCTTTCTATCTTTCTTTTAAGTTAGTAGTGGACCTGGAGCTTTAGAGCTGTATCTATCATGCTCCACGCTATGTTGGCGTGGTCTGTGCTGTGATTGCGCTTACTGATGACATCACAATCTCCCGACGCGCGTTTCTTGATGCTCTATCAGTCTCTCAATCATCAGGGGCACAGTGCTGCCTTCTCTGTGGAGCTATTTATAGTTTCTATGGCAATTAGTTAACTCTTTATGTTCCATAGTTTCTATGGTAATTAGTTAACTCTTTATGTTCCTGAATGTTTTTGTTCATGCTTTATTTTCAAATGTTGCTTTTGACTTTCTTTTTTACTATATTATCTTTATATTATTTAAATAAGTGTAATGATTTTGAAAAAGGAAATTACTTTCAAAGTAATACTTTTAACTTGCTAGTATTAGTATACCTTTATATTATTGTATTAAAACTTTTGTTTGCTAAACATATTTTTTTATTTTAAATTATAATTATTTTGCATACAATGTTAATTTATTTTTTATCTAATCCGGATACTTATTTTTATTTTTCAATATTGTTTATTGTTTATTTATATTTCATTTTTTGTTTGTATATATTATTTACTTATTTATTTATATATATTTATTTTATTTATGTTTTATATTTATTATTGTATTAATTACTTTTATAGATAAAGATGGTATTCTAATTACTTCTTTAAATGTTTCATATCTTTGATTAAAAGTTGTTGTTTTTTTGTATTTTGTTTTATTAGTAATTCTTTCAAATGAATACTATATATATAGATTCTTCTGTTAAACTTTAGTATCCTTTTCGTATATTAAATCTAGGTAAATACTGTCCTATTGGTATGGCTTTCATTGTTGAAATTGGATGGTGACTCTTCCAATGTAACAACGAGATTGTTGCTGTTATTTTTCTATAAGTTCTTGTTGCTAGTTCTTTTTTGGAATTAACATAGATGCTTAAATCAAGGAATGTCACTATTTCTTTATTGAACTCATATGTTAATTTTACATTTTGTTATTTGTTATTCAATTTTGTTATGAACTCTTTGAGTTCTTCTTCAGAGCCGTCGTCAAAAAGCCTAAAGGATTAAACACCCTGGCCCTCATTCAATTGCAATTTGGCCATTTGAATAGGGCTCTAAATAAGCACATAGCATATTTTTTTAAAGAAGTTTTTAGTTAGTAAACACCTATACAAAAGCAAGGTTTTCACTAATTAAAACCTTCTTTAAAAAATATATGCTCTGTGCTTATTTAGAGCCCTATTCAATTGGCCAAATCACAATTGAATGAGGGCCCTTGGGTTTAACATGAATTTTTTAATCGTTGCATTTTTAACAACATTTTAAATGTACAAATAAAGATTGAATTTTTAAAATTAGTATGTGGCAATAATAATTAAAATGAAGGCTGCATAAAAGGTGTTTCTGTACAACCTTGGTTGGTTGTTCAAGGATTCCTAAATAGGATATATCTAAGGACCATCAGAGGCATAACATTTTTTTATTAGAACTAATGATTAGCTTTATGGCCTTTCCCTGCTTAGTTATTCAGTTTCAAATGTTCAATCACACACATTATTCAGTGGAGCCTACCCACTTGACTGTGAATTAAAATAAAGGATTTAGGAGAGATTCAGGAGATTATTGCAGGAATTGGAGAAGTCTCACTTCACTATTGAGAACCCTCTCATTTTATTGTATTGTCTATATCCCAGGCATGTACAACTCCAGTACTCAACTGGAGCCAGGCCAAATTTTAAAGAAAATTCTACATGAGAACAAATAAGTAAATCAAAAGAACTGAGCTGGTGACTGTCCTGATTGTACTGAAACAAAATATTATTTATCGTCTGGTTTGTGTAGAGGTGGAGCTAGCGAATGGAGGTGCAAAATAAGTTGCCCTTCCGCCTGTAACTTTTCTATACATGGTAGGTACATTTAGTAGACAATAATAATGCCAATAAATGAAAGTAAGTAGTCACATCACTCTTAGAGTGATCAATCACTTTTCTATAAAAATTATTATCTGCTCCTCTCCCTCAATAAATTAAGAGAACCCATTTACTCAATGAAGCTGCTTGTAGCAAAATGCCCCTACTCTGTTGTGTGTGCCAGTGTTTTGCACCTGCCAATGTGTTTATGCTGGCTGGAGGACTTGAACTAGTCTATATATGATTTTGTATACTTATTTAGAGAGTTAACATTGCAGAAGATGAAGAACACAATGAAAGCACGGCATTCCAATTGATATTTTAGGCACATCGTATCACATATAACAAAGAAAAATCAATTTTTCTTGCTACAAAGCCATCACCTTTGCTCCAGAGGGGATTAAGAAACAGTGCTTAGCAATATATTCCAGGCTATGAGAGAGTGAAAGTAGGAACTGTGCAAATCCAATATACATAAAGGAAATGTCTACATATAAGAGCAAGGAACATTGCTGTGAAAAGAATACCTAACAACTCATTTTACAATTTTGAAGAGAACTATTCTATACAGATGTAGAACATTTGTGTTTGGGAAAAAATAAAATTTTCCAAAAAGATGAAGATAAATATGATTTCTCAATGCTACAAGAAGATATAGTTTAAATTATGAATTAAACATGAACACAATTCCTAGTTAAATATTTATAAAAGCAGCATTGCATATTAGATTCCTTAAAAAAAAAAAACTGGAATATAAGCCTCGCATTGAACAGGTTTTCTCCACCTTGATATAGTCATTAAATGGCCTCTGTACTCTTAAAGCATTTGCTGTGTGGCAGTCTATAACTTATTCTCTAGTTTTTATTTACTTAAACCAATTTAAACCTACCATTCACTCAAACAATCCTCCTCTACCATTTTAAAGGACCAATGTACTGTAAAAATGGTTTCCCACGTTGGTGCAGTGGTTAGGATTCAGTGTTTTCATTGCTGCAACCTGGGTTCAATTCCAGTCAGGGAATCAATAGGTCACACAACCCTGAAGCCATGCAGGGTTGGGCCTGGTCAGTACTTGGATGGGAAACCACCTAGGAATACCAAGAACTGTATGCTGTAGCCCATTGGAGAAGGCAACCCACTCCAGTAACTCTACCATGAAAACCAAGAGTATCAGCATGGTGTGTTGCGATTCATGAGGTCATAGAGAGTTGAACACAACTGAATGACACAAACACACACTGTAAACAATAATGGCTGTTAAATGAAAGTACCTGCATAAGTTTAAACATTGTAATGGTAGTAGTTATACAGTAAAGATTTCCCTTTTATAGCTTTTTGGCAAATGTGCTGTGCTGCTTAGTTCCTCCCCTCTTATAATTAGTGGCTGGGCTTCTGTAGCAGGCTTCCTGTTGTGTGTTTTGATTTCTGACTGGCGTAGACCTGTGATCAGATCTACAACAGAACACACAGCAGGAGGTCTGTTACAGCTACTCCCCCCCCTAATTATGCAGAAGGGGTGGGTCTAACCAGCACAGCATGTCAACCAGAAACCTATAAAAGTAAAAGCATTACAGTATAACTACTAACACATTTTAAACATTAAATCTAGCATACTTTTGTATGTATTTTTATGTATGTAATTTCAGGGGCAGATCTGAAGGGGGGCAGTGCTGCCGAATATGCCTGGGCACCCTCAGTACACCATTCCTCCTCCCTCCTTCCCCCTCTTATCCTCCTCCTCCCTCCTACCCCCTTATCCTCCTCCTCCCTTTCCCCCTCTCTTATCACCTCCCTATCCCCTTTCCCCTCTCTCCTTACTATGATCCACAATTGGATGTTGATCCTTCCACTGCAGAATGTCTTCTGGCTGTGACCGGGATGGCATATGCTAATGACGTGACGTCACATGCTCTGCGATGGCGGAACAAGGCGGCATGATTATGTCAGTATTTTTAAATGTACCACTTTAACATTCTAAATACTGACATAATCATACCGCCAGGAAGGTGAAAGGGGTAGAGGAGGGCTGGGTGAGTGGTACAATCTTATTTCATAAAAAACTACAAAATCATTTATAGCCCCCACAGCAAAACCTTGTTGCAAAGATAATCCACTTTAACACAGCAATCCAAGGTTTGCATAACTTTGAGCTTGAAAATGTAGCACTGCCTGCTATTCAATTGAAAGCCTGCCATAAGTCCGCAATCCTAAACTGTAAATTATGCAATCGTAAGTAGCATTTCAGAGCATGATCATGATCAATTAAGTAAGGCCGTAACTACCAATTTAGAAACACCCAATAGTAACTGAGACCATCATCATGATATCATTAAAACATGGAGGTTAAACGTCAATCACTGAGCATTTAGAAGTCCAATATGCGACCAGACTCGCAATCCGGCAATGTACAAAATAATAAAAATGAATGACGATACTGTTCTAGTCAAAGAGATTGCCTTTCTGAGAGTCAAATTTCCATGAGTAGCCACGTATTGTATGCTTCCCAAAGTACACAAATGCCAAGTGAGACTACCAGGACACGATATTCTCCAGCAATAACAGCCTGTGCGAATTGGCCAGTAAGTTTTTAGATCTAAGGCTGCATACGTTTGTATTTGGATTACCTTTGTTCGTGAAAGATACCATAGAGGTACTGAATCGTATTAATGATGTCTCAATTAATGATTCCACCTTAGTGGTGACATACGATATAGAGTCTCTCTATACGTCGGTTAACCATTCTGTAGAAATTAAGGTAATTGCCTATTTCTTACAAATGGAAGCATATACCAACAGCTTGAAAAATTACTTTATATTGAGATTGCTCCAATTTATATTGGAGCATAATTATTTTGTTTTTGGAGGTGGGATTTCAAAGTCTTACGGGGTTCAATTACGAGTTACGATCGGACCCATATTCCAGATATAATGCAGTATTGATAAAACCGTAAATATGATATTCTATTACATGCGAGTTCCATTATATGAATTAACACATTGATTGCCGGGATCGATATTACACAGAAATTACACATGAAATAAAGTTTTTTTTTCGGGCAGATTTGCGAGCTTGGGAATGTTGTGCTATGAATTCTAAGACCTAACATTACTTTCCCTGTTAATAAAAGTACAGTAATGTGTGTATATGTGTATTTAAAGTGCTACGGATTTACCCCCCTTGGGGGTCCTCTCTAGCACTCGTTGGCTTCTTGGCTCCATTTGCAGGTTATGGGGTTGAACGCCAGTGATTTCGATACAATTTAATAGCAAGATTGGAATGTAACAGTTACAGGCTTGACAGATCAAAGGATTTGCAGGGTCGCAAATCGAATTCTCACATCCCGTAGGGCTTTCTCGCTCAGCGGGCTGCTTTAAGAGGCCAATTTAATAGCCGTAAGTCTTGCGGGCTACGTTACGAGCTACGGTTTTACACGTTAGGAGAATTTAATAGGGCCAATAGTATTGCAACTGCATGCAGTGTATAGGCAATGTACATGGGTTCTCAAAAAAGTATTGAAAATTACTATAGTCAACCAATCAACTGATAAAGTCAAAGAAACATTCTAGGATTGCTACCTGCTTCTTTAATGATAGATGTGTATAGATCACTACAACATACTGCTGGATGAAATTAAGTCAATTACAGTATTTTGACCTCTCTCTTTCCATGGATTGAGAGCAGTGAAGCATAGTGTGCAGCTTACAAACAAGGCCAATGAATGGCATTTGACTCTTGTCAGCAACGCTATATGCTCCCAAGCAGAAAATAAGTTCTGGAACAGAATATATTAAAACACCATGTTTCACTGCTTGTCGGCAGAGCATGAAATAAAAGTTGCTAAGGCTGTTAAATACAGTGAAGACAGGAAATGTTCCATCACAGAATTTTGAATTACATGTCAATTTTTATTTAAAAGACGTGAAAGGTTTGTGACTCAAAGTAAATGGGTCATCTGTAATAGTGCACAAACATTGCTTTCCTGATTAATTTAATGTAGCTGCTCCACCAAAGCACGTAAACAATTTTTTTAATAAAAACCAACAGGTAATTTAAATAAAGAGAATAATTTTCTTGGCTTTGTTACTTAGTAGAAAAACAAATATTTCACTGGTTTTATTTTTAAGTACAATTTTTTTTGTTGTTGACATCCCTAAATAAATGGATTTCTGTATTTGCCTGAATATTGTATAAGACAATAGCTTATAAGACGATCTGTCAACATGTGGAAGCTAATGAAGGGGAAAAAAACGTCAAAGCATAAATAGTAAGGCAACTTGATCAGATGGGCAGTTACCTCTTTAAGATTCTGATTTCGGAAAACATATTGTACTAAAATAAGGCAAATATAGTAATAAGAGAAAACATAGAAACAACATTTGCCCTTTTCTTGCCTTTGCTGTCCAGATACAGAAGGAAGATTTTATACCAAAATGCAGGAGGCCATGGCCCACAGAGGTTTTATCATAGCTTATCTTACTGGATTTCTTTTATCATATTTTATATTATTATGAATAATATTTTTAATTTGTGGATACCTCTCTGGGACTTTTGATGACCAAGTATGTTATTCTAATTTCCAATACCAGTTGCTCTGAGGATCATACTTCATTATTGAGCAGGCTTATCAGACTCTATGAGGAACAACTACTCTATGTTGTACGTGTGTATCCTGTAAGTAATATTTGTTTGCGTGTCTTTAAATAAATTAGGTACGTCACCATATTTGGCGCTATGTGCTCTCCTATTTCCCCCTAATCTGTGATTACATTTTGGCTGTATGTGATCTTTTACATGTTGGCCATCTGTTATTATATTTGTTTTTTTCCCGGGATTGAAGAGCAAAATTCAGGGTGAAGATCCTTTACCACAAATTTGTATTTTATAAGGACTTCTTTCTGTCTACATATATTTGTTTTTGTTTTGTCATGGACTGGTTAGGTCAGTACAATTGTGTTCTCTTTTTTTGTTGGCATTTAATCCAACTATAAGGGATGATATTTTGCAACTCTTATCATATTTGTATGTTTTTAGAACATAGTAAAAGGACATGTTTTCTATACGAGACAGAAAATGATACTAAAGTCCAAATGCTAGCAGCTTGATAAGTGGATCAGAATGATTTATGATCTCATCACTAAATTAGTGAAAACATTTTCTACCAACCCAAGACATTGCTGAATTATCCAAAGGGACAAAGGGTTGTGTTAACAATAAATTGTAAATACCACCAAATAGATTGTTCACTCTGTATTTAGGTCAAGAATCATGGTGCTAAAGACTGTAAACAACAACAATGGAAAGCAAATAAAATACATAAAGAACCACAATTAGACACAGTAAGTAAGAAACAGGCTGAATAGATATGATACCTTTTAATGGCTAACTAACTAGAGTTACAAAGCAAGATTTCAAAGATGATCCTTCGTCTAACTAAAGTCAACCATTAAATGGTACCATATCTTTTCAATCTATTTCAAATTTTTCCATGGCTAACATGGTACGAACCTATACTTTATACAGCAAAAATGTGTTATATTTTTCTCCAAAATGTTATACGGTTTTTGTATATTGTATTGTTTGTAAGTATCCATGGTTAAAATAACAATATATACTTTAAGATGTTAACCTGTGAAAAAGGTTGAGTGGACTCAAGAATGAGATAAATGCCTAGATTGTTCACCAGTTTGTCTGATATTTTTTATTTTATTTTATATTTTTACAATTTCCTTGCAATTTCTAAGCTTTGTTCTGTTCTTAAAATGAAATGTCAATGGTTAATTTTTAAAGCACAGAAATATCTTTGAAAGAAATAAATTAAAATTTGTATATGTACATGGCCTTATAATGCCACCATATATCAACATGAACATGTTGGCCTCTATTGAATTTAGCAATTGTTAATTACTGAAGCTCGTAATGTAGCCCGTAAACTAATTTGTTAGCATCTTTTAGCTACCCGCAAATGTTTTGTGGGTTGCAGGTTGAAATCCCTGCGGTTCTCAAAATCGTAACTCCAACCCATCTAAGCCTTTGATCTTTCAAGACCGTAAATGTTACAATCGCAAATTGCTATTCAATCGCTACAATTCCTCAAGCCCGCAATTGTTTTCACACCCGTAGATGGCAAATGTAGAAGAAAATCCTACGAGTACCAGATGGGACTTGCAAGGGGGTTAAACAACTGATCGTAGCAATAAATGCGAATAAAAAAAATGAATACTGCACTTTAAAAGACAGGAAAAGCGATGAAAGACATTAGAATTAATGCACAACAGTCTCAAAGTTGCAAATCTGCAATAAAAAATGTTTTTTTTTCTTTCATTTCCATGTTATAGCAATCTTGGTAATCAAGGAGTTAAAACATATCAGGCCATCCACATGGACTATAACACTTTCTTCATTCATTTGTATTATTTTGTACATTTCCGGATTGCAAGTCTGATCACATATTGGACTTCTAAACGCTGATTGCTTGACGTTCAACCTCCATGTCTCATTTACTATTGTCTTTTTCTAAATCGGTAGTTACGGCCTTGCTTAATTGATCATGATCATGGCCTGAAATGCTACTTACCGGTGCAAGGTTTAAGGTTTAGTGTCACGACCCACTCTCTGGCTGGGGTCTGCTGACTTGATTTGGGTTACTCTGGACCTTGGAGTAGCTTTGAGTACAGGAACATCATGTCTCAGCCCTTGGTTTAGACTGAGCAATATTGACAGTAAGTCTGACGAATCTTACTGCAAGCATATGTCCCTGGGTAAATAATACATCTGCACACAAAGTCTTGATGAAAATTATGAACAACTTCTTTATTTTTCCACAAGTATTTAAACAACTCACAAAACCAGTACAGGGAGTGGCTACTCTTAGTCAAACCCTCATTCCCCTCTGGCCATTCTCACAGAAGTAATTTGTGGGAACTTATTAGTCTCCTCCCCCAGTGCCTTCCCACTAGGTGTGGCTACAAGCTCATTCTCTCCCTGTCTGTGGAGAGAGTAACATCTCTGCCCTGGCCTATGGCCCTAGTATTGAGGCTGGAAGCCCCTGTACTATCCCATTGTCCTACGGTGCCTGGCAGTCTGGCAAATCTCTTTGTTCTGGCCTTGCTATCACTTCAAGTGTTTACTCTAAAGACCATATGGCCAACTCCTGACTGAGAGTTTATACAATGGGGGAGGGTTGACTAATTAAAACATAACTATCACTCCCCAATACAATATACAATATAACACTAACATATTATCCCCCATAACACAATATACAGATGGTGGCGATTGGTATATAACAGTCCAGTCCCAATATAGGCCACTGCTGCCAGTCTCAAGATGGCCCCAGCATAGTTCACGCCAAATCCAATATGGCCCCTGGGTGATTCATGACAACACCTCCCCAAGCGTGGCAGGAAACATCCCTGATTTTTCCAGCTACGCTGATCAGTCATGAATGTGCTGGTTTGGCCCTCTGTATGCTATGCCAGTTCTTGTCTGTCCCAAGGTGCAGAGTAAAAACCTCCCCCAGCCCTTGGCCTTGCTCCCACTGTATAGAGCAAATTGCTCTTCCCATTCACACCCACCCAAATAGTCCAGGGTACCTCCCCAATAATCTGGTATCCCAGAGTACAACAGGTGGGCCACAGTTTCTGTCCCATAGCAACTCTGTTCCCCCCAGCCAGTCCCCACCGATGGGCTGGGATCTCTAATACAGTCTCTGGGCCTATGGGATCGCAAAGGGACAGCTCCTCTTGGCTTCCTTCCTCTGGTCCAGCTGTTTCCGTTGCTGCTTGGGGAGCTACGCTGCTCCCACCCAAGCTGTGCTTACACTCCTCCATTGCCCGGGGTTGAGCAACTTTATCCCAGTCCTTTCTGTTGAACTGGGTCTTTGGAGTGGTGTCTGTTCCAGTGGGCCCCTGGACAATGGTTATCCAGGGTATCTCCCCACTTGGTACACCCTCTGTCATGGTGCCACTCTGCACCCATATTGCTTTTGCCAAAGCTGGCATGCTTGCTGCCCTGGCCTGGCTCTTTGTGCCCCTGGCACTCTCTTGCTGTGGGAGGTCAGGTTCCCTGTAGCCAGAAACCAATTATTTTCCCTCCCCACAGTCTCTTAAACAACCCTCCTGGGCTCTGTGCTTCACTAGCACCTCTGGGGACAACTCCCCTGGACTGTCAGGGTACAGACAGTGGTTATCTGATGCAGGCTGGGGAATCTCATCATTCCCTTCCAGCCTGGCCTCTAAGGCTCCCTTCCCACCGTCCATCACATAATAATCCCGAGCCTCTGGCTCCATTAACAGTTCTGGCCAACACACTTTGCCTAGAACTTCTGAGGGCAGACTTAACTTATCTGGCCCTAGTTTGTGAACAGTTCCCACTTCCTCTGGGATTAAATCTCTTGGGGTATCAGGGGGCAGACATGGATTATCTGACCCCACCCAGGGAACATTCCACTGGGTCTCTGGCTCTTGGGGCTGGTGACTAGGTCCTGACACAGTTACTGCATGTTCTAGGGGCAAACATTCTCCATCCCCAGGAGTTGGCAAAGGAACAGTGTTTACCCCTTCCCACTCATCACTTTGTTTACAGTCTAGAAATGCCTCTCCCCAGTTCCAGTGAGCATACTCCCTCTGGTACATACCGTCTGAGTTGTAAAAATACTTCTTGGGTATCGCATCCCACAATTCCACATACTCAGCCTCCAGTTGCAGCTCTTGCTGAATCAGGGGTTCCAGCAAAGGAGCCTCCGGGAACCATGCTTCCAGTCCCAGACCCCGGCAGCGTTCAACAAACAAGTTATTATGCCTCCTTGCAGTTCCCATGCCACATTCCGGATCACCATTCAGAATCTCACCGACCCCATATTCTAGATCCAAACGAAAATAGAGATCCTCTCTCCGGCCACCCAAGGACTCTATCCTGGCAAGGTACTGTTCCTCCAAGTCCATCTCTTTCTCTACCAGTTCCTCCAACCAGCTTGCCAGCTCATGGCCATGCCATAATTGCATGAATGCCATCCATTGATTTAGCAGGAGTAGTCTGTAGTCCTCTGCTTCCATCTGCTCCATTTTCTGGTCCTTCTCAGAGTACCCCACCACTGTGCCACCAATTATCACGACCCACTCTCTGGCTGGGGTCTGCTGACTTGATTTGGGTTACTCTGGACCTTGGAGTAGCTTTGAGTACAGGAACATCATGTCTCAGCCCTTGGTTTAGACTGAGCAATATTGACAGTAAGTCTGACGAATCTTACTGCAAGCATATGTCCCTGGGTAAATAATACATCTGCACACAAAGTCTTGATGAAAATTATGAACAACTTCTTTATTTTTCCACAAGTATTTAAACAACTCACAAAACCAGTACAGGGAGTGGCTACTCTTAGTCAAACCCTCATTCCCCTCTGGCCATTCTCACAGAAGTAATTTGTGGGAACTTATTAGTCTCCTCCCCCAGTGCCTTCCCACTAGGTGTGGCTGCAAGCTCATTCTCTCCCTGTCTGTGGAGAGAGTAACATCTCTGCCCTGGCCTATGGCCCTAGTATTGAGGCTGGAAGCCCCTGTACTATCCCATTGTCCTACGGTGCCTGGCAGTCTGGCAAATCTCTTTGTTCTGGCCTTGCTATCACTTCAAGTGTTTACTCTAAAGACCATATGGCCAACTCCTGACTGAGAGTTTATACAATGGGGGAGGGTTGACTAATTAAAACATAACTATCACTCCCCAATACAATATACAATATAACACTAACATATTATCCCCCATAACACAATATACAGATGGTGGCGATTGGTATATAACAGTCCAGTCCCAATATAGGCCACTGCTGCCAGTCTCAAGATGGCCCCAGCATAGTTCACGCCAAATCCAATATGGCCCCTGGGTGATTCATGACATTTAGGCTTTCAGTCAGGTAGCTGCGGGCTTGATCAATTGACTCTATCTGTAACTGTTGCAAATTTCAATTGAATGGAGACCTTTATATGACAGAAAAGTGACCTGAAGTCCTCAAATTCTTCATCTATTTCCCATCACACGGGAAATATATACAACAACTACCACACACAACAAATAACATAAATATAACTTAACATATCCTGCATTTCTCAGTAAATTGTAATTGCTTGCTGGTGCATTATGGTACCATTAGAAATACTTCAACAGAATATTAGTTACTGTCTTAAAACTAATTAAAAACAATTGCTATTTATTGACAAAAACAGAGCTATATTCTGTAACAAAAATATATTACTTGATTTAATGATTTTCTCTTTCAGAATTGCTTTTTTTTCCTAGTGGTAAACACATTAAGAACTTATAAATCCAGCTTAGTACCAAATGGCTTCCTAAATGCACTGAAAAAAAACAGAAACGATCAGCCTTATTAAATTGCGATTTGGCAAATTCTAAAGGGCTCTATTTAAGCACATAGCATTTACTTCTGTAAAAAAAAAATATGCTATGTGCTTAAATAGAGCCCTTTAGAATTTGCCGAATTGCAAATTAATAAAGCTGTATATACAGTATATAATCCTAAAGTACCAAGCACTTAACTGAAATGAGAAGACAATTTTGGCCAGTATTAAATAAAAGGCCTAAAGCAGAATACAACTAATATCTATTTTTTGATAATTCTTGGATATTTTATTTGTATATTAGTGCAACCCTATTTTATAAGAAGACTCATTTGTATATGCATAATCTCTTAAACATATATCTAAATTTCCCTTTTCTTACCTTTTTCTTATCTACCACATACTGCTTATATCAGAAACACACATTACATGGAGTCATTCTATACACATACAGATCTATTTTATTTAAAAATAAAACTTGTTTCCCACACCCCCAGAGCTGCCTACATAGGCACCTGATATCCACCGATAGAAACGCTGCATTCAAATTCAGATTTAACTCTTTACTAACCTTCAAGCCGGCAGAAGTTCAATATAGACTCTCCCTGTTTCCTACTAAAGGGGGACTACACATAACATGATTCCTTCCCGCGCAAACTGCTTTCACATTGTAATATTGTATTAAAATATATAGCTGCCTGTGATTGGCCAAAATGAAATATGAATTTTATGCTATTTTTAGCAGAGATATCAAGGGGTGTTAACTTACAAAAACTGCTGCTTGCAAATTTAAGAGACTTAGCAAACATCAGGGTGAGTTTGGTAATGTTTATATTTTTCCTACACTACTAATTCTCCTCTATCAGATACATTAATAATTCAGGTAAAAAAAAATGTTTTTATTAAATTAAAATTAAATTATTTTCTACAACATTACATTTCTGCTGATCAAGTTCCTGAGATGGAAGAAAAATGTGAATGCAGAGGAAGCTTCTATCTGTACAATGGAAATGTGATAGCTAAAACTGCAAGTGCTTTCAGGAGTAATGAAAATATCATTAATTTACAATATTGCACCCTCCTGAGAAAACAGCAGAAATAATCAGCTCAGCTGGAGATCTGTTTTTTGAGTAGCAGACTAATTGTTACATGACTTGAACTATATCATTTAGTCAATTTCTGCATAATGAATATACAAAGCTTTTCATTTTTATATGGTAAGCTATTTCAAGTGCAAATTATGTTGTTGTGTTTTAGGCTTTGTAATGTTATGCTCTTGTGTTGAGGAAGAGTTTGGAACAATAAAAGGATGACACTAATTCGGTGCTATCTTAGTTCACATTTTAATGATAATTATTTAAAAATGTAAATGCATGTCCTTACCAGACTGTCACTATAAGACTCTGCTTTGGCAATGGCTTCTTCTACAGCTTCTTCTGCCACACGCAAGGCCACTGACAAGGTGTCCATCATACTGTGCCCTATGTACAAGAAAGTAATTTGTGAAAGACTCCAAATATCCATACATGTTTAAGGGTCCATTTTGATGAAGTAGCAGTAAATAGGTAGCTGCAGGGAAGAAAATATCAACTTTTTTCGACATTAAAATTGAAAAATTGTTACTAACATTCTTTACTTTGTAAAAGTAATGAAGATGACCATTACAGTAGTCTTTTATAAATTGAACATTATTATGTCAGAACTTGAAATAAATACACAAAGTAAGACCATACTTGCAAAAGTATTCACCCCCCTTGTCATTTTTTGTGTTTTGTTGCCTCACAACCTGGAATTAACATGGATTGTTGGAGGATTTGCATCATTTAATTTACAGATTATGCCCACAACTTTGAAGATGTTTTTTTTTTATTATTGTGAAGCAAACAACAAATAGGATAAAATAAAAGAAAAAGTTAATGTGCATAACTATTCACCCCCTTAGAGTCAATACTTTGTAGAGCCACCTTTTGCGGTAATCACAGCTCCAACTATAATTCCAGGTTGTGAGGCAACAAAACACGAAAATGCAAGGGGGGTGAATAATTTTGCAAGGCACTGTATCTATAGCATGAGTTGCAGGAGCGCCTTTGTCGCTCATTTCAGTCTAAGTCCCGCGTGTTTCAATGCCTTAACTGCTCACCTTGCTTCGCAAGGCTCGCAGGGCAATGAGCGCCAAATGGTTTCGAGCTTGGAAGGGTGACGACAACTCGCAGTTTGACAACAGTTTTTAACTTGCTTTAGACATTCAAATGTGAACACAGATGTACTTTTTATTTACTGTACTACTGTACGGTGGAGGGCTTCTATTGCTCTTTTGCCCACCATATTATAAATGATTGTTGTGGTGAACTACCTACTCATAATTTCCACAACACGGGCGCAGATCCCGCTCCATGCTGATGATAGCCAGTAAGCTTGAAACAGCTGTACATGGATTGGATACTCAGCTTGTGTTTATTCCAACCTTGGCTTTGCATTAAAGCTGTGTAATACAGCATGCATAAGCTTAAAGGAAGCCATGTTTGATAATGGCTACGGAATGAAGAGCGAGGCATTTGTGGCCACGTTTGTGTGTCCCATCTCAACTTCCCAGGATGCAGTGTAATAACTGTTTTTCTCAGAACTCTGAGCTGGAAGCAGGTTTTTTAACTTCCTTTAGACATTCAAATGTGAACACAGATGTACTTTTTATTTACTATATATATATATATACTAGCGAATTGCCCGTCAAAAAATTACGGCAATGAAATTGTAAGGTAGCTAATGCTGTTTGGTGTATAATAATGAAATATGTAATACATTACTAAATGAATATACTGTACCTATTTTGAAGCATTGTGATGAAGAGCTGGCAATCTGTGTTGATGTTGCTGCAGCATTAGTGGTGTGGAGCTGCTGTGTAAGCATGCTGAATGTGTGCACTGTGTGGTATGAATATCCGTAGGTCGTGTGTTGCGTTTTGCGACTTTGTTGTGGTGTTTTGCGAGTTTCTTGTGGTGTTTTGCGAGTTTAGAGTGCTGTAGCCTCGTTTTCGTTTTGTTCGGCGGCCATTTTTTCTCTCGCTTAGATTTTTTTTTAGTCTCTAAACTGTTTTATTTCGAGTAAAATCGAGGTGTAAGTTGTATTTTTGAGGTCCTGGGTGCTCCCTCTTGGTGTAGGTAAGGTTTTTATGTATGTGCTGTGTGTATGTATTGTGTTTTACATTTTGTAATGTTCGCGAGTTGCGTCCGAGTGTTGCGAGGCCGTAATGTGTGTGAACGTGTGTCGTATGTTATTTGCGAGTGTTGTAATATGTGTGTCGTGTTGTTTGGTTTGCGACCTGAAGTTTGCGAGGTCCTCAGGTGCTGGCATGGAGCGCCTACGGCACTCCATGCCAGCAACTGAGACCCTCGGCCACTGCCCTCGCTTCGCGAGGGCCGCGGGCTCGCTACGCGAGCCCGCAGCGTTAGCAACAACTCGTACGCTCACAACTATATATGTGATATATATATACACACAGAGAGAGAGAGAAGAGGAAAAGAGAAAAAAGGGAGAGAGAGAAGGATGAGAGATGGGTGGGAAAAGGGAGGGAATGAGACATGAAGGGGAGAAAATAGGGGGAAGGGGGAGGTGAGAGAGAAAGGTGAAGAAGGTGAGTAAGGGAATAGAGTGGGGGAGAGAGAGAATGGGGCAGATGAGTGGGAGAAAAAGGGGGAGAGCGAAGAGTGGGAAAAATGGGAGAAAGAGGGAGAGGAGGGGGATGAAGGGAAGGTTTATTTGTAACGCACCAGCATATTCCATCGCTCTATACAAGGGTTAAGTGCAAGGCAACAAAAACAATAGCAACATTAACACATTCAAAAGGATGGAGGGCCCTGTCTTTAAGTTTAGAAGACAGCGTCCATAGTTATTTCCCCAAAGCACTATGCAAGATTAAAAACTTGCAAACTTACAATCAAAACGGCAAACTTACTTATCTGTAGTAATGAGAGAAAGGGAGGTAAAGAAAATGAGAGAGAGAAAAATGGGGAGAAAGTGTGTAAAATGGAGAGAGAGAAAGGTGTAAGGGGATAGGAAGAGAAGGGGGAAGAAGGTCATGGGAGAAATTGGGGGTAAAAGGAATAGTGGGAAGGGGAGGAAGAATTAAGAATGGGGGCTGGAGATAATGTATGCGAGAGGAAAAAATTAGATAGAAATAAAGACAAAATGGGGAAAAAGAAGATAGGGAGAAAAGAGAGGAAAGATGATGGATAGAGAGGAGGGTAGAGAGAAAGGGAGGAAAGGCAGAGAATGGGAGAGAGAAGAGAGATAAAAGTTGGAGAAAGGAGGAGGAAATTAGGGAAAGAACACAAACAATGTAAAAGAGAGGAGGGGAAGAGGAAGAGAGAAAAAGGGAGAGAGAGAAGATGGGAGATGAGTGGGAAAAAGGAGGGAGAGAATGGCGCAGATAAATGGGAGAAAAAGAGGGAGAGAGAAGAGTGGGAAGAATGGAGCAAGAGGGAGAGGATGGGGAAGAAGAGAAGGGGAGAGCAGGGGAGAGTAAATGGAAGATAAAAAAGTTAGAAAGAAGTAGAGAAGTGGGATAGGTGAGGGAATGAAAGATGGAGACAGGAGAGGAGATGGAGAAGAAGAACTTGACGGGCAGTGAAAAAGAAGGGGAGAGAATAAAGGGAGAAAGAGAATGTTCTTATTTTCCTTTGCTCCTAGTTAAGTTTCATTGTAAAGATTTTGTTTTTCATTTTCCAAGCCAAGCTTATAAAAAAGACAAACAAAATGACAAGAAAAAAAAATCAACAACCCATAAAATAATATTACCTTGTGATTGTCTGTAGAATGTAGAGTCACTTCCGCAAATGCTTCCTTCATTCTCAAAGGTTTCATCAATAAAGCTTCCCTCTACAAGGAAGACCAGTATGTTAATATTACACATATAATTGAAATATGTAATTTAGTGATTCAATAACAAAGCCAGATGTCTCTATAGTTATATTAAATTAAACCTATGATTATACTTTATATATAAATGGCCTGCTATTCAGCATCACTAAATGCATATTTTTATTGTTTCGGTGGAAATCATTTAATGACTAATGCTACGTCTGGGGACTTCATGGCGATGTAATAAAATTAGCTATGAAGAACTAAGTCTTTCAGTTTTCTTGTTTTAAAAAGTCATAAGTAAACTTATTAATGACTAGTCTTACGTACGTGGTATATTGGTAGACATGGAAAAGAGTCCACTCCAATCATAACAATATAGCAAAGTTACTTTTTAACTGACTTTTTTTTTTAAAGCTAGATTACATTAATTTAAAAAAGAACAAGATCTCTAGTCATAACTGACTAAACATGTTGGATGATTTTCTATTTTTTTTTAACAAACAATTGCAATCTATGTGACATTTACTCTAAACATTTTATAAACACACATACACATGCATATATATCCTATAGAAAAGATACTATATTAAACAGTATATATTTATAACAATTGATCTGACGTGTCACACACTTGGGGGACATAGATACAATAAAAGAGTATGGCCTTGTTGAGAATGGAATTTTGAGTTAGTAATGAATTGGTATGTAGCCTCTACCCACAATCAAAACTGGCCTTAGGACTCCATTTGTTTTAGCACAGCTAAAATATTACGAGTTCTAAATAATTAAAGTTACACAAAATCAGTATTCTATTAGACCTGTAGCTCTAGCTTGCAAATAAAGTCTGACCAGCAACTTAAAAAATATCAAGTTTCTGTCAAAAACATTACAAGTACTAAATAAGAAAAAGGGCTTTTTCAAACACACAAATATGAAATAAAAAAAAATAAAAAAATATTATTTCTAAATAATGTTGATCCCGGGACTTAAGTGGTTAATACATATCATGGAAACCCACATGGACTAAAAAAAATGAACTAATTCATTTTATAGATTGCTAGATTGTGAGCCTGATTGGCAATTATTACTTATTAGAACTGATTAATTCTCAACCGATTACGTCTAACTTCCCTGTTTTACTGATGTCATAATGACGGCCTCATTTACTATTGGCTGTGTCTAAGAAGTAAATTACGGGCTTGCTTAAATATTGGCAAATCATATGATCACGCCCCTTGAAATCAGCCTTAAAAATAAAGGGTTTACCACTTTAGCCTTGAGGTTGGAATTTGAGAGCTGGAGTCAATAGAATACATCTAAACAAACACCCACAACCAAATTTATAAGTTTGAGGCATTTGCAGGCTTCTAATAGAATAGGGCCCATAGCTATTACATTCCACCCACAGCAAACACTTACGAGTAAACTCTTACAGGTGACTGCTACATATGAACTGTTCTCTACTCTGTGAATGAAGTTACCTAAAGTGCTATCATATGGCTCCTGTAAGAGTTACTAAAAATCTTAAGTGTTCTTGTATGGCTCTATGAGTGTTTGCAGTGAGACAAATCCTTACATTCACAATCAACCTACGAGACACTTACGAGAACACATTCAAAACAGTTAAGGTGCTACAAGTATCGCAGGAGAAAAAATGGCCTAAAGAAGCATTTAAGTAAAGTACTACATTTATATTTTTAAAAACAATCCCCCCAAAAAATAATTAAAAAAAGAACAAAATTAAAAAAAAAAAAAAAACTAATTTACAAAAAAAAATAATCATTTATCACAAATAAAAAAAAATTACACAAAATAAAAAAAGAATTACATTTAAAATAAAAAGTATGATAAAATAAAAAAGAATATAAACATGTAAAAAAATAAAATAATACTTACATAGGCCAAATGAGCATGAACTAAAGTAGCTGAGCTCCTCCTAGGAGAAGATCCCCACCGTAAATGGCTGTTGCTGAACTGTCTGCTGCTTAAATAGGGTTTTTGAGAGTTCTAAATGGCTGAAATAGATGTCAATCATATTTCAGCCAGTCAGAATGGATTTACACTTGTCACCCTGGTCAATGTGATTTTTTTAATTGTTTGAACCAATCAGATTGCTCGGATTGTAAGTCCCTCAATATAAGCAATCTGATTGGTCCAAATAATTCAGAAATCATATTGAGCAGAATAACAACTGTAAATCCATTCTGATTGGGTTAAATTGATGTCAGTCATATTTCAGCCAATCGGAATGCTCAAAAACCTAATTTAAGCCACAGAATGGCCATTTGTTAATCTTTTTTTTTTAGAGAGGTGAGACTTTTTATTGCGGGCCCTTTCCTGGCCCAGAAGATGAGGAGCATGGGCTTCTAGCAAGAATGAAGAGAACAAGAACCTCTTCAATCAACTTGGATAGCCTATCTGGTCCAGGAATGAAGATTGAGGACCAGGGCGTTGATGATAATCGCAGGATGATCATTTGGCCCAGGTAAGAATAAATATTTTTTTTATTATCTTTTTTTAAGTTATTATATATTTTTTTATTTTAGTTGTAATTCTTTTCTTATTTCTTGTAATAATTTTGTTATTTTTGGTAATTTTATGATTTTTTATTTTGTGTAATTTAGTTTTATTTATTTTGTTTAATTTATTGGCTTTTTTATTTTTTGTTGTGGGTAATTTTTATTGTTTAGTGTAGTGCTTTACATAGAGTTCCATGGGGGTTCTAGTGGACCCCCAAGGCACTTCATGTGTTAATTTAGGTTACCACAGGGATCTGTATATATGTAATAGATGTACCATTGGGGTCTGTATAGACCCCCCCATGGTATGGGGTTAATTTATTAGGTGCAGCAAAGGGCCTTACAGAAGGAAATTATTTAGATACTACAGGTCCTTTAAGGACCCACGCAGCAGATGTTAATTATCACGTTGTTAACACGGATCCTAGCAGCAAGGGTTAACTGTTTAGGTGCAACGGGGGACCTTGAAGCATCTAGGTTAATTTTAGGTTCCTCTGGGTGTGATCAGGACTTCGTGGCAAAGGTTAACTTTTTTGGTGCAGTTAACTTTAAGGGCCCCCAGAGCACGGGGGTTTACATTTTAGTTGCCATGGGTAGTCTCAATCTAATCGATGGATCAAGGTAGGGTGAAATACACACTTTACTGAGGTTTATTGAGATTTTATTTATTTGGCCATTTTAAAATACAGAATGCTATTAACTGGTATATGTATATATATATATATATATATATATATATATATATATATATATATATATAAATATAAATAAAAGGAAGCTATGTTTGAAATGGTAATGGATTGCAAGAGCGAAGCCTTTGTTGGCACATTTGCATGTCCCTACCAAGGTTCCCAGAATGCAGTGTAATTACTGTATTTCTTGGAATTCCGGGCATGAAACAAGTTTTTTAACTGGTTTTAGACATTCAAATGAACACAAATGTACTATTTATTTGCTCTATATATATGGTATAGTCATGTTTATGAAAGTGATAAGCATTGTAGAGCCCTTAGAAAGGTCAAAACCTCAGTAAATGTGCTCCCTAATACAGGAATGACGAGGATCTCCAAGAGTTCTCCAAATCTCCACCTTTAGTACATCTGTCCTGCTCTTTTTTTTAAACCAGAAATCTGATTTTCTATATCTGTCCTAAGATTACTGTATTAACTGCTACCACTTGCATAACAAAGTTATTCAAAGCTATTGTTTTAGCATTGACACATCTTTGAATCATGTTTCATCGATTTAGTTTTTTTGGATCATGTAGTTTTTCCTAATATATCTTTTTTAGCTTCATTATGTTAAGCTCTTAAGTACAACCTTTAATTTATTATTTATGAAATGAGTTTATGCCGCAGCATAAATATGGGAAGTCATTGATCAAGAACTACTGAAGTGGTCCTCTTTTATAATGAGCAGTTTATTTAGAAAGAGTAAAATAAATAAACATATGCTTTTGTGTTAATTTTTTTTAAATTGAAGATCATTTTCACTTTTGTTCCTAACAGCACCTGGGAGGATGGATGAACCTTGCACTCAGATAAAATCTTTATTCAGTTCCATTCAAAAACTGTCACTATGTATAGCCACTTGACATTAGGACTGAAAAGGGAAGCAAAGATGGAAACACATTTTCTCTAGAACATATTTATATCCATGGCTTGTATAATTGCTAAAAGTGTTAGTTTGTTATATATATCACAAACATGTAATGGTTTTCCAAACTACAGTTATCGTTTCAGGAGAAATAATATTTAACTCATATTTGAACCTTAACATAATTATACTAGAGGAGATATCTTTTGAAAATCTATAGGATCCAACAAAATAAAAGAATTGAACTTTATATGAAGAATTTCTGCAAACGTTTCTAACTTCTTTATGGGTGAATCTGTTAATCTGCTGCATTATAATGGGAATTTTAAACTGCTCATTTGGAGTAGGGTGTGCAGAATAGATCAAATTAATTTGTATCCATATTATTTGATACCAACAGTTAATCTATAAACTGACATACATCAATCATTCATTCTGCTGCAGCTGCACCCTTCCTCTGTCATATTCTGTAACTGGAGTCTGCTTGGCACATCTGCCAGTGTCACGCACATTGTGGTAGTCCGTTTCATTGCTGAGCAATTACAGAACAGTGAAACAGTTAAGCTTTTCTCATTCAGTCCGTCTTCCTTCCCAACCTCTATGGAATAAATTAGTCTCTTAGAGCTGCAAACCTGAAAAACATGACTGCTGTGTTGCTCTGTATTTAACATTTCATATGTATATTACAAAGCAAGTGAAGGTCATATTTGCTGTTAGACTAGAAGTACTGGATATTTTTGATGCACATGCCCACAATCTGAACCAATTCAGTAAACCAACTGAACCATTACAGCAGAGGTTTAACTGCCCATTTACTGTTCCAGGGTTACTTGCAATCCGATTATGAGTTCCCTGCCCACAGTCACTACAGGCCAGCTGGATATTACGAGCTCTAAATAATTAAAGTTACACAAAATTGATAATCTATTAGACCTGTAGCGCTAGATCGCAAATAAAGTCTAACCGACTACTGAAAAAAGTATCACGTTTCTGTCAAAAATATTACGAGTACTAAATAGGACTCACGAGGGCTTTTTAAAACACTTAATACAGCTGTAACAGCTATTAAACACATAATAGTGTACTTTAAAAGCATGGGAAGGCATGGAAATACATTAGAATTAACTGCACAACAGTCTCAAACCCACAAATATGCAATTGAAAAAAAAAATGTTAATGTTATTTTTGAGTAATATTGATTCCAGGACTCAAGAGGATAATACATATCATGAAACCCATATGGACTAAAACAGATGATCGAATGCATTTTATAGAGTGCTAGATCTCTTGATTGCAAGCCCGTCTTACTTACTAGCGAATTGCCCGTCAAAAAATAACGGCAATGAAATTGTAAGTGAGCTAATGTTGTTTGGTGTATATAATGTGGCTGATTTAGTGTCCTTCATTTTCTACGTCGTGCGACTTTTTCGGAATATCCGTAGCTGTTTGGTGGTGTTTTGCCTGTTTATGGTGGTGTTTTACGTGTTTAGGGACCTTTAGCCTCGTTTTCGTTTTGTTCGGCGGCCATTTTTTCTCTCGCTTAAGTGATTATTTCGGCTTTTTAAACCCTGTTTTTTGGACTTAAATGGACGTGTAACTTCACTTTTCGAGGTGCTGGATGCGCCCCTTGCTGTAAGTAAGCTTTTTATGTGTTTGTTGTGTTTATTTATTGTGTTTCTCATGTTTTCATGTGCGCCGTTTTCAGCCATTTTTTGCGTGTTCGGAATGGGTCGTAGCGCATCTCGTATTTTTTGCGAGGGCCGCAGGCTCGCTGTGCAAGCCCGCAAGCGTGAGCAACGACTCACATGCTCACAACTATATATGTGATTGCCACTAATTAATTTGTAGCCTCTGATTGCAGATTACGTGTAACTTCCATGTGTTACTGACGTCATGATAATGGTCTCATTTACTATTGGCTGTATCTAAGAAGTAAATTACGGGCTTGCTTAAATATTGTCAGATCATATGATCACAACTTTGAAATAGAACTTAGAAAGGCAGGGGTTACAAGTGTAGCCTTGTGGTTGTAATTTGCAAGCTGCAGTCAACAGAATCGAAACATTTAAAAAAAAAAAAAAAACACAACTCCAAATTTATGAGTTCATGGCATTTGCAGGCTTCTAATAGAATAGGGCCCAAATCTTCTAAATGATTTCATGCACTATAAAAAAACAGAGATCAACTTACCTGCAATATCCGCACAAGCTCCACTCTCTAGTCTGTGCTTCCTGTATAAATTCTTTAGGACCTTCGCACTACCAAATCTCTTGAAGCGACTTTTCACATTATTGTAATACCATTCCAAAGACTGTGTTCTTAAAAGTCTGTAGAAAAACAAAATGAAACAATTAATTATATTTAACTCACTCTATAATGAATTTGTAAATCAGCGGTATTCTCCCATGTTAGCAATTATGCCATTATAATGCGGGATGGTATTTTGGATATATAGCTTTTTACATTGACTCACAGTCTTACTAATAGATAGCTTATAATAGATAGATAGATAGATAGATAGATAGATAGATAGATAGATAGATAGATAGAATGTGCACACATGATTTTCGCTGTAAATGAGAACTGGGAAAAGGTTGAAAGTTTGCATTAAGTATAAAATATTTTAAAACAATTGTTTTATTATATAATATAATATGATTGTACCATTCTTTACATGTTGAGGATGGGATTAAAAGATTATTTTCCATTTTACCTATAAAAAGACGGTTTCACACATGTAATTTGCAGTCACATATGTTAGACATTTCCAAAATAGAGCAACTTGTCTGGCACAATAAGTATGGCATGTACTATTCTGCCTCCATACGCTACTGGCCATTTACGGAACATAATTACTTCATTTGCTATTCCACAAATGTGCTATGATGATGAATCCTTACTATAGTGCAGTGTATTGTTATTCTGCCATAATCAAAAAGTACACAGTGTGATTCATTATTGAATCCAGGCGTATAATAGATGCATCCAGCAAGAGGCCATTGGGGCCATCAGTCACAGTGAATATTTTCATGTTATGCTTGTATTCTAACTCATCCAATTAGGCCAAACAATTGTACAGAAATGAAAGTGCAATTAATTTGTGTTTGAGATTAAGCCTGCAAACCAAACACACACAATGAAAAGGCGTCTCTTCATATGAAGTCTACTAATGCTCAAAGTCTGTTTTTAATAGAGTCTAAAATCTATTAAAATAACCATCATTATTATACAAATGTTTGCCCAACATAGAATATTAGCAATGAAATAGGAAAATAAAGGAAATGAAGAGCCTGGGTGAAATAATATAAACTGAAATGTACTGACAATTAGATAGGTAACACTGAGCTAGGTAGAATTGAGGTAAAATATAACTGCAGTCTTGTCCGTGCCTTAGTATTCAAAATGTAGAATTCTAAATGAAAAGGCAGTGTTCTTATAAAAAAAAAAAAATTGTGCATAGTAGGTATTTAGGTAGCGACACTAGTTACATAGGGCCTCATTCAATTGCGATTTCACCAATTGAATAGTGCTCTTTATCAGCACAGAGCATATTTTTTTACAGAAGTTTTTAGTTAGGGAACTTCTATCCAAAAGCAAGGTCTTCACAAACTAAAAACTTCTGTAAAAAAATTATGCTATGTGCTTATATAGAGCCCTATTCAATTGGCCAAATCACAACTGAATGAGGCCCATAGTAATTAAGGTTGAAAAAAGACTTTCAGTCCATCAAGTTCAACCTGTTAAGATCTCCTCTGATCTGCAATATGCGGAATAGTTATTAATTAAATAATTATTAATAGTATAGTATTGGAGGATGAATAAAGAGTTAGTCCATCAAGTTCAAGCTTTTTAGATCTCTATTGATCTTTTTAATGTGGACTATTTATTATTATTTGTTAATTGTTATTTGATCTAGAGGAAGGCAAACAGAAAAAAAAAAAAACCATTGAAACTTTGCCAATTGTCTCATAAGGGAAAAAAAAAGCAAAATTCCTTCCTGACCCCAGAAACTGGCGATCAAATTTCTCCCTGGATCAATACTCCTTCGCTAGTTATGTAGGAAAGCCTTGAATGCCCTCTTTATTCAAAAATATATCTAATCTGGACACTAGTCTATCCAGTTGGTACTTGCAGCTCTTGGTTTCTGCTGTGCTTCCAGATGAGGTGGTGTTGCAATATAATAATGTTAGTGTTACCAAGGAGATACTTATGTAGGTAGCGACATTAGCCTATCCAGATGGTAGTTGCAGCTCTCAGTTCCTGGTGTTCTTCCAGATGAGGTAGTGTTGCAATATAATAATGTTAGTGTTACCAAGGATATGCTTATTTAGTTAGCGACATTAGTCTATCCAGGTGGTAGTTGCAACTCTTAGTTCTTAATGTGCTTCCAGATGAGGTGGTGTTGCAATATAATAATTTTAGTGTTACCAAGGATATACTTATTTAGTTAGCGACATTAGTCTATCTAGTTGGTAGTTGCAGCTCTTAGTTCCTGATGTGCTTCCAGATGAGGTGGAATTGCAATATAATAATGTCAGTGTTAACAAGGAGATACAGTAGCTGCAATCTCTGTGGCAATACCTTTATGCGTTTTAACCCAATATAGGACATCCTCTCTGTAGAAACTCCTGAAGTACCCTATGGAGGGTGATACACAGAGACATATTGCCACAAAGATTGCTACAACCATATTTTCTTGGTAACACTAACATCATCACATTGTAACCCAACCTCATCTGCATGCACAGCCTGAACCAATAGCTGCAGTTACCAACTAGATGGACTAAAGGATTATCTAAATACTGATGTAACTTTGCTTTGCACAAGGATATGATCATTTATTTTAAGCTGTGCAGAAATATTTTGTACATTATGAAGTCAAATTCAATACATTACAGTTTAGAGGTCATTTAACATGCTCTATCTTAGCTTAAAGGAGCATCCACCATAAACATATGATGAAAACATAATAATAATACTGCACATGTTACAGCTTTGTGTGATATATCTTCCACCCATCTATCCCATACATATATTCTAATAAGGTATGGAAGGGGGCATGTCTTAAACCAAATAAAACCTTGTGGCAAAGCAACACGTACATTTTATCAGTAATAACTGGATGACCCTACTTTTTAGTAGAAATCTATGAATGCATCATACACAGCATGCACTTAGGTTTTTCTGTTGTAAGTGCTGTTTTTCTTCAGTGAGTCAGGTTAGTTTGATGGAATTACAAGGAGCTAGACTGTTGTGCTATAGAATTAATCCTTGAATATTAATCACGTCTCCTCGGGAGCCTCTTTTATAACAAAACTTGAATGGGGATTACAACGCTGGCATTATGCCATATCAGTGATTTGGTATGTCACATAGTATAATTTCAATTTACACCCTTCAGAGCTTTTTTTAAATTTCTTAACTCTTGCAGTAGTCTAGTAAATTTTCAAAAAATGAGACAATCTAGTGAAGGAAACCTGTCATGACCTGACATGACCATAGGTGCTCCCATCTTGACCTGGACATTATAATATAACACCCTCTGCATCCTAAGCAAAACTGCACAGCTGTGTGGAGAGTTACTGAGAATTGCCTCTGCAAAACAACTAACACCAGCCAAAATAAATAATAATATTGTGAGGGTTCCTCTGGCCTGGCAGTACTCTAACCTAGCTTTTCCCTTTATTTCCTGCAGAAAGATAGGAAAATTCATCTGGTTCATGAGGGTGCAAAGTGTAAAATGGTTAAAATTAGAGATGTGCAGTATTGTTAACATGTAATTTTCAAAATATGTACTATAAGCAGAATACTGTGTAACATTTGGATTTTGAGTCTGCATCACCAGCAATATTGGAATATACTCTCACTCAAAAAATCTTTAAACAGATATTCTCCTATTTTCTGAGTTAAATATGTAATTGATACGTAGAACCATGTGGTTTTTCTAGCTTGCCATAAAACTATTTTTGTTAATAACCTGTAATTTTAATAATATTTCACTCGGAACACATATTTTCTCTAGTTTTGCTGTAGCCACGTCTTTTATTTCCACTTTATTATTTTTTTTTACTATGTTCATTTAGAAATACACACCCAAATAAGCAGGTCTCTGTATATGTTTTAATTGCTCTTGTAAGTTTCGTTTTCCAGGAATTTAAGACCCCAATTTGAATGAGTCTATGCCTATTTGTGGAAGAGGAGAGGAAAATCTCTGGCTATCAATCTATGTAGAATATGGATGGTGTGCAATAATTCATAATTATGTTATGTGAGTGGATTTTAATATTAATACAAATATATTCACAACTCACTTTTAATCTGTTCTAAATGCTGCTTAGTATATTGAAATGATGGGGACAGAGAACCAGTAGTTTTGGGTGATAGATTAGAATATATTAGTGGGTAAAATGTCAGCAGAACCTCATTATGGTGAGAGATCTGATCACATACTGGTTTTAGAGTACACTAATCTCAGTGTTGTGAAGGTGTGTAAGATGTCCCACAGTACCATATATGAATGTACCTGAAAATCAAAGTATTCTGACTAAGATATAATGCTAAGGAGAGGAAGGTTAACAAATGATGAAGTCACACCCTCCATCCCTCACTTCAATACAGTTGGTGATCTTTCTACAGTGAACCGAAGCTCTACAATTTCTATATTATTCTATGGTGGCTCATATGATTATGAAAGTGTTCTTCCACTGGAGAAAAAGCTCATATCTAAGTGAATATAGGCCAGCCAGCTTTATACACCTCCACAGCGACTGCTTTCTTACTACTGAAGTGAGAACTCTCAATTCTATTTGTATTACATGGAGCCTGATGGAGTGTGATAAACTGGACAATTTGAATACAATACCAGTTCACGCATAAGTCTCAGAAAGGGTAAGGGATATTCTGAATTAATTAAACTTTATATTGTCTGCCAACTTTCCTGTTACCCTTTGAGCGTCAGAGGTTGGGAGACTTTTTAGTACCCCATATACCGGGCTGGTTTTCAACAAACCTTCTATGTACCTCATTATCTATGATTCCTATGGGAAGTTTTGTATGTACACATGATATCTGCATACTGCTTTTTCCCAGCATAAGTTCAGTTTACTATTGGTGTAAATATTTTTGCATTATGTTATGTGCTCAAACATATGTTATAAGACTGAGCATAAAATGAAATAAAAATAGAGAAGCAATATAAAAAAGTATTGATTGCATGGGCAGTTAGATCATAATTCTTAGTTATTCTATTAAACCTTTTTAATAAATACCCCAGTCACATCCAATGTGTCAGCGGGCATTAATATGTGAATAAAAAGCATCCACTTGGGATATCAGTTTATTTTAAACTGCCTTTGTAAGCCCCCTCTTATTCCCCACTGGTACCCATGCTGGGTGAGAGCATTAATCAGTGGTGCTTAATGTAAGAAGCAGTGCAGCACACATTAGCATGCAGCACTGTTTCGTTCCTCTTCACCTCCTGGGTGTCAACTGATCTAGCAGTTGGCGAGGGATTGTTGGTAGGTTATGTGACATTAATCTCATGTTTATGTAAACCACAATGTCAACGGCAGCATTTCCCTATCACATTTTTTACTGGCCAACTAGCACAAGACTAACTAGTAGGGTCTCCAATTTCCCCCCGGATATTGTATACTTTTCATATTGAGTTTCATTTAACCAGCTAATAAGAGATACACGTATAAAAAATGTTATGCTTATACACACTTTATTTAATTTTAATTCAAGGTTAGTGCACTTGAAAATCACATTGTTTTACGCTGTATTTTTTAATATGTCGTAGATCACGTTTTAAAAGGACCACGTTGGTCAAATTTGTTTCTATCTAGTCTCTTGAATAACAAAATGTTATATTGTGAAAATGTTGTTAGAAAGCAAAAAATAACCACAGCCATTATATTTTTCATGTTTATTTGCAATTATTCTTCCATTTCTTTGCCAAACACACTTTGTGCGGCTTCAACAGGCTGTCTATTAGAGCCAATGAATGTACTGGCAAATATATCTGTCACCTTCCCATTATGTAAATACACACTTCCTTACTTCAAAAGCCACCTCCCACCTCAGAAAGTTTATCACTGGAACCTGAAATGGCAAATTCCACAGCAGCATAATTGTATAGGAAAATAATGAATTAGAGGCTGTAATATTTTTTGCTTTGTTGCTTACTTTCAGATTTAGTTCTTTAAAAGGTAGTATTTTTTTTTTTACCACAGTGGCTCGTTAATTCACATAATTGTTGCCCTGTATTACTTTTTAATGGCCATTAACATTTTCATTACTAAAGTAGAAATTTGGTTGGTTTTTCCCCTCTCTCTTCTCTCCCATTTCTATTTTTCTAAAGTAGAAATTTGACAAATGTTGCATTCATTTTTTTCTGAAAGCGTTTCTAAACTTGAATCCTTTCATATATATTAAGGTTTCTATCATGAGACCCCTCTTCCTTCTGTCCTCTAAGGTATACTTATTCAAGTCATGAAATATTTTCTTATAAATGTTCTCTTTTAGACTATATGTCTTTTTTGTCAGAATGTTTTGGAATTGTATTCTATTTTTTTATAGCATTTTGCAGATATGGACTCCGGTATGGCTAATTCCTTTTAAAATACAGCTGGCATCCTACTTTCTTTTCTTTCAGCTTGGTTGCATTGTATACCTACTGTTAAATCATTCAATCATGTCTACCAGCAGAACTTTTGTGACCTAGTACAAATGTACTAAATAGCCCCCTCCCCACCGAGATGCACGCCCATTTTTCCAATTTCCCATAGTCAATATTTATGGTATCTTAATTGGTTTCATTAAATATACATCTATCCACCTCCGCCATCCCCTTCTTCATGTGCCTTCAATCTTTCCCAGCATCAGAGTTTTCTCTAGCATCAGGACAAAACTTACCAGTAGAAGGCTTGGCTTGCTCTCGTGTAGAATAGAATGATTCAAAGGCATCAATTACACCGCGCTCAGCCTTCTTTATGCTCCAGCTCATATATCCATATATTAATACTGGGAATACCATACTCCTAAATATGTGGACCTTTGTTGATAATGTAATATCTTTACTTCTTATCCAGACTTGCCATAGAGTTCCTCCTCAAAAGCAAACTTTTTTTTTAATTTCATGGCTACAGTCACCTGTAGTCATCTGTAGAGTGCTTGGAGCACAGGAAAAAAAAAAATATCACTGTCTTCAGTTCTTCCCCATCTATCGGCCATAATGTGAGACTGCTGTTTGCCATGATCTTTGTCTTTTTAATGTTGAGCAGTAGCCAGCTTTTGTACTCGCTTCTTTCACCCTCATCAATAGACCCTTTAAATACTCCTCAGTGTCAGCCATCAGACTTGTATCATCCATGTATCTGAGGTTGTTGATCTTTTCCCCAGCAATATTGATTCCTGCTTTGGATTCATCCAGCTCGGCCTTACGCATAATTAGTTCAGAGTATAAATTAAATAAATAAGGTTACAATATACAACATTGACCCACTCTTTCCTTGATTTGAACCATTCGGTTGTTCCATGTTCGGTCCTTTCCATGGCTTCTTGGTCTACATACAGATTCCTCAGAAGGTGGTTGAGATGATCTGGTACCTCCATCTCTATATGAACTTACCACATTTTTGTTGTGTTTCACAAAGTCTTTAGAATGATCTTTGAAGCAGAGCTAATTATTTTTCCGAAAATCTCTTGCTTTCTCTATTATCCAGCAGACACTGGTAATTTTTATCTCTTCTGCCTCTGCAATACTCGGCTTGCACATCTGGCAGTTCCATGCCAAAATTTTGCTGGAGCCGAACTTGCAGGATAAGCATTACCTTGCTGTTATGTGAAATGAGTACAATTTTTCAATCATAAGAGAACTCTTTAAGAAGTAAACTGACCTTTTCAAGTCTACTGGCCATTTGTTGAGTTTTCAACATTTGTTGTCATATGCATTATTTTAACAGTTTTCCTGGGATTCCATCAACTCATGTAGCCTTGTTATCGGCAATCTCACTTAACTCTCCAAGTTGTCTAACTCCAGCTCATTGAACAAAGTATTGAGGTTATAGATGCTGTTAAGATCCCTCCTGTACAGATCTTCTGTGTATTCCTGCCACCCTTTAATTCTCTATTTTGTCCCACCAATTTTTGTCTTTTCTTGCAACAACTTTAGCATTAAAGGTTCTTTTGAGATCCCCAATTTTCTTGAAGAGATATCTTGACTTTCCCATCCTGGTATCTTTTATCTCTTTACATCACTCATTATAGAATGTATCCATGTCTCTTCTTGGTATCCTCTGGAGTTCTGCATTCAGATGGACAAGTATTTTCCTATCTCCACTACTTTTCCCCTTTCTTCTTTCTTGGGCTACTTTCAAAGCCACATCAGACAGCCAGTTTGCCTTCTTAGTTTTCTTACTTTTGGGGATTTTAGTTGTAGCTATTTTCTGGATCATGTCACAAACTTCTGTCCAAAGTTCTTCTGTCCAAATACATCTTCCATGTCTAGTCCCTTAAATATAATCTTTACCTCCACTGCATATTCACAAGGAATATTATTTACTTCTTATGATTGAGGATTTCCATCTTTTCTTCAGTTTAATTCTGAACTTTACAATAAGAAGCTAATGATCTGAGCCACACTCAGCTCTGGGTTTTGTTTGACCACAGCTCTATATTTATTAAATCATTCCAAATAATAAAACAAAACTGAAAAGTCACAGATAAAATATTTTAAAAAACATACACACAGTTGGGATTAGACATTACCCCAAGAGAAACAGATAAATTATCACACAACAGTCATGGGATTTGTATTACACGGTTACTTTCAATATTTCCTTGACTTAGTTCTTGTTGCCGGAGGCACTCATTAAGTAAACTGATGCTAAACATGCTACATCCACACATTTGTTGAGAACAATCTGATTTATGATTCTGTGATGTTTGTGGTCTCTTTCAGTTAATTAAATACCAATTTGCAAGTAAAATGAATAAAAGTTTCTAAATGATATACTGATGTGTAAATCTCAGTGATTTGCTCATTTACAATTAATGGTGTAAATACAGATGAACTAAGTATATAATATTCCTAATATGAAGGATACGCAGATCACTTTTGATAAAAATGTTCATTCTATATAAATGTTTTAACTAAGCTTTTCTATTTAACTTGATCCCACTGAATGTAATTGTCATAACTGATTTTTGGAGATTATGACATATTGCTTTCTTTTATTATTATTTGTTTGATATTTAAAGGATATTGTGTGTTTTAATGCTATTGTAAAATTGGATCACCAGTAGCACACAAAATGGCACCCATAGCATGAAGCTGGGCTGAACTAGTTCCAATTAATTTCCTTTGTTCTATAGCTGCTGGTTTTCATCTCAGATAACAGACCAGCCCCCAGAAGATGGCTGACCCTTCTGTGACATCATCTCTGTCCCCACGGACACACAACTATTATGATTGGGCTATGCAAATTTAAGCAGTACAACTATCCAGCTCATTTGTGCATTTAAGTGGGGGATTCAAACCAGTTCTCTCCCCAATTCATATTAATGTTATTTTTTTCTTTGTGTCTTTTTTTTTCTTTCTGAAATGTGCTGTGTTTTGGGAAGCCTTAAAGTTTGAGCATTCTAAACAATGGGATGCCTGAGGTTATTTCTGGTATGATTTCATTCTAATCAAAGGGATGTTTATTATTTTTGTAATAAGTCAGTAACCGTAGGGCTGAGTTTGCAACCTGTGATTTCCAGAGTTTTCCTAAGAGGTGTTTGCTGGGAGCTGTGAGATTGAAAACAAAAGGCACGACCTAGAGGGAGAAAATTTAGGTGCATGTGGCCCTTCAAATCTGAGTCCTCACAGTAATTTTCATATCATTTTTATATACTCACTTACTTGTAAGAGACCAACAGAATAACAATTCCTTAGTTTCTGAATCTCCTCCTTCCTCCCCCGATTCTCTCTTGTAAGGTGAGCTGTGACCTGCAGCACTACATTTGAGCTAAGGACACTCCCATGGAGAGGGAATTCACACTACGAGTGTCATACTGTTAAAAGGTTAAAAGGCCAGTGTATGCACTTTTCATGTCATAATTAACAATAAAATGCATGTGTAAACAGCAGCAAGCCAAAGCTAGAAAATATAATTTAAAAAACATAGTTAACCTAATTAATGGTTGTTGTACCCCTCCCCACCTCTCTCATTGTCCTGAGTACAAATGAAATGAAGTGAAAAATTTCAACTGATTAGGCTGTCTTGGTAAGGTTTGAATAATGTTATCTCAGTTTAAATCTTTAATTTCCTTTCAGTAGTACTCAGGACAATGAGTGAGGCAGAGAAAGGTACAGAAATGGCCACGAATGAGGTAAACTGTCCGATTATGGAAGTCTGTTTTTCACTCATCCTCCTTCCTTATACTGACTAGGTTGTATGCACCTGTAAGATCCAGCTTGGTAAAAGTATTGGCCTCTCTTAATCTATTAAAGAGTTCTGGAATGAGGAGAAGGGGATACTGATACTTAATTGTTATAATATTCAATTCTCTGTTATCAATGCACGGACATAGGTCCTATTCCTTCTACTTTACAAAAAATATATATCCCCTTCAGATTGCCTTGGATGTACTGTTTTAAGGCTAAAAGCTCCAGTTCAGACAAAGGATATATCATAATGATATGATGGAGATCTTTGTTTCTGCCTCTCTCTTGCTTAAAGATTTCCGAGAAGAACCTGTAGGGAGCAGGGATCAGGTGAGATTCAGACATACTGTCAGCACAGAATCTCGAAGCAAGAATTGAAAAGCAACAATTATACTAACAATATTCCAAGGAGTATGTGACCTTCCTTTGCATCCAGTGATAGACAGATTAAGCAATTGTAACCAACGAAGTCCTAGGATGAGAGGAAACAGGGGAGTATGGCCTACACTAATTATGAGGATGTCTCAATGTGGGAATCGGCTATGACAGTCAGAGTTAGTGTCTTTTGGGTTACAGAACCAGATATTATGGATGTCCGATTTCTAAACATTATTAGTGCTGGAACCTTCGTCTCTGGAGATGTCATGTGATTATAAACTGCTAGCGCATGTCCACGTAACAGGAACTGGCCATAGAATAAAGGATTGCCTCAATGAAAACTTGGTTTGGACTGCAATACAACGAGAATAGTCAGGTGAGTCTTGGACACTAGAAGCAATGATGCAGTAAATGGCGGCAGTAAACTAGGTCCATTACCAGAAGAGGACTTATTCCTCAGGGTGTAGTCAAGGAGGAAGAGACCAGCCTGTCTGCAATTCCGGCCCCAATTATCCCTTCTTCATTGGACACTCTCTTGGCGGTGAGAGTCCTTCTTGCTCCTCCTACCTTCAGGATAACTTTCAGAGGTTACAAAGGATGGCAAGTAGTCCATGACTGGAGATGGACAGGTATCAGCCCTTTCCTCCTTCATCTCTCATGTCTCTGGTCTATTTGTGCACTATGGAGAACTGAGGACCTGACATCTGTCAAGTTTATCCTTCAAGCACTCAGAAAGACCCAGTCTGGACTGAAGTAATGGAGCAGATTCGTTCCACCTCCTAAATTCCACCACATATCCTTCACATTGTCTTAAATTTGAAGGCTCAATTTGGCAGTATACATTTTATGGGGATCCTTATATATTCTTCCCATTCGCTCCCAGAAAAACTGTAGATTACAGAACTTTGATTTGAAGCAGATGATATGCCCACATTGAGGAGGCTGACATGGATTACATATACTGTATCTCATTAACTCATTTGGTATAAAACAAAATGTTTTGAGTATATTTAAATGACAGTCTGTCAGAGTGAAACCTTAAAGGATTACAGAAAAAGGCATATTTTCTTTGTTAAATCATTAAGAGGGTAGCTGATAATGTTTCACAGTGTGTGATCTTTTTTCAAAGGAAGGTCCCAGTGCTAAATAAACCGATATAAAAGTATAAAACTTGTTGTCAGCTAATGAGCATCAATAAAGCAGTATGAGTTTTTGTGACCTACTTACTACAGTGTGCTCTGTACAAACTAGTATTTTCTATTATTTTTTCAATGATGTTTAAATTGGTTTTACCTAATAAATCATATAAAAGACAACTTTTGTTATGATTAACAGCCTTATTAAATTGGGATTTGGACAATTGAATAGGGCTCTATATAAACACAGAGCATATTTTTTTACAGAAGTTTTTAGTCAGTGGAGACCTTGCTTTTGGATAGAAGTTCACTGACTAGAAACTTCTGTAAAAAAATATGCTATGTGCTTATACTATTCAATTGGCAGAATCACAATATAATAAGGCTGTAAGACAGCTCTTGTAAATGTATCAGCAAATTGTGTTAAAAGTCTCAATTCAATTCTCAAATGCACACTGCAAAGGTGTCAATGCTTCTTTTTCATGCAAATAAATGTATTTTTTAAACAATGTTTAAACAACAAAGAATGAGCCTCATTAAATTAGGGCTACGTTGTAGAGCGTAGCCCGTAACTCTAGATTTACGTGTTACGGGTATTAAATTAGAGCGTAACGTTGCTCGCATTAGTGGTTAGAAGGGGACATAGAGAAATTAAGAAGCTTTGTTAAATATTTAGATCTGATCAACACGGACCGCACAACTCATCCCCCTTACAGATCCAGAAATTATTGTTGTCCAGAAATATAAATTAATTTCTCATACAAACAACTTCTACCAATGTATGTATCATGGATGCATCAAATGTCCAACAGAGGCATTCATTTATCCTAATTAAAACTAACATTATGACATTACCATGCTTAATTACAGCATGTTCTTAGGCTCAAAGCTCACAAATATATATAATTTAGTTTATGGTGGGCAAAAGAGCGATAGAAGCCCTCCACCATACAGTAGTACAGCAAATAAATACTACATTTGTGTTCACATTTGAGTGTCTAAAGCAAGTTAAAAAACTTGATTCCTGCTCAGAATTCCGAGAAATATAGGTATTACACTGCATTCTGGGACATGCAAATGTGCCCACAAAGGATTTGTTCTTGTAAATAAATTACCATTTTAAACATGACATCTTTTAAGCATATGCCTGCTGTATTTTATATATCATTTAACTAGAATTTTAAAACATGAAAATACTGATTTACTGGATTATAAGAGCTGTACATGTAAGTATTACAAACTATAATCATTCTGCTGCTCTGTACAATCATTATTGCAGATAGGTAATGACCTTGACTTATCTGCACAGACATATCACTCGTTTACCATTGTATCCTGCAGATACCAGCCTAGATAATGGTTTTACTACTTTACATTGGAGTAAGAAATCAACAAAAGATTAAATGGTCTCAATATGTCTAAAAATAAGTGCAACTGTGTGATTTGTGGTGTGATCTATTCAAATGCATTGAAATGTATTCAAATGAGTGACAATGAAAATGTAATCAGGTATTCAGAAGGCCTACCCTAAGCCTGGATATTTATTGCTTGCCCGAGGCCTGCATGAACAATGAAAAGTCAATTTATAGGATAGAAGCACAGTGTGGTTACATTTATCTACACAGCCGCTTCTGCATGATACTGGGAATATTACTGTACTAGTTATATGCTGGGGAGAAAGGACATCCTAGTGTTTAGGGGTAGCCCTGTGTACCCAGGTAAAATGTGTCACCGGAAAGATCCCCAAATGTTAAGTTAGGTTAGGCAAGGATGTCAATAGATAATAATAATGGGTTTTACTTGAGTGCATATTAAGATTTCACTTTACATATGTAACTAACAACACTAGCAGTCATGTACATATTTTATTTTTTTTGTAGAAAAAAATCTGAATGTGTGAAGACTCCCCTTAGGTGTAGAATAATTAATGCTGCCTTTGTTTCATCTCTTCCTGAGAGCTTGTGCAAGAGATATGTGTTTTTGTATCTATCAGTAGAAGGAGGAGATGGGGTGAGGGCGATTTGTTACATATTTAGATCTCATACAATTTGACACCAAACCCCTTCTCGCAAACATGCTTAGAAGCAGGAAGCTTGCATCAATAGTTGCAAGGCCAGCTCTCCAGAAATGTAAATGCCCCATCTCACACATGTCTTAACAGAGTTTTATAGATATTTCCAGGGTCCAGCAGATTTCTCAACATTTTTCAAATCAAAATGTATATATTTTGTGAAATTCTGCAAGTAATCTAAGGAATGTGAAGAATACTTAAAATGAATATGGATTTAACTAGTACAATCATCAATCTGTTCTGCCAAATGAGAAAAATATAAAACTGGTGCACGGTTCGCCGTTTTATAGGAGTTTTCATAGCACCCAGATATTCCTTAAAAATCTTTTAAGCTTCCTTCACCTAGCAGCTTCTGCAAGAACCAAACATCACAAATCCACTACAGATGCCAATTAACTCTTGTTGTTTAAACCAAATATCTTAGCTCTTTCTTTTAGTTTTTTTAAATCTTCTAACCCTAAAGGAAAAAAAAAATGAAATGCATTATTATAGTGAAGCCAGAATCCAATAATTTAGAGGTAACTTGCAATGTAAGGATGCATTCAAAACCTGAGACACTGTCCTTTTAAGATCGATAAATTGTATTGTGCAAACCATTAAAAGGTAAATAAAGACTTTGATTTTAAAGCTAACACATAAAAGAAATAATGAAACAATAAAGGTAACCTTTCTATTTGAATTTGTCCGTTTTACATGATAGTGTAAAGCATTAACCATATTTGACTCATTTTATTTTTGCTTGGAATAACTAGTGTTCCTGGTAAATCTGGTCGACAATTATTGTTTTCAACCAATATGGCATATTAGTTGACTAGATATATGAATAAAATACACAGATAACACTTTTGCACCTAATAATTTGCAGTTAGAAATGTCCCACGATCAGCTTATTATAGACATTCAAGTGTTATTTATGTCTCCTGAACCCAATCCAAACACCAACAATTATTGTTGCCTAATATACAAGTCAGGGGTGTGTTTCAGCCTAGGGCAACACGTTTTAAGGGGCGCAGTAGGTTGCCTGAAGATACAGGTCAGTATACTGAAACATGTTTGTATATGCACTGACATGTCTATATATAGTGATGGTGTCTGTAAGTATCTGACACTTTCTGACAACTTATTATATACTATTTATTTTCTGTACTATATATATATATATATATATATATATATATATATATATATATACATATTACAGAAAATAAATAGTATATTTGTGTTCCCATTTGAATGTCTAAAAATTTCCCCGAAATACAGATATTGTACTGTACTCTGGAAAATGGGGCGGGGACATGCAAATGAGCCCACAGTGCATTTTCACTCTTAAATCCCCAAAACATTTTATATATAGCTAATTTTAAGAATATCCTCGCTGTATTACACAGCTTTAAGCATCGCAGTGAAAATAAAATTAAATCAACTTCCTATTGAGGTGACGGGGGCCCTATAAGAACAGATTAATTATTATTTAAAACTACAACCCAGTTTACGAGGTGAGTTTGTGTTTTTGTTTGCATAAATTGTGTTTCTTTTTTTCATGTCTACGCCCAGTTTCCCAGAGTGAAGTCCAATAACTGTATTTCTGGGAAACCTGAGCAGTAAATATGTTTTGAACTTATTTTTAGACATTTAAATGGGAACTCAAATATACTTTCTGTACTACTGTACGGTGAAGTGTTTCATTTACTCTTTTGCCCACTATAAGCTAAAATTATGTTGTGGTTTATATACAAACATAAACTGATGATTTGAGATATATTATTATCATTTATTTGTAACACACCAACATATTACGTAGCGCTATACATGGGTTAAAATCAAGGCAAAACAATAGTAGTATTAACATATTGCAAAGGATGAAGGGCCCTGTCTTTGAGCTTAGAAGCCAGTGTCCAAAGTGAATTCTCCAAAGCACCTTGCAAGGTTGAAAACTGGCAAACTTACAATCTAAAGAGATTTGGAAAGGAGAATGGAGTTAGCTGCATGTGGGAAAGCACAGATCTGAATCGTCTAGGGCATCCTAAAACCTAAATACGCCAAGGATATTGTTATAATAAATGTCTGCCAAATAAGCAGGGCAGTGCTTCCAGCCCCCATGTTTATCTAGATATGAGCTTAATCCTATGGATCTTGTTTGCACGGTGCACCCTAAGCTGTTTATAATCGCTGACCCTCTTGATTTGATTTTTATGTCAATCTCCAGCAGCCCACAGGACACATCTATTTCTGTATGTTTAGCAAGTATGTTAATGACACATTCTCAAGTACTGCTGATTGGAATCTCTGCGGTTGAATATGAGGAGAATAAGATACGTTAAATTGCTGCTCAAGCAAGGGACTTTGTGTACATGCTGCAAAGTGTATAGTCCCCTAGGACCACCGGTATCCTGCTAATAGCTCCACCGCTGACTAGGCAACCCTATAAAAGAAACACAATTGTATGCAAAAAAAACATAAACTCACCTCGTAAACTGGGTTGTAGTTTTAAATAATAATCAATTTGTTCTTATAGGGCCCCCGTAACCCCAATAGGAAGTTGATTTAATTTTAAATAACATTATATACATTGTACTAACAGTTTTGCTCTACAGTAAATAACTTGATAAGGGTGAGAGAGGGGTTTAACTGCCAGATAACATTGCTGGTCTTTATTTTGGCCACTACAGAGACAGAAAAGGAGACACTGACACTAATTAGCAAATCAAAGCAACTAATTAATATGTGTGAGACACTCATTTGTATATAAATACAGCAATAACAATATGGAATCTCCCAGGATTGCTTCACTTTAGAAAACAATGAATAACACAACATATAGCCAGTTTTGAGAACCCCCCAAAAAACTACTTGATTTTGGGGTGACAGAGTCCCTTTAAAGTCTTTAGATTAAAAAAGGTGATTCCAAATTGAGAGCAGAAAAGTGAAAAAGAACCACTGTGGTTAAGGAAAATTTACAATAAAAAAAAAACAAATAACACTAGTAATTATGTACTACATGATCATAAATACATTTTTACAGATTATCTTAAAAGGACATGAAACACAACAGTTTTTTGTTTCATCTTTTTTAAGGGGCATGCTTTAAACAATACCAAAGTTATGTTTTGTATAAAAAATATTAAGTAAAACCTGTTTAATGTTCACTTAAACTAACAGTAAATGAAGAGAACAGTCTGTAGATCTCATTGGAGGACAGAAGGCAAGCCCGCAAAAGCAGTTACAAATCTAAATAAGATTTGAGCTCTGACACCTTCATTTGAAAAAAAGAAAACACACTGTGATACGTTATCAAATGCCCACTTTCTGATGCAATGAAGAAACAGGTTCTTTCTATGTTCCTTTAATTTTTGAAGACTCTTTTGTATAGAATGTCGCATTTTGCCTGGCTTCACAATTATATAACTGGAGCGTTTTGACAGCTAGCTCTTCCCCTGCACATACACAGAAGCAGACCGTTGCAAAGCTAATGGCCAGCCCTGCTCCTGCAGAAATGTAAATGCCTCTCACCCATGTTCACCAAAGTATCATGGATGTCTCCAGCAACCTGCAGAGGCTACAACATTTTTTCCTAAATAAAAACTAGCTTTATGATTTTTTCCCTTCTTAATTATGTGTTTTGGGTTCCCTGTTGGTCCAGTGGTTAGGATTCGGTGCTTTCACTGATGCGACTTGGGTTCAATTCCAGTCAAGGAACCAAGAGGTCACACCACTCTGAAGCTATGCAGGGTTGGGCCTCTTTAGTACTTGGATGGAAGACCACCTAGGAATACCAGGAGCTGTATGCTGTGGCCCACTGGAGAAGGAACCGGTAACCCACTCCAGTATCTCTGCCATGAATAACAAGTGGATCAGCATGGTGTGTTACAGTCCATGAGGTCACTGTAACAGGTTGACTGAATAACGCAAACATACACAATTATGTTTTTACAAAGACTCACATTTTTTTTTGGGTTCAATAATTTTTTATTGTCAAAAAAAGCCATTGTTGTTACATTTGCTTAATAAAGTTGTACAATGTTTAAGAAGGAATTTGTTTGTTATGCAGGGTATATTATTTGTTTAACACTGATAGAGCCCATTTCAACATTTTCTTTTTCTAAATTGAAAGGTTATATTAGAAGGTCTATAACAATCTTGATACATAAACAATACTGGTTGAGATCTTATATTGCAAATAACAACACTGAGTTTAGATTGTAAATAACAATGTTTCACATGACATATAAAAATGGAAAGGAAATAAAAAGAAAGGAAAAATGATAAAAATAAATAAACAAATTCAACTTTGAACAAACAATAACTTGAACTTAAATTGATATGTGTCCTATGAGCAAATCAGAATGTTTATATATAATCCAAATATCGGACCTGGTTCAACTAGGAAGTGACCGGCAACCAGTGACTCACCCAGCCCGTACTACTACGAGTTCATCCAGCTCCTAGGGTCGACGAAGGGGGATACGGGTTTATTTTTGAGGGGCGTTTAGACAGGCTTATATAGGTAAAGTGTAATTATATGTTTAAGTAATGTCTATAGCTTGCATTGAGGAATTGAGGGTATGTCATGAATCATTATGGTATTTAACTTGTTGATTACTTCTTTAATGTTTAAAGTAGAATACTTCCATTTATGGGCTATGTGCTTTTTTTGTTGATATCATTAGGTTTTGTAGCCATTTGATTTGTTTTCTAGCTATGAAGGATTTGATTTTGCCTAGAAGGCATGTTTTGATTGTGGGGGGGTATAGTGATTTGCAGGACTCTAGAGGCTAGCTCTAGGACTTCAGTCCATAACGACTGTACTACTGTACATTACCAACACACGTGGAAAAACGTGCCTGGGGTTGAGCATAACAAAGAGGTGAGATTTGGGGGTTAAATGTGTTTAGTTTAACTGGGGTATAGTAGGCTCTATGAAGGGTTTTAATAGATGTTTCATTTAGACTATAATTCCAAGGACCTTTAATTAGGTTTACACATGTTTTTTTTTCTCCCAATCCTGGGTGTCCAACTGGATACCCATGTCTTTTTCCCAATTGTACATAAAAGTTGGCTTAATGTTGACAGGAGGGGAATTTAGAATTATATACAAGGAACTTAAAACTCCTTTAGTTAGTGGAGCCTTATTGCATATAAGAGGGAACCAGCTGGATTGTGGAGTACCCCATCTATTGATCCTTGTGGAAATTAAGTGTTTGATCTTTAAGTATTTGTAATGTTCTTTTAGAGTACACCTGGGCATTGTACAGCTCGCGGGCCACATCTGGCTCTTTGGCTGCCCCTGTCCGGCCTGCTACAGTGGCCTACAAATTTGTGTTCTGGCAATTTGTGTTGTGACTTACTGGGATGGATAGCATTCTGTAGATACTGCTCCTGGCACTGATAAAATAAAATAAAGCTATAAAATGAATATTGAGCATAATTAGCCTATGATTTATGATTTTCTCATGTGGCCCCTTTGAGAAATTAATTGCTCACCCCTGCTTTAGAGGAACGTCACATTTTATCCTAAGTTGATCAAAAGAGATAATTTGGTTGTTGTTTATCCATGAACCTAGTTTATCTAAATCATGCCTTGACCACCAATTTTTTGAATCCTTGTTTAAATAATTCCAGATTGAAGGAGTAGTAAGAGTGGGGGTTAAGTTAGCTAGTTCAGTTGCTAAGTGATGTTTTGTGTTAATCCAATTCCAATTGGAGAGTGAAAATCTAATGATAGGATTACTATGTCTATATACTGTATGTTGGGGGGACATGTGGGGACCAAATAATAGAATCCCATTTGAAGGGTTTCATTTGTTGATTTTGAATGAATACTCATAGGGGTTGGTATGTTATTGAATGTGCTTGGGGTATAAAAGCCAATTGAGTTGCTCTGAAGTATGATCTCAGATTGGAGCATGTAAGACCTCCAATTTTTTTACTACTAGAAAGAAGCATTTTAGGTACATGTGGCTTTTTATTATTCCATATGAACCTCGTTAAGTGCTTTTGAAATGTTTCTAATTCTTTTGGTATTATGGGGATGGAAAAGGAGCGGAATAGATATAGTATTTGTGGTAAAATATTCCTCTTTATGGAATGTATGCGTCCCGTCCAAGGAAGCGGGAATCAGGAGTCAAAAGCTTTTTCAAAGTCTAGTGCTATTAGTTACCGTATTTTTCGCCCTATAAGACGCACCGGCAGATAAGACGCACCTAGTTTTTAGAGGAGGAAAACAAGAAAAAAAAAATCTGAATCAAACACAAATACACTCAAACACAAATACACTTTACACACAGATACACACCTACATTACACACAAATATATATATATATATATATATATATATATATATATATATATAGATACACATACATACATATACATACACACATAAATATACATACACATACATACATATATACACACACATACACACACATACATACACACACACATACATACACACACACATACATACATACACATACATATCCATATACTGCAGCATTTGGGAGCCATTGACCCTCCCTGACCCTCCTGATCCTCCCTGACCCTCCTGATCCTCCCTGACCGTCCTGATCCTCACCTTTATAGATACACATACATACATATACATACACACATAAATATACATACACACATAAATATACATACACATACATACATATATACACACACATACACACACATACATACATACACACACACACACATACATACACACACACATACATACACACACACACACATACACATACATATCCATATACTGCAGCATTTGGGAGCCCTTGACCCTCCCTGACCCCCCTGATCCCCCTGATCCTCACCTTCCTTCTGATCTCTGCCATCTTGATCTCACCCCAGCGCTTCCTACCAGCACTCCACGTGTACTGCAGCGTTGCGTGTGTGACGTCACTAGGACGCACCGGCCGACGCGATGCTGGTAGGAAGCGCTGGGGTGAAATCAAGAGGACAGAGGCAGTTTCAAAAGGTATATTCGCCGTATAAGACGCACCAACTTTCCTCCCCCAGTTTTGGGGAAGAAAAAGTGCGTCTTATACGGCGAAAAATACGGTAGTTAATTTGGTTAAATAAAATATATTCTGAACTTTCCTTATATTATCCCCCGCCTGTCTAAACGGCACAAAGCCTACCTGGTCTTTGTGTATAATTTGTGGGAGAAATCTTGTAAATCTGGTGGCCATGAGCCAATATTTTTAAGTCCCTGTTGAGTAGCGATATAGGGCGATACTTTTTGGCCTCAAGGGGATCTTGTCCAGGTTTAGGGGAAAAAAGTTTGCCTGATTAAATTCAGTTGGTATTTGTTCTCCTTTTAATATAGCATTATATAGTTTATTCAAGTAGGGTATTAATAATTTTGAAAAGGTCTTGTAATAGATATTGGTGAAGCTGTCTGGCCTTGGGGATTTTCCCAATTTCAGATTTTTTATGGTTTTACTAATTTCTTCTGTTGTGATGTTGGCGTTTAATAATTCTAGGTCTTCGTCTGTTATTGTTAGAAGATCTGATTTGTTTAGGATGTTTTTTTTATTTGGAAAGTGCTTGTGCTAGGATTGGAGGAATATATGGTTTGATATATATTTAAAAAGGTTTCCTGTATTTTTGTCTGACTTTTAACTTGATAGTTTAACTTGATGGTTTTAACTTGATAGATTTGATTCTGGCTCTGTTAGGACCTTAGTCTTCTAGCCGGCATGGGAGAGAGCTTATTCGCTTGGCTATAAAATTTATGTTGAGTTTTACGTAGGGCTTTTTCAGTTTTTAGAGTTAGTAGATTATTAAATTCTAGTCTAATTTTGTCGATCTTGGATTTAGTAATGGAGGAGTAACTAAGTCTAGTTTCTTTTTTAAATGCATATATTGTTTTTTTTATTGTACAGTGGTCCCTTAATTATAATAGGAATATGATAATTTACATCAAAGGGACTTCATAACATTTTTTTGTTTGCCACAGAAACCAGATAAAAAGGGAGAAACTAGTGTACTAAATAAAAAATAAAATGCTAATAATGTCCAACAAGCAAGCCAGGTCCAAATATTTCTTTCACCCCCTCCCAGTTTGTCTTAGAGTAAAAATTCTACACCAATTATGATTGATCACGCTGAAAGAAACATCCCGACCTGTGATTGGTTAAGAAGTCAGCATGGAATATTCATTGCAGTGTACAACAGGCATAGGGTGGAGGGACTATGTATTCTGTCCTGACTTCCTTGTAGTGCAGTTTTAAGGCAAATCATCTTGTTTTATATTTAGCCTTCTCTATTTATAGTATTCCACAATTTTCTATCATTCATTTAAAACAGCTTGCAGTATGTATAACAAAATAGCAAGTTTATTTTAATAAAACATTTTCAATACACAAATCAGGGTTTTCTTCATGCAAAAAAAAAACATTTTTGTAATGTATAAAGTTTGCTTGTTTAAGTGCTCTAAGGGCTGATATGGCAGTTTTCTGTGGGAAAAGTTGCTAGGCACTTGAGGCACTATGATGCAAAGGCTTAGTGACTCTATGATCACTCATTTGCAGAGTAGTAGACCGGTGCAGAGGTGGTACTGTTGTTAGGGGCCTTTCCTGGAAAGGGGTCCATGATGGCAGGCATCTATATTATGTGCTGAAATGCCAGTTATCAAGATAAGAAGGAATATAGCACCTATACATTATTTTATCCATTTTAAATATACTAATTTAATAAGGGAAATCAATTATTATTTCACCAATATATGTGCAGTTAACATAATGGCTGGGTATGGTAGATCTGGAAAATATGGGTATTTGGTTGGGGGGGAGCTGGCTATTACATTTGCACTGGGCTCCAATATTTATACTGGCAGCCCTGGTGATTTTAAAGCTTTATATGGTATCAGGAAAGTGGAAATATCTTTTAATGGATGTACTTACAGGACTTCACTAGTATGCTTACAATATAATCTTTATTCACTATATATTAAAATATATTCCCTTAGACCCCCCCCCCCAAATAAGAAAATAATATAAAATATATTTCTGCCTACTTGCTTAAGGTAAGCAATCATACTAGATTATAACCAAATTAGTTTGTAATTAAATAATGTTAAGTTGGAAAGCTGATCCCTAATGTGTATCATACATTTTTAAATGACACTTTATAAGCATAAACCTAATTCTATAGTTGGTAGAAATAGGCCAAGTACTATGGTCTCTCACTAGAAAGCCATATACTGAGACTTTGGGATAAAGGCCAAAAAAAGGTGGGATGTATATAACTAATAGAGTTAACCATCTGTAACAATAGGAAACTCTTACACTCCTAAGAAGGTCTAGAATGACCAAAATTTATTAAATATTGGTGTATATATTTAAATACCTTAAGGGTCCAAAGGAACCAAATAATTAAAAAAAAGCTGTTAAAACAGCTGTTGGTAAAACGTTTAGCTAAAAATGCTTTTTCTGTAAAATGGCTAAATATTGGGCGAAAACGATCTCACTATTAAACTGAAACAGTGGAGATTCTAAATATTGTATAATTGGAGGCATTGGACACTTTGCCTTCAGTGTATCTGAATGTACAGAAAAAGTCTAGGCATACTCAATGTACAGGTGAGTGCACTAAAAACAATAGACCCAATATCTTTGGAGCTTATCAGCATTTAATGGCAATGAATTAGCAACTCTAAAAATTATTGTAAGAATAAATAACTTTGTGCACTAAACTATAATTAAGGAAGATGTGCTACATTAAATTTTTTAACAATATTATTAAGAAAACTAAATTTTTGAAAAGCTACCACACATACCATCTCAGGATAATATACCACTAATACTCTGAAATGTACCACACATATCAGATTCTGTATCCTCCTTTGCTAGCTGTTCTGCTTTTTATCACTACACATCATGTAGTTTACAAGAAAAAGATGCTATTAATATGTTTTATTGCAGTAATATAAAAGTGACAATTTCCCAGCAAGATGCACTATATTTTGTGGCTGGACCAGGATCAAAGTGAGTGAATAGTTGCTCTGTGGCTGTCTGCAAACAGCTCTAAATGCATTTAATACTGGGAAAATTATACTATGGCTATATCTTACAATGATTTATTTTAGGATTTTTTAGGATGCTGCTAGTGTTCAACTGTTAAAATATATTGTTGTTTACTAACAAAAAAAGATGCGATGCTCTGGGTATGGCAACTTAAATGGTAAAACAAGTCATTGCCATTTAAAAGTATAAGTTGTGCCTAACACAATAAAAGCTCTATTATCCCATTTACCATATATACTCGAGTATAAGCCGACCCGAGTATAAGCCGAGGCACCTATTTTACCACAAAATACTGGGTAAAATGAGTAATGCGAGTATAAGCCGAGGGTGGGAAATGTGCTGCCCCCTGTGTCCCTTTTGTGCCTTCTGTGTCCCCCTCTCTCTCCCGTGTCTCTTCTCCCCTCTCCCTTCCCTGTGTCTCTTCCCCCATCCCCCTTCCCTGTCTGTGTCTCTTCCCCCCCTCCTCATTCTCAACTTCCCTCCTCAACCCCACTCCTCATCCTCAACCTCCCTCCTCATCATCCCTCCTCATCCTCAACCTCCCTCCTCAACCCCCTCATCCTCAGCCCCCCTCCGCATCCTCAACCCCCTTCTCATCCTCAACCCCCTCCTCAACCTCAACCCCCTTCTCAACCTCCCTCCTCAACCTCAACCTCCCCCCATCCGTCACCCGGTATATGCTAATGACGTAGTGCGCGTGTGACGTCACGGAATTAGCATATACCGGGTGCCGGCACCCGGTATATGCTAATGACGTGGCACGCATGTGACGTCACATGCGCGCCACATCAAAACCCGGAAGGAGCGGAGGTAGGAGCAGGTAAGTGAGGGGAGAGGGGGGTATTTAGAGGGGTAGTATGGGGGGGGTTGAGCATGAGGAGGGGGAAGGGAAAGAGACACGGGGGGGATAGAGACACATGGAGGGGTAGAGAGACACGAGGGGGGGGTAGAGAGACACATGGGGGGTTAGAGAGACACGGAGGGGTAGAGAAACACAAGGGGGGGGGTAGAGAGACACAGGGGGGGGGAGGAGAGTGACTTGAGTATAAGCTGAGGGGGCCCTTTTTAGCCTTAAAAAAAGGGCTGAAAAACTTGAGTATATACGTTATATATCATTACAAATGATACCCTTTATTATTTTATTTTATTCTGCTCTCATTGTTGGCCTCTTTTGCTCTTCCCAGTGATAGTCACTGTTTAAGGTGAAACTCCATAGTGCACGTTTAGGGCACATAGCACAGTGAGCAGCTTCTTGTTGGTTCCTGCATTGCAAGTGATGTGATGTGATGCATGATTGAATGGACCAGTAAGAAATTGCTGACTGTGTCCAGTTCAGTAGAAGCTACAATATGAACTACTTCCTGTCCATGCTCTGTTGGATGGGATGAGAGAAAGAAGCCAAAATGGCAGCCCCCTAGAGGAAAACAAAGGGACATTTAACAATAATGACAATCCATAGCTTTTACAATTAAACTAATGTGGCTAATATTATGCTAGATGCAATTTTAAAGGGTCATTGTGTGTTTTTCTATTTCAGTGTCCCTTTAAGAGAACACTGAAATCCCTTATTTACTGTAAGCTCTTTGGAGGTGCTACAACTAATAATTAATACAAACATATTTTGAATTATTACCTATCAATCACAGTCATTACTTTTTCAGTCTTATAAGATACCCCCACTCTGTTTGCCTATCTTGTCTAATAATGGATCTTCTTGTTTCCTGGTTCTTTCGTTTGTTAAATATTGCCCTAATGATTTATAGTTTGGAAACAGTATTTAGTGACATTAGCCATGGCCTATACAGTATTTAGGACCTCACAATGTTATATACTTGGAAATCCCATAATAACTTGGCCTGACCTCTTGAGTTGTGTCTGGGATGATGAAGAGAGGAGATTGTAAGGTAGAGAACAGATAAGAGGTATCATAAAAGTACCTCTCATTTTAAACCAACAAAATACTATATACAAGGGATGTGTTGATTGTATAGTATGTCATTTGACCACTATAGATAGTTAGAGGGTCATAGGAATGGTTTATCCCACTGCTCATATGTTGCAGTATACAGTAATTGTGATCTCTTCATTGGACACATCCATCAATCAATGTATGCTATCTAAATCACTTTGTAACGCACATTTTGCCATACTGATCATAACAATACATAATAATGCTTATTTAGAAACCAGAAAAAACAACATATGTTGTAGTAATATATAAACACCCAGTGATCTTTTAAATGCATGATTGAAAATGTTGGAGTTCCATCTCCTTCTATAAACACGTGAAAGATATCCCAGAACTGATGAGAAATAAGATAAATTCACTTGAAATCCAGGTTACAATTGCATCAAGCAACTAAACTTGGCTTGAAGCTTTGTTTCCTCGTTTATACAGTGAATCTGTTATAAGCTTAATTATTTAGCTGTTGATTATCACAATATTCCAGAATAAACCTTACCCTTAACTAAAAAAAACCTAGTAAGGAAAAATAAATAAAAAGCTAATAAAAATACAGAAAGATCTGTTAAATATACTTTGTGATATATTACTATATTACTACAAAAATTGTCTAGAATGATAAAAAAAACAACGTAATATTATATATCTAATGTAAAATGTAATGTAATAAATAGTACAAAAAGAGGATTGCTTTGTAGTGTATGCTTTTTGTCTTTTTTTGGGGGGTAATAAATTATTTATCTTGCTTAAGAGAATGCTGTAGTCCCAAATTCTCTGTCATACATTTAAAATAACATTTGAAATATCAACCTATTTCACCTGAAGGGCATATGTAACTGCTGAATAATTAAAAGGGTCCTACTTTAATTTTACCTAAAGCAAAATGGTAAAATCATTGAAGAAAATAAATTAAGTGATAATAGAAGTATACAAAATGATTGAAGAATTTGGTAGTACAACTGGGTATTATTAGCTAATTTTAGAGAGATATAATCGAAATTGTTTTATATTACCGTTCTTTTGATTACAGATAAAAGGTTTACTGGGACAATATATAACAGCTCATTCAAGTATATTTTTTAAATGAGAAGTAATGGTAATGTAAATAGAACATTGGTATTTGAGTTAATTTTCTTAATACAATTTAGAAAAATACAGTGACCTTTTAAACCAACATCAACTAGGTTAGAGCCACGCTAGCATGGTGACTAATGTTCATTGAGAGACATACCACTGTGCTACTGCATGCAAAATTTCTATTGTTTACACTTGGATTACTTTAAAAGACTCTGGATGCACTTTAACAAGATTTCTCAATAAGCTGCATGAAATGTACTATTATTTGGTGATTTTATTTTAATTTTAGGTCCAAGTTTGAAAAAAGCTTCTGCCAATCTGCGAAAGGTGGACTTGCCCACTCAACCCTATGATACATAGATCTCAGAACTTTTATACCTTTATGACCATGGAAGTCTTGGTCAGAATATTACCCTTGTTTGGATAAATCTGCAATAAAAGCAAAACTATACAGCCCAGGCTCATGGTTCCAACACCTTGTATGACACAATTAACGGACCAAGAAATCAATCTCATCATCATTTAAGTTGGTGGATTTGAAGTTCTTAACAACTGAAGAAATTTTAACACATGAATACATAGTCAAACATATGTTTAAAGAAACAATCCAAGTGTCAGATAAGGAATGGTTTAACTTGGCTGTTATAAATGAACATATAATTATATCTCACAGACTTAACAAATTCAAAGCTAAAACTCAGTTTGAATATTTTTGTGTTTATGCACTCACAACCACAAGAACCACGTCCAGATTATACACATATTTGATTGATCAAAATACAGCAGACAAATTAACATATATGCTAGGGTATGGAAAATACCTAAAAATAACTATGAATAATAAACAATGTGGAAGAATTATAAAATCTGCAAATACCTTATCACTTAATATTATCCTTTGGGAAAACACATAGAAGACAAACCTGAGATGGTATATTGCCCCAAATAAGATACAAAAGATTTTCCCCTTCCAAGATAGTTTATGTTATAGATGTGGAATATAGGGGACACTACTACACATGTTATGAAAATGTCTAATGATAACACCAGTATGGGAAGAAACATATCAATGAATTAACCTCGTAGGCAAGAATATTATGGGGGAAAAAATACAACTGAAGCTCTCTTGGACTGTCCAGTTATTGATCTACTCAAAGAACAATTATTGAAAACATAAATATTTGTGGTGACAACATTGATCATGGCTTGGAAACTTCAATACCAAACTTTTCTGAAAATATATAAAAAAGTTGGACTTAGATGATCCTTAAATAAAACAAAATGCTGAAACTTTGTATTTTTAAAATATCCCACAACAGACATAATTACCAATCTCACTGATAAGGATATATATATATATATATATATATATATATATATATATATATATATATATATATATATATATATATATATATATATATATATATATATATATATATATAAAATGCCTTAATAAGCCAACAATACCCTCTTCCCGATTCCCTTTGCCCTTTATTCTGTAGTCTAAATTTGTCATGAACAAAATATAAAAACAAAAAGACAAGCACACATGCATTTTCTCTAATACACAGTGTTATTGTTACAACTAGCGACTTGTCCGTCAAAAAATGAATAAAATTGTAAGGCAGGTAATAAATACTGTTTGCCACACAATGTAAGGCTTTCAGTCCTCTGCTTACCTTTGACGCTCATTGCGCGCCTCTCCTCTTGTGTACTTTTGCTCCTCTGAGCACCGTGGGCGTTTATTGTGAGCTCTGCGCTGAGCACCTTTGGCAAAGCGAGTCTCTCCTCTGCTCTGTTTTATTTTAAATAAATATATTTTTGTATAATTAAATAATACATTTATATACTTTACCTATTTGTAATGAATATATCCAATATGCTGAAGAGCTAACAATCGCTGTTGTTTTTCTGCAGCATACAATGTACATTTGGACTGTTGGTGATCTGAGGAGAAAGTGTCAGCAATGTGGCAAGTGTGCAGTGTAAATAGTCTGTGTGTGCAAGGCTAAACCATTCGTTTATTTGTGTAATGCAGCATTTTAGAATGGTAATGTTATTAGTTGCAAGTTAGTGTTATAAAATGGCGGCGAGTGTCTATGTGTTACGCGGGTCTCGAACATTTTCCATCCTTCCAAATAGTGTATTTTGGACCTTGTACGTTCCTGGCTAAAAGTCGTATGTGCCTGGCGGTGTTTTGCGTGTTTAGGGTTCGTGTAGCCTCATTTTTGTTTTTTTCGACGGCCATTCTTTCTCTCGCTTAGGCGATTTTCGAGTGGCAAAACTCTGCAAATTCGACTTAAATTCTCGTGCAACCTCACTCCCAGAGGGTCTGGTTGTCCCCCCGTGCTGTGTGTGATGTTTTTGTTATGTTTTTTTTTGTGTTTGTTGTGTTTTTCATGTTTTTGGATGTGCTCGGTTCGGCCATTAAGTTTGTATTTTTTGCGGGTCGTATTTGTTTTTCTCTAAGTGGCGGTTTCCTTTTCAAAGTGTTACGGGCCCTAATTTTTGAGTTTTCTGTAGTCCCGCGGGTCGTAGGTATGATGCTTAATGTGTGCGGGGTCGTAGGGATGAGCGCCTATGGCGCTCTTCTCCACCAGTGCAGTGAGCGCCTTTGGCGCTCCCTGCCTAAGTCGTACAGGGTTGTAGGGATGAGCGCCCATGGCGCTCATCTCAACCAGCACAAGGCTCTCCTTTTGCGAGGTCCGTGGTTGCGGCCCACAGTTTTAACATTGAGTTACCAACAGATTTTGGCAAGCCTGCGCTGCTGAGAACTATATATGTGATTGTTATTCCTTGGACTATATAGAAGCGCTCTTAACTCATTTCTAAAACAGGAAATTGAAAAATAAGCTCATCCATATCAGTTTTGTAATTCAATACAGAAACCATTTGCCATGTACAACAAATGAATTAACAGAAGATATTTAGCATAAAATTAAACTTAGATTCAGATGAATTAAGTATTTTATTGCAATACGGATGCCAGTGCCTCTTTGATGGAAGGATTATGTCATGTCAAGGAAAGTGCTGAAAAGATTACATTTTCATATAAAAAGTATTATCTACTATGAATAAAATCCACCCACACAAGCAGGCAATAACCCAGAATACAGATGACATGTATCAAATGCCCAAATCAGATCTGATCTTATTACATTTCACCTTTAGTGTTATACAAATTATAATATAAACTTTGGTATGATCTTGAAATTGATCTCTTAAAATTGGCTATGATGATTCACACAAATAAGAACAATCAGATTGTTTTCCTGAGAAAATGTATTCAAATATTTTCTCTATATGCATGCTAAGAACCACATAGCTTATAGAACCACTGTAGTTGAAAAAATACTGCACGTTTGGGAAGTCAAAATGTTTAATTGAACAATGCCCATTTAAAAAAAGATTTCCAAAAATGCTTAATATATAAATTTTTTGGGAAATAATACTGATTTCATTACACAGAATATCACACAGATGTTCTATATGCCTCTGAGTTTTAATCACACAACTAACTGTGGTCTTGTTATGTGTAGTTAAAACATTATTTGTAGGATTGCAAACTCACTGAGAGTATCTTTGATTTATAACTAAACTTGATCCATTTAAGTATCGGATAACTTATAGCCTTTAATGGAGTTCTGCTAATAAAACAACATAATTGCTCTATTGGTCTTGAGCAAACATAAATTAGTTGTTGGTAGTGATAACTTTAATGAAGCAATATTAGTGTATAGACAAAACAGACATTAAATCTAATGCTATTATATCATTTAGAGACATAGGTTGATAAAGTTTACCCCTTAAAATACTTTTCGGTAACTGTCTGACAAACTCCTGGCAGTTGTCTTCAAGCTCTGCAGCTCTGAGGTGTTGAATTGCTGTAAAATATATCTTGCTAATTAGAAAGTCCGGCAACCACATAGGTAAAGCTCACTAAGGTAGACCTGAACAGAGGTTACGTTCACCAGGATTTTGTCATTTTTTTCATAGAACTAACTTTAAAGAAAATAAAAGCAAACACTCTATTTGCACATATTCTTAAAGGATCAATGTAGACACATATTTATAACGTATTATTATGAAGAACTAGAATATTGCCCGTCAAAAAATGACGGCAATGAAATTGTAAGTGAGCTAATGCTGGTTAGTGTATAATAATCAAATAAATAATACATTAATAAATTAATATACTTTACGTATTTTGAAGTAATATATGCAGGAAGTATTCTGTTGAAGAGCTGACAATGTGTTTTGATGTTGCTGGAGCATTAGTGGTGTGGAGCTGCTGTGTAAGCGTGATGAATGTGTGCAGTGTAATAGTGTGCGTGCGCGAGACGAAACCGTTAGCGTAGCTGTGTACTTCCACATTGTTGTAAAATGGCGGCTAATGTGTGGTATGCGTCTGTAGCGGAATATTCGTATGTGTTTTGTGGTGTTTTGCGTGTTTAGAGTGCTGTAGAATTTTGTAGTGTCTAAACTCTTTTATTTTGAGTTAAATGCAGGTGTAAGTTGCTTTTTTGAGGTCCTGGATGCTTCCTCTTGCTGTAGGTAAGCTTTTTATGTATGTGTTGTGTGTATTTATTGTGTTTTAAATTTTTTCATGTCCGCGGGTTGTGGACGTTTTTTGCGAAGTTGTAATGGGTGGTAACGTGTCTCGTATGTTGTTTGCGTTACATGAGTTTTTTGCGAAGGCCGCAGTTGCTGGCAAGGAGCGCGGCCAGCAACTGCGGCCCTCGCTACTCCAGCCCGCAAGCGTTAGCAACAACTCGTATGCTCACAAATATATTTATGAAGAATAGTACCTAACATGTGAATACTGTTTTTAGAGTGGTAAGAAACAATATAGCATTCAAATTATTACCTTTTTTATGTAATTATGCTACAATGGAAGCTGCCATTTTGTTTCCACTGTTGTACTTCATGAGGTAGAAAGAGACCTTGAATGCACAGGAAGTGTCTACCTTGACAATGGAAAAGTGCAGCTAATTAATTAGCACTATTTAACTGCTCAGTAGTTTACAAGGACACACCCTCCTGATATGGAAGCTGCAAAAAGCAGCCCAGTAAAGAAGATGGAAGCCTGCAGTAAAGAATAATGAATGGCTGTATTTATTATTGTATTTTAAAACCTTTGTACCCTTTATCAAGTTTAACTATTCCAAGAACCATATAGAAAAAAAAAATATGACAGGTGGGCCTTTAACATTCAGCTATCATTTCCCGCTACAGGAATTTTGAAATGAAAAATAAAATGGTAATGAAACTTTATACTTGCATCTCTAACAAACTATTATGGTGGCACATGATATAATTGTTGTTGCTTGTAGATGACTTTCATCTAAAATCTGATTCCCACCATAGCAGGCTGACATCTTTGTAACTTCCAATCCCAATTGCTGTATTTGCCCTATAATTGACCCTGGAGTAATTTGAATGGTTGGAAATCCCAAGGGAGTGCACATATGTGATACTTCTAGAGTAAGAGCCCTGAAGTGCCAAAATAGATTATCCTGTCTTCCTCAGCACTTGAGCTATAAGTATCTTCTCTCGGTGCAGCAAACCAATTTCTGGGCTTGGGTAAAGACAAGCTGCACTTATTAAGAATGAATGAGTTTATATATGGCGCTGAATTGCCAAGCGTCCTTTAAAAAGCTTTTTTCATGAAGAAATGATAATTTCCTCAAGTGTTTGTCCTTAGAAAGTCCCTAATGCTTCCATTAACGCCTCTATTAAAATAACATGTAAAGAATTGTGATCAAGTGTATTTAAACGTGTCATAGTATGTTTTATGTTTGCAGGTGAAGCTGAGAGCCCAATAAACTGATTTGAATGTTTAACAGCTCTAGAGGGCTTGTCCCTGTCAGCCAATGATACAGATGTACGAGTCATACTTGTCTGCCAATGAGATTTGCACACTATAGTATGCTCTGTGTAATTCCATTTCAAGGAAATTCACTTTACTTAATATGATTTTCATGCAAAAGAATAATTTTGGTCATATTTAAATATTGTTTCATAACCCTTCAAAAAAGTCACCTAAACCAGGTATGGTTAATTAAAAAAAAACATTAAATACTGGCTATACATTTCACTAAGAGTCTTGAGATATATACCATTATTAATCTGTGGCCTTGTATGCTAATTTGTGGCACAGTTATTTTATGTGGTGCTGTTAGGATGCTCTCCTTACTCAAGCACAATGTATCATGAATTAACACACAGAATGAATACTGAGTCTAACAAAGACATCTGGCTATGTGATACTCCAAAATGTAATTACATAAAATGGCTAATATTGTTAAAGGAACAAAACATGTTTCTATTTAATTAATTATGTGCATACAAGATGCATATTTTGCGTAAATAAACATATTTTTAAATAATTCAAGTCATTGGTGCAGTGGTGCAAGACGAGAGTATAACTTTAATATATATTTTCAATAATCTGTCATTTTGGATACAGTACAGAGAAACGATCTTGCCAGTTCCACTTAGCTGTCATATCACCACTAATTAAAACATGGTTCCTGAGATAAAACATACTCTGACTTTTGCATATAATGATTTTTTTTCCCTCTGTCTTATTTTTTTCCCCATTGCTAATTCAAATACTCTAAACTAATTAGCCTTGCTATTGAATGTGCACCACTCCCCTTAGCAAACCAACAAGCTAAATACAGTACCACAAATACCAAATTCAATGTAAAACTGCAACAGCTAGAGATGCTATACAGAATGATAATTATATTTTTAATTCAGAAATTACTAACACTATAACACAATATTCATGATATAAAATCACACTAATGACTAAAATTGTAATATAAACTAAAACATATGAATTTGCTATGATATAGTTAATTGAATATTTTACCTGATAAGATGTCCTTTTCTGCCAAGGTACAGGGATGTGACTGTATATTAATATAGAGGTTCACACACCTTCTGCAGAGCCGGGAATGCCTGCAAAATCCTTGCTGAAAAAAGCTGTTTTTTCATGGATAGCAGGAGGGGGGATTAAGACAGCTGCTTGCTGGGGATGTGTCTGTATACTCCTATCCCTGGCTGTTGAGAGATGACTGTGATCTCGCAACAGCTAGGAATCTACCCCTAACCATTCTTACATCAAATAAGCAACCAGAATCTAATGCAAAACCAACATGGTAAATAATACCCTTATTTTATATCAAATACTGCCATTCTGTTCAGTTTCTAGCATTGAATATTTAATGCCTTCTTGAAGAGCATCCAATTTCCTTCCATGTAGTGGTATCAGGGGACTGCCTGCATTAATTACCGAGATACTCCCATAAAATGCTATATTTTAAACTACAACTTTCTATTAAAATATATATGCCTTGGAGATTCACAAAATTATGCAAAAAAAAAAAAAAGCTTACTACTTGCTACCAAAATGCTTACATGTCAGCAAAAATAAAAAATAAAAACAGCAAAACTGGAAAATAAATGTCAAATAAATCTTTTAGGGTTTAGGATAGGTTTCCATAGCAACTGTAGAGCTTTTTCTTTTTCATCCATTGCCAATAAATTCCATAGCAAAGCTAAAACCCCATTAATGTCTTTCTTTTTTTTAATTTACAGAAAGATTAATTATATTTAATTAAAATTTGAAAAATAAAAATCACATTGTAAAAGGTGGAATAATTATATGCAAAATTAATGAAGCAGAAATGTAATGCTTGCTATTTTTAAAGATATCAAAGCTTCAAACTGATTATCGTGGATACATTTATTTCATATGGTTCTTTGAATAACTAAACTTGATAATGGGCTAATGTTTTGAGAAAGATAAATAAATATGCATGCCGTTACATTTAATTATTCTTTATTGCCTGTTGGCAGTTTTAGCTGACACATTTCCATTTTCCAAATAGAAGCTTCCTGTTCATTTAAAGTAGCCTGTCTACAGGAAGTATATCTGCAGAAATAGCAGATTCCACTTCAGCATAATTTCATATAAAAAGTAATAATAAAGGCTGTTATTTTTTAATAAAAACATGTTCAGGTGTAGTCCTGCAAAAGTATATAGTTGAAATATATCATTATAGTAACCCTTTAAATATTTTTTGGCCACCCTATGGTCAGATAATTTAAGGTGCAATGGTTCTATCTCCTGCAAAATGGCTGTATAAGTAAATGAGACAATATTGATTGCAATAAAAAAAAACGATTAGGGCTAGATTTGCTAAAATGTGCAACCAACCACTCTTGTTGCTACATTGTGCATTGTTTTATTCCTCAAGATTTCTCTCTCCCCTAACTTCATTATAACTGATGAGTATATAAGGGTTGGCACCAACCCCCATCAACAATCACAAGTCTAATGAATATTTCCTAAATTAATATACCTTTATATCTGGCAGTTGTATTATAATAGGAGCAAAGAGTTCATATTTTTGTATGTGTGGTTAATATTACATCTAATACACTTTTTTCTATTGTAAAGGACATTACTGATCTAATAGCAGAATACATTTTGATTATATTCCTCATTTATATTATAATGCAATACATGTAAGGAATCCTGTATAAGAATTACCTAATACGGCAATATTTTGTGAATACAGCAAGGTAGTTTATTAGTATATTAGCCACCACCCATAATACATACAACGTTCAGAGAGATACAAGAGAATAGTGAGCATTTCTATATAAAAACAGCCCTCATTACCACTTTGCCTCAAGTATATCTAGTTATGAATCTTGTAAATATCCATGCCATGTAGCAAATAAATACATATTCACTTAAGAGCATAAATTGATGTAAGGTCATAGGAATTGCTGGGAAATTTCCTGAGCCACTTTAGTATGGAGATGCATTGATTGTCACTTCTACCCAATTCCTTTTTGCCGTGCAGGATTAGTTTGTACATTTACAGCCTTATTAAATTGTGATTCGTCCAATTGATTAGGGCTCTATTTAGGTACATAGATATTTTTTTACAGAAGTTTTTAGTTAGTGAAGACCTTGCTTTTGGATAGAAGTTAACTAACTAAAAACTTCAGTAAAAAAAATATGCTGTGTGCTTAAATAGAGCCCTATTCAATTGGCCGAATCGCAATTTAATAAGGCTGATAGTATGTATCATTGATTCTCTGTTCAAACTATAGATTGTGTAGAAAAATTAAATAAATAATAAAAAATATATATTTTATAAGATTCCATTCTAGTTACCAAAGAAGATCCATGTAGGGAAGCAGAAAATACATTACAATAATAAAAACAAACATATTAAGAAAAACATATATTAGTTAGCTGCCTAAACATTTAAGAAGGATAAAGGCAACCCAAGGCACCACTTTATGATAAAAATACAAATATGTGTTTGAAAAATGTAGTATAAGAATAAAATTATGAAGGAAAATTTAAATAAAGCTAGTTTAAATAAGTGATGGTGTTTACATCTCTGCATTAGCAGGATTTACTGTTTACCTTGCAAGCTATCTATCTATGATCATGTGAAGGGAGTACAATCAAATACTTAAAGCTCCAATGATGTAACAACTCAGTCTTCCCACGCATCATTCAGCAAATAAGAGCCTACCTAACTCAAGTTATCAGAAAGCACTTAAGTCAGGCAAGTGTCTGCAAAAATCAAGACTTTCTCTAAAAATGCCAGTATGCTGATTGCTTACCTAGCTGCCAGCTCATAAGGACCAAGTTGTATTAATGTCAGTTATATGTGTAATGTTTCTATCCTGCTCATTATTCCTCCTGCTCACCCCTCACCATCCATCTATGTCCTAGAGGACAATCAGAAAAAGTCCATAGACCAACACTAATCCTTGAGAAGAATGGCTAAAACATCCCATATTAACGAGTATTTACAAAGTGGTCAACCAATCAGAAGGCTTTTTCTCTGCATACATGAAAAATATAGAGTCAGGAAATGGCTAGGGATTATATTACAATGTTATAAAAATATGCAAGCAGGCAGTCTTGTTGTGGGAAACACAGATCATATTATTACAGATATAATGCAGCATGTCTTGTATCAACAGTAGTTTTTTTAAAGAAAGACTTTATAATAGGCACAATGATTTAGAAAGTAAAATAATTAAATACAACCTTTTATTTATTAACTATTGTATTCAATTCTGCATTACTAGGGGCAGACGTTGCTTTCTTTCTTAACATGATCATTACCTAGGACAGTTACTGGATGCAGATAAAATGTGCACTGTTTTATTGAAAGAACACTCTCAATGACTTGGAGCTTTGCATGGAAGTGCATGTTACCATAAGATGACCATCCCTGGTGACAAGTTGGGAAAGCAAATGTAGCAATGGCCATCTACGTTAAAGAAAACATTGCATATAAAGGTACTGTTTATTCTTTTCTTTCTAAAAAACATTTTCCAATTATCAATACTAATTCTTCAAAAGAACATGCTATGATCCTTACCCATTTTGGAAACCTCTCGGGATTCAAAATAAATGTGGCTAAATCGGAAGCACTGGGCATAGCTCTCTCCCAGACAGAAATGCAATTTCTTAAGCAAAATTTTGATTTCACATGGCCCAAATCACATATTAAATACTTGGGGGTGGCCATCACAAGTAGACTAGCAGACTTATATAAAACTAATTACCTACCCCTGTACAAGGAATTATTGCTAGACCTACAGAGATGGTCAAAAGGCAGAATATCATGGCTAGGGAGGATTCATGCGGTCAAAATGAATGTCCTACCCCGACTGTTATATCTATTCCGCACGCTGCCGATCCCAATCATTTACAGAGATCTCGAGAGGTTTCAAAATCAGATTTTTTGGTTTATTTGGAACTACAAACCCTCAAGGATCTCCAGAGCCATTATGCAAACAGATAAAACCAAGGGAGGGGGGGGCTCTCGTGCCCCAACTTCAAATTATATTACAAAGCGGCACAGCTTTCATTCATTCCCCTGGCGCACTCCTCTCAACACCGACCTCTATGGGTTTTTATGGAAAACCCACAAATGCTTCCATACACATGGGACACTATTATATGGCTCCCTAAACAAAGTAACATTTTGGGGAGAATAACGAACCCAATTAAGCATTCACTAGCACTTTGGACGGAAGCAACCCGCTATTGCAAACTAATCCCGAAATTAGCGAGCATTTCCCCTATCATTCCCAACCCACTTCTAACTATACAATTATCATCAGCATCCAAACATTGGTGGAGCTCCAGGAAATTGCTAACATTTGGGGCCTGGTTCCAAAAAGGAGCAGTAATTGCTTTCGAGTATTTGAGAGACAACTATGACATACCCTTAACGGAACACTATACTTTTTGTAGACTACGACATTTTGTAAATACTACAATACATTTATCAGAATCCCCGGAAACTAACTGGCTAGTTAGAATTTGCAGGGATCTTCCACTGTCGAGCAATATCATAAGTTTGTTCTACAATGTATTCAATGGGACCCCAAAGCCACCCTCAACAAGATATGTCCAGACATGGGAGGAGGACTTGGGATACTCTCTAGATCAATCAATCTGGGAACAGAGTTGGCGTAGCCTCTCCAGAGGATCATTAAATTATAGTATTCTGGAGACATCAATTAAAGTTCTACATAGAATCTACCACACACCAGATAAACTATACAAGTGGGGCTTATCTCAAGATACAAATTGCTTCAGGGGATGCGGCAATCTTCGCACGTTTCTACACACTTGGTGGGAGTGTCCGGAGGTGCAAAAACTATGGACAGAAGTGTTCAGGCTAGCTTCAAAGATCCTTGGGGCCGAAATGGACAGATCTATAGAGATCTCCCTTTTAGGCCTATCTAGCTCACTACTATCTCTACATCAAAATAAGCTTTTGCAGTTTATGATGCTAGCCACCAAAAGCCATATTGCTCGGCAGTGGAAGTCCCCCAATTTACACCTACAGACAGTGAAGAATAAATTAAACTTCATTCTGATCAACGAACGTATCTCTCATCTTCTCAAAGACTCAATCCCCAAGTTCATGGATATTTGGGCTCCATGGCTAATAGATCCTGACAGCTTTACTCTAGAACCCAAAACAAAACAAACACTACCAGGTAAACATTAGGTGAGACCAGTGGGGGGGGGGGGGGGGCTGGCTTTGGCCCTGGGGGAGATGGACGGAGGTAAAAGATGCTGGACATCCTGGTTTGGACTCCTGGTGAACAAGCTAAGAGAATATCATATAAGCTTGGGATTCAATAATCCGTTAATTTAAAGTTTTTGGAATTAATTTTTTTCGTTGCTTTTATATTTTGTTATATTTCTTCATATTACATTTAATTCCTCTCCCCTGTTGGGATAGGGACGATACCAATGCTATAAATCGAGAACACTATGATATATTTAAGTAGAAAAGTATATAAGAAGAAAAGGGAAAAATTTAGGCTTTGGCAGATCGCCCTTCCGAGAAGGTAGTATGAAAATGTTTATTTAACAATCAGTTGCATCAAACATTTGAACTAGACCAGTAGGCACAAAGTACAAAATTAAATTTGGAATAAGTGCAAGTTGTTCCTGTCGGATGTAAATGCTTACTTTCTATGATATGATGTACCATTGCCTAATAAAAACTTCTTGTTAAAAAAAAAAAAAAGAACATGCTATGGACATGGGATTTCAGTGGTCCGTTAAATTACAACCATGGTAATTTTTTTCTACATGGTGTTTTAAATCAGTAAACCTGATAAAACATTTTAAGAAAGCAAAAAATGAACACAATCTTTTACATTTTTATATGTAATTATTCTTTACAGTGTATTTGCTACTTTCTTTCTAAGCTAATAACAATTCCAATAGTCCTCAGTTTTATCTGCCACATTCTCACTGTGAAAACATAAACATCTTCTGTATTTAAAGTCAAAGAACAGAATGCAAAATGGTAGATTCCATAGCAGCATAATCACTATTATAGTTGTCAGTGTTGGGAACGCTTACAATGTTGGTCACACTTTGCGTCCCTCGCAAAGTGAGGGCACAACCGCGAGCCTCGCAAAGCGAGGTAAGCCAGTGGTGCCATCACACATGGGAGTCTTGCAAAACGAGGCAAAGAAGCTGCACAGCACTTAGGCTGCCATGTGTCTCTAAAGACCCACCAAAACAAAAAAAGCATGTACAAAAAACTATAACACACTCACACACAGCACAGGGGGAGAAAAAGGAAGCCTGGGAGTGACATTGAAAGCGAATTACTTCCATATTTGGTGTTTTTCGTTACTCCAAAATCGCCGAAGCGAGGAAAAAAATGGCGACCAAAAAAATGCAAAATTTTAGAAACAGAATGAAACGAGGCTCGAAAAACTTACAAAACACACAACGACGAAGCCAGGCACGCGGGACTTAGAAAATACACCAAACACACTAACACTTACAACAAAAACTACAGGCACGCGGGACTGAAAATAAAACAAACGGCAGTCACCGCACACCACGCAAACATTCAGCAGACACACAGAGAGATTGAGAAGAAAAACAGAGGGAAGGGACAGGGGGGAGATGCTGGAAAGAGACACATGCAATTCCCAAGCACCAAACTTGCAGGTTAACGAACCCTGCAATGAGCGGCCCGTACAGTAGGCGAGAGGAAAGGCTTGCAATGAGCGCCAAAGGTGATCAGTGCAAAGCAGGAAAGTTGAAGCACACGGGGGAGAGGCTTGCGATGAGCGCCAAAGGTGCTCAGAGGTGCAAAAGCCTCACATTGTGTGGCATTACAAGCCCTACAATTTTAATCCCTTCATTTTTGACGGGCAATTTCCTAGTCATATATATAGTTGTCAGTGTTGGTCACGTCTGCGATGTTGGTCCCACAATGAGAAATATTGCGGCGCTCGCAAAGCGAGGTCTGCAACTGCGAACCTCACTTAGCTAGGTGAGCAGTTGAGGCACGCGACTGCGAGGCCTGTGGGACTATTAGGCTGCAATGAGCGCCAAAGGCGCTCATCACGACCCCCACAACATTTTAAAACAGCCTAGACATAAAAGTCGCTCATGTCAATGGCTACGGTCAGCACCGAAGCGCGTAGCACTTTGCCACTCATCACGAGGCACGGAACACTACAAGTTTAATGGGCAAAATTTATTTAAGAGCGTAACTCCAAAGACACCCAAAAACTTCCAAAAAATTACTTACACACTCACACACAGCACATGGGGAGAGCCAGGCAGCCTGTGAGTGAGGTTGCAAGATAATTAGACCCATATTTGGCGTTTTTTGCTTGATTGAAAATCGGCTAATCAAGGAAAAAACTGAAGAACGAGAAAACATATAAATTATAGAACAGGATCAAAACGAAGCAGAAGACAGTAAAACTTACACCAACAATGCCAGGCACGCAACACTTACAAAATACACAACGCAGAAGCCAGTAACATAGCCGGACAACACGGACAAGAGACACAGGGGTGGGAAATAAGAAAAAACAAAAGACACAGTGCAGGGGAGAGGAGGGAGAGAGGGGGAAACAGACACAGGGGCTCATTGCGAGCCACGGATCAGCGCTGAAGGCACTCACCGTGGGGCTCTTGATGAGCGCTGAAGGTGGTCATTCCCAAGCACAAAACTTGCCGGTTGCTGAAGGCTCGAGGACCGTAAATTAGATGGGAGGAGAGGTTCGTAAGGAGGGCTGAAGGCGCTCAGCACGGGGCTCACGATGAGCACCAAAGGTGTTCAGAGGGGGCACATTTTCGCATTGTGTGGCAAACAGCATTGCCAGGCTTCAAAATGTATTCCCGTCATTTTTGACAGGCAATTTCCTAGTTGTATATAAAAGGTAATATATTGAAGCCTGTATTAATTGTTATATATCATTTTTAAATAGTTCTTCAAACGATCATATTTCAAAGATAGGACCACAGTAGCTCTTTAAATAATTTCAATGTTTATAAACATATTTTAATTACAGATACACTCATTATTGTTGGGTGTTTGCTTAGCTCTAGAAGCTTCTATTTGAAGCACTGTGTCTTTCACTGATACCAGTGCTCTGAAATATTTATTGTACATAATTAAAAAAATAGGTTTGTAAATTTAAAAGTTGTTTTATATATTTGATTTTCTCCCACATATCATCATAATTGTATAACTAAAATACATTTGTGGTAGTGGCTGTTAGATAAATCTAATTAATAATATCCATATGGCTTTTTACCAGAAATAAGCTCAATACCAGAGGCAGCTGAACATTTATATTAATCTAGTAAATGACAACAGATGGACTGAGATCAGAAAAATCTGATTTATTTGGAAGCAAAGGGGCAGGTAGCAAATAATCATTGTGAGCTTTTGAATATAGGGCAAAGCTTCCTGGAAGTGGATGAGCCTGTTTATTCTGTATTCCAGATAGCCTGATGGATCCAGATACCATAGCATCAAACTGTGTGACTGTGGCCAGCCAGCTAATATCCTGCAGTGAATACATTATTAAACTCCAGTATTCCAGTGCTGGAAGACCAACAAATGTTTTTTTTTTGTATATATATGATGAAAATGTATGTTTAGGAGAATAAAATTAACTGTAGCACACATATGCACCTAAATAAATACGGAATAATTAAAGTTCGGTAATTATTATATGGGAATTACCAATAAATATACCCATAATTAATTCAAAGTTAAAAAAAAAAAGAAAAAACCCACAGAAAGACACATATTGCTTAAATAAGAAAAGTATAAAAAATATTGCGGCAATTCACAAGGGATATTCTCCGTTATTATAAAAAACCAAAGTGAATGCATATATGCACACAATAAAGAAATAGTCACTTGGCACTCAGGAAAAATTTCAATTAAGGGTTGGACTCTCAGCTCCTACATATATTTGTTTGTACCGCACTCTCTCTTTCTCTCTCTTTCTCTCTCTCTCTCTCTCTCTCTCTCTCTCTCTCTATATATATATATATATATATATATATATATTTATATTCCTGACGTGCTTAGAGCAGATTTGTATGTAACACATCATAATAATGATAACAATGCAATAATTGCTCATAGGAGGTAATAATAATAATATTGTAATAATAAATAATACTAAAATCCCTGTACTTTAATAACAAGATACAGAAAAACTATTGTGCTCTTTAAATTCAAACAAACATAAAATAAAAAGAAACTTTGCGTTGTTTTTTGGAACTTGGCGCGTCTCACAGAGGATAAAAGAGCTTGAAACTCGATGCTTGCTCGGAACTCTAAGTGTAGGACTGCTCAATTTGCTCGAAAAATACCCCACTTCCTGTCTCTCAGGAAGTGCCTACAAGAGCCCAAGATCACTCTGTACCTGAAAGAAACAAAGTGCAGCCTGTGCCTATACTGCACAGGTAATTAGAGTGCAGCCTGTGCCTACACTGCACAGGTAATTACCAAAGTATAGACTGTACCTATAATTACCAAAGTGTAGACTGTTTGTAAGGACCAAAGTTCCAAGCAATAACCTGTCTCGTCCTCTACTTTGCCACCATCAAATCCTCCCAGTACAGTTAAAGTGAAGTTAAATTCTCTGTTATTTGATGTCATTATTGTTTTTTTTTTGTTATTTCAGCTTAGTTTTAAGGTTTTGTATCCAAAAAAAAGACCATCAGTTCAAACTAAAATGTGAAAAATCTGGGGTCTGCAACAGATTATTTCAAATCATATTGATTTCTATAGGAAATGCTATCCTGGAACTCAACCTGTTTGGAATTCATCCTGTTGTCTGGAACTGATTAAGGATGAGAACCAAGGTGCAACTGTGTGTGTATATATATATATATATATATATATATATATATATATATATATATATATATAAATATATAATTGATGAGTGAGGTAGCCGTGAATATACAGTAGCCTCGTTTAATAATGGTTATTGCAGTATACTGAATTGGACAAATGCCTTATTTATAATGACAAGCTTTTGAGAGGCTTATCCTCTCTTTATCAAGTCTGAAGCAATACTAACATGAAATTAAATCCTCAGTTTGAATGTAAACAGCAGATACAGAGAGAATGGAGAAAGCATCTGACATCATCAGGTAAATACATATAGGGGAAAAAACACTTCATTAAGATAAACACTGCAGGTGGATTTTTCTTTGCAAGAAAAGGCTGATAAATTGCAGAGTGCACTAATTGTGCCCAGGTGAGAGGGGTGTGGCTTGACTGTGTTAAACTAGTATAAAAGGTTTGTGAGCTGTTTGGGGCTGTTTGCAAGTGGATTTTCCTTTGCAAGAAAAGGCTGATAAATTGCAGCGTGCACTAATTGTGCCCAGGTGAGAAGGCAGAAGTTAATATAAACAGGAGAAGGGGCGAACTTGTGAGCTTGCAATTCTAGTAAAAGTGTAGAAGTTTAAAAAAAAGGAGGGAGTTCAAAGAAAAAGGATGGCAGATTCATAGTGCAAAGGAGGAAGAATAAAAAAAAAAAATATATATATATATATTTTACAAAACTTCATACAAATATATTATTTTATATTTTTTATTTTTCCCACTGAATTTTTGGAGACAATATTAATGATTATGAGTCAGTCCAGTGGCAACCTCACTCAGTGTACATCCTGTCATATGTATGCAATACTGGAACAGATGATCCAGGGTCTTTGGCAGGTGTGAGCATGTTGCCTCTCTGGAAGCTCAAATTGGAGAACTGGAGAGGAGAATTGCAGCACTTAGTGATATTGCTCCACTGGAAAGGAAGTTGGAGCTCACTGAGCGCAGTTTAGCTGGGTCTAGCATGGAGGGTGGAGCTGGGGCTAGTGAGGATGTCCAAGGAGGTAGCTGGGTTACAGTTAGAAGGAGAATCAAGGGGAACAGGAGGAGGCAGGCCAGTTCTGAGTTGGCAAACACCAGATTGAGTGAAACGGTTGGGGATGTCCATTCAAGAATGGCAATGCTAGATAGAGCAGTTCCCTCTAACAGCCGGGAGAACAGTTCTACTGGAGGAGTGGGAGGGCAGAATAGGCAGAGCAACAGACAAGTTTTGGTGGTAGGGGATTCTATTATTAGGAAGGAAGACAGTGTGATTTGTCACACAGATCCCAGAAATCAAACAGTTTGCTGTCTCCCGGGTGCTCGGATTACTCATGTTGTGGATCGGGTAGACAAATTATTGGGAGGGGCTGGAAATGAACCGGCGGTCTTGGTACATACTGGTACCAACGACAAAGTTAGTGGAAGATGGAGTGTCCTAAAGAATGATTTTAGAGAACTCGGTAATAAGCTGAAGGCAAGGACCTCCAAGGTAGTATTTTCTGAGATACTACCAGTGCCACGTGGAAGCCCAGGGAGGCAGAAGGAGCTTAGGGAGGTTAATGCATGGCTAAAGATGTAGTGCACTAAGGAAGGGTTTGGGTTTTTAGAGCAATGGGCTGACTTCTCACAGCAGGGATGGATTGCACCTTAATGATGAGGGAGCTTTTGTGCTAGGGGATAGGATGGTAGAAAGGCTGGAGGAGTTTTTAAACTGGTAGGTGGGGTGAGGGACCAGATATAAGTAATTGGGTAGAAAGTGTAGAGGGTATAAGAGATGAGTTAACAACCCATAGGGGAGGCGATGGGGAGAGGGGTAGTATGGAATACATCCATGGGTACTGAGGGAACTGGGTTCTGTAATAGCCAAACCATTATATTAAATGTTTCAAGATTCACTCAACACAGGGTCTCTACTAGATGACTGGAGAAAAGCAGATGTGATACCTATATTTAAAAAGGGAGCAAGAGCAAATCCGGGAAATTATAGACCAGTGAGCCTCAATTCTGTAGTGGGGAAGCTTTTAGAAGGGTTAATAAGGGATAATATACAAGAATATGTCTATTTGAACAGGATTATAAGTAGGAGTCAACATGGATTTATGAGGGATAGGTCATGTCAAACAAATCAAATTAGTTTCTATGAGGAGGTTAGTAGGAACCTGGATCAAGGCAACTCAGTAAATGTAGTCTTTTTGGATTTTGCAAAGGCTTTTGATACAGGGCCACATGGGAGACTATTGTGCAAACTAAGAGATACAGGAATTGCAGTAAATATCTGCTCATGGAGTGAGAGCTGGCTAAAAGACAGAAAGCAAAGTTTTTTTTGTAAATGGAACATACTCCAATTGGACTAATGTGGTAAGTGGGGTTCCTCAGGGTTCAGTATTAGGTTCTCTCCTTTTTAACATATTATGACTTAGAGGTGGGACTGGAAAGTAGTGTCTTCATTTTCGCTGATGACACAAAGTTGTGCAATATAATTAAATCAGATAATGATGTGCTTTTCCTCCAAAAGGATTTACATAAAATTGAGGAATAGGCATCTAAATGGCAGATGAGATTTAATACGAATAAATGTAAAGTTATGCATCTGGGAAGGAAAAATAGCCATGCAATTTATAATCTTAATGGAGCAAATCTAGGTGTATCAGATATTGAAAGGGATTTGGGAGTGCTTGTGGACAACCACCTAGGTAACAGTGCTCAAAGCCAAGCAGCAGCTGCAAAGGCAAATAAAATATTAGCATGTATTATGAAGGGTATAGAAGCAAGGGAAGCAAATATAATTCTGCCACTATACAAATCCCTAGTACGCCCTCATTTGGAATATGGAGTACAATTTTGGGCACCACTTCATAAAAAGGACATTGTAAAGCTGGAAAAGATACAGAAGAGGGCAACAAAACTAATAAGGGGAATAGAGGGGCTAAGTTATGAAGAAAGACTAACCAAATTAAACTTATTTTCTCTAGAACAAAGACATCTAAGAGGAGATATGATTACCTTAGATAAATACATCCAGGGTCAGTATAAAGATTTGTCAAGGGAGCTTTTTGTGCCAAGAGGTTTTAAACTGACAAGAGGACATCCCTTGAGGTTAGAAGTAAAAATATTCCACCTTAAAGAAAGAAAAAGGTTCTTCACAGTAAGGGTGGTTAATCTGTATAATTCTCTACCAGAGGAGGTGGTGACAGCGGATTCGATAGATAACTTTAAAAGGGGACTGGATTTATTTCTAATTAAAAAGGGAATTCAGGGTTATCCTGGGTAATTAGAGAGAGAGTACGGATGCAGGGAGAAATCCAATCACCAGTATCTGGGTTCAGGAAGGAATGTATTTTTTTTTTCCCTTTGAGACAATAGGCTAAGTTTCACTTGAGTTTTTTTTTTTCTGTTTGCCTTCCTCTGGATTAATTAACAATAAAAATAAATAAAATAAAAATAAATAATTAAATCATTGATTAATAATTAATTAACAACTAATTAATTCATAACTAATCCGCATATTGCAGATCAGAGGAGATCTTAAAAGGCTGAACTTGATGGACTGAAAGTATTTTTTCAACCTTACTTACTATGTAACTATATAACTTCATTAAGAGTGACAAGCCTATAGTAAAATAAGAAAAAAATCACAAGCAATTGAGATAATGTATTAGAAAACCCAAATCCATGTTCAGTCCTGTATCTTTAGTGTTAAAGAATGTGATTATCTTTATTTAAAATGCTTTCTCCCTTGGATGTTCTTAAAGTTACCTCTGAGTATTTTGATATTTAGGTTTTGGTTATACAGTATCTCACAAAAGTGAGTACACCCCTCACATTTTTGAAAATATTTTATTATATCTTTTCATGTGACAACACTGAAGAAATGAAACTCTGCTACATTGTAAAGTAGTAAGTGTACAGCCTGTATAACAGTGTAAATTTGCTGTCCCCTCAAAATAATCAACACACAGCCATTAATGTCTAAACCATTGGCAACAAAAGTGAGTACACCCCTAAGTGGAAATGTCCAAATTGGTCCAGTGTCAATATTTTGTGTGGCCACCATTATTTTCCAGCACTGACTTAATCCCCGTCGGCATGGACTTCACCAGAGCTTCACAGGTTGCCACTGGAGTCATCTTCCACTCCTCCTAATGGCATCACGGAGATGGTGGATGTTAGAGACCTTGCACTCCCCCACCTTCCATTTGGGAATGCCCCACAGATGCTCAATAGGGTTTAGGTCTAGTGGCATGCTTGGCCAGTCCATCACCTTTGCCTTCAGCTTCTTTAGCAAGGCAGTGGTCGTCTTGGTGGTGTGTTTGGGGTTGTTATCATGTTGAAATACTGCCCTGCGCCCAAGTCTCCAAAGGGAGAGGATCATGCTCTGCTTCAGTATGTCACAGTACATGTTCGCATTCATGGTTCCCTCAATAAACTGTAGCACCCCAGTGCTGGCAGCACACATGCAGGCCCAAACCAAACATATATACACATATGTCTATATGTGTATATATGTTTTCTATCATATGTTGTGTTGATTCCCCCTATATGCATTTACCTGATGATGCCAGATGCTGTCTGCACTCTCTCTGCATCGCTGTTTACATTCAAACTGCAGGTTTCATCTCATATCAGTGTTTTTGTGCTCTCCTTATCCGTTTATCTGTCATTTAGGGATTATTTCAACTACCTTTCCTCAGTATAGATGTATACTTTTGGTGGTGGGATTGTTATGGTCTGGGCCTGCATGAGTGCTGCCGGCACTGGGGAGCTACAGTTCATTGAAGGATCCATGAATGCCAACATGTACTGTGACGTACTGAAGCAGAGCATGATTCTCTCCCTTTGGAGACTGGGACGCAGGACAGTATTCCAACATGATAACGACCGCCAAACACACCTCCAACACCACCACTGCCTTGCTAAAGAAGCTGAAGGTAAAGTTGATGGACTGGCCAAGCATGTCTCCAGACCTAAACCCTATTGAGCATTTGTGGGGAATCCTCAAATGGAAGGTGGGGGAGTGCAAGGTCTCTAACATCCACCAGCTCTGTGATGTCATCATGGAGGAGTAGAAGAGGACTCCAGTGGCAACTTGTGAAGCTCTGGTGAACTCCATGCCCATGAGGGTTAAGGCAGTGCTGGAAAATAATGGTGGCCACACAAAATATTGACACTGGACCAATTTGGACATTTCCACTTAGGGGTGTACTCACTTTTGTTGCCATCGGTTTAGACAATAATGGCTGTGTATTGAGTTATTTTGAGGGGACAGCAAATTTACACTGTTATACTGGCTGTACACTTACTACTTTACATTGTAGCAGAGTGTCATTTCTTCAGTGTTGTCACATGAAAAGATATAATAAAATATGTACAAAATAGGAGGGGTGTATTCACTTTTGTGAGATACTATATATATATATATATATATATATATATATATATTTAAACATAGATCGATTGGTTGAAGAAAGTTGTATCTTTGTTTGGTACTAAAATTAACATTTCAGCTGGGAAGATATCACTCTATTTGTTTTAACTTTCTATCCCACAATCACACACAGAGTTACAGTAAAAATTCTGAGCAAGTAAGTCTGTCCCTAGATTCATTTTGGGACACAGTGTATCTAGCACAAAAAGGATAATTACGTTTTGCTCCTTTTTCAATTCTGGTGCTGGTATCAATTCTCTTTCTTGTGCTACTGGTTGCCTACTGACATCCACAGTGCACCCCAAGGCAATTACTGTTCCATTGTCAATTCAAAGCTATCAATCACTACTAAAGTGAAAAAAGGCAGAAACAGAAATGGATTTAAAGTGACTACATCAATATGAAAATAACGTACAGGGGATATAGAAAATATAATATCCTTAACAGAAACATACAAATTTAAATGCACTCATTCATACATTCAATTTAAAACTCTAACTTGTAAGTGCAAAAGATATATTACATATGACTACTACCTTGTCGTGGTGAAGGGGCTTGTTTACTTCAATGAAACTGTGAGCTATACCATGTAGGGTCACTTAAGATGGGCAGGTCACAGTAGGGAGGTCACCTCTATAACCTGATGCATAAGCAAAGCCAGAGACATAACCATAGATGTGCCTGGCGTGCTGCGGTCTATAGGGTCCTGGAGAGTCCTGCATGACTGAACGACTAAACAACAACATATAATTAGTAAGACCATGTCAAAAGATATTTTCGACCCCGCACGACTTAAGCATCATACCTACGACCCACAGGATTACAGATCAACAGAAAACTCAAATACACAATTCCCAGTGCGAGACCCGTAGCTCTTTGAAAAAAATCGCCTGAAAAAATTATGTCCCATAACACTTTGAAAGTGAAACCGGCACTTAGAGAAAAAAAAATATGACCCCCGAACCACGCACAACAAAAAACAAACAAAACAAAAACATCACACACAGCATGGGGGTACACCCAGGAAATCTGGGAGTGAGGTTTCACAAGATTCAAGTCAAATTTGCACAGTTTCGCCACTCAAAAATCGCAGCGAGAAAAAAATGGCTGCCGGAAAAAACGAAAACGAGTCAAAACGACCCCTAAGCACGCAAATTAAAGGCGCTCAGCGCAGGGCTTGCAATGAGTACTGAAGGAGCTCAGAAGACCAAAACGACACCAGGGGAGAGGCTTGCAATGAGCGTCTTCGGTGCTCATTGCGAGCCACGCCATGAGCGCCAGAGGCGCTCAGTGCAAAGCTCGCAATAAGCGCCAAAGATACTCAGAGGACCAAAAGCCTTACATTGTGTGGCAAACAGCATTGCCTGGCTTCCAATTTTACTGCCGTCATTTTTTGACAGGCAATTCGCTAGTATATATATATATATATATATATATATATATATATATATATACAGTGGATATAAAAAGTCTACACACCCCTGTTAAAATGTCAGGTTTCTGTGCTGTAAAAAAATGAGACAAAGATAAATCATTTCAGAACTTTTTCCACCTTTAATGTGACCTATAAACTGTACAACTCAATTGAAAAACAAACTGAAATCTTTTAGGTGGAGGGAAGAAAAATAAAAATTTAAAATAATGTGGCTGCATATGTCTGCACACCCTCTTATAACTGGGGGTGTAGCTGTGTTCAGAATTAATCAATCACATTCCAAATCGTGTTAAATAGGAGTCAGCATACACCTGCCATCATTTAAAGTGCCGCTGATTAACCCCAAATAAAGTTCAGCTGCTCTAGTTGGTCTTTCCTGAAATTTTCTTAGTCGCATCCCACAGCAAAAGCCATGGTCCACAGAGAGCTTCCAAAGCATCAGAGGGATCTCATTGTTAAAAGGTATCAGTCAGGAGAAGGGTATAAATTTTTTTCCAAGGCATTAGATATACCATGGAACTCAGTGAAGAGAGTCATCATCAAGTGAAGAAAATATGGCACAACAGTGACATTACCAAGAATAGGAGCTCCCTCCAAAATTGATGAAAAGACGAGAAGAAAACTGGTCTGGGAGGCTACCAAGAGGCCTACAACAACATTAAAGGAGCTGCAGGAATATCTGGCAAGTACTGGCTGTGTGGTACATGTGACAACAATCTCCCGTATTCTTCATATGTCTGGGCTATGGGGTAGAGTGGCAAAACGAAAGCCTTTTCTTACAAAGAAAAACATCCAAGCCAGGCTACATTTTGCAAAAACACATCTGAAGTCTCCCAAAAGCATGTGGAAAAAGGTGTTATGGTCTGATGAAACCAAGGTTGAACTTTTTGGCCAGCAGGGTGGTGGCAGCATCATGCTTTGGGGCTGGTTTTCTTCAGCTGGAACTGGGGCCTTAGTTAAGATAGAGGGAATTATGAACAGTTCCAAATACAGGTCAATATTGGCACAAAACCTTCAGGCTTCTGCTAGAAAGCTGAACATGAAGAGGAACTTCATCTTTCAGCATGACAACGACCCGAAGCATACATCCAAATCAACAAAGGAATGGCTTCACCAGAAGAAGATTAAAGTTTTGGAATGGCCCAGCCAGAGCCCAGACCTGAATCTGATTGAAAACCTGTGGGGTGATCTGAAGAGGGCTGTGCACAGGAGATGCCCTCGCAATCTGACAGATTTGGAGTGTTTTTGCAAAGAAGAGTGGGTGAATCTTGCCAAGTTAAAAAGTGCCATGCTGATAGACTCATACACAAAAAGACTGAGTGCTGTAATAAAATCAAAAGGTGCTTCAACAAAGTATTAGTTTAAGGGTGTGCATACTTATGCAACCATATTATTTTATTTTTATATTTTTTCTTCCCTCTACCTAAAAGATTTCAGTTTGTTTTTCAATTGAGTTGTACAGTTTATAGGTCACATTAAAGGTGGAAAAAGTTCTGAAATGATTTATCTTTGTCTCATTTTTTGACAGCACAAAAACCTGACATTTTAACAGGGGTGTGTAGACTTTTTATATCCATTGTATATATATATATATATATATATATATATATATATATATATATATATATATATATATATATTGCTTTAATCTGGATTTCAATCACTTAAAGGAAAATAATATATACTTAGCTCCTAAAATATGCCCAGTTAGCTCCTAAATATTTCTTCAAAGTATAATACAAGTAAACCCTGCTTAACACTATCACTTTTAGAGCTGATTTGCTATAACACTGTTTTTTTCAACAAAAAAAACCCAATCATAGATGACCTAGAAGCTTTAAGATCAATAATTTAAAGTTTAGAATTCTGCTAATGTTCAGTTTATTTTATATTTGCTGCTTCTTTGAAGTTCATATAAAACCATAAACGTTTACATTTCCATTGAAATTGTGTTTTTTTATACATTTCATACAGAGAAACATTTCTTATGACTAAAACACAATGATCAGCATTTTTATTTTAAAAAGATAACTTTTCAATTGTTTAACCTTTGGAAGGTTTCTAGGTTTTACTAGGTATGTAATATACCTATATATTTATTTGCCTTTTTATACATTGTTTTATTAAGAAGTGCTTAAAAGCTATGTCAAAATCATGCAAATAGTCACTGTATGTTTCTGCCCACAGATGCATATGTAGACACAGACTCTGAAGGGCTGGATGTGCAGTGAAGTGTCCTAGACTATCGGGGATCAAGTCTCAGAAACCATGCTGCAAAAAGCATGGTCCCTAAAGGCTAGTACACAGCACACCCAGCACTACAGAGTCTATGCCTGGACATACCCATACAGGGCCTATTTGTTTGATTTTAGGTAACAAAATCAGAACTTTTAAGAGATTTTTAATAAAACAAAGTACATAAAAGTAAATATGTATATTACATACCTTCTAATATCCAGAACATATAAGGCATGTTTTACATGTTGCGTAAGAAGTCCTTAAAAGCAAATTTTTTGTGCCCTCTGTAGCTCATGCCGCTCATGAATACATATACTTTGAAGTGCAGTGTTTCATATCAGCCTGTAAGTGACCTTTCTCAAGGAGAATGTTGCCCAATGTTGCCACTGATTGATTGCTATGAGAGCGTGGACACCCCTTGTACTTAGAAGTACACTGCCTTCATGAGCTGCAGAGTGATTAAACCAGTTAGGAACTATTTGCAATATTTAGCCTAAAAAACAGAGCTTTTAAGCACTATAATAAAGTACACAAAATTAAAGAGAAATATAAGTATATTATATTCGTAATGAAATCTAGAAAGCTTCCATGTTCCTTAAAATCACTGTGAGGGCCTTTTAAAGACTCAGACCCTGGAAATGAAAGATGTTGCCTGTCACTGTCCTGTGGTATTCCATCCAATGAAATTGCTATATTTTTAATTGTAGCTCATTTGCACCATTATAGAAGAGACATTTCCTATAACCTATACTTTCATATACTGAATGATAAGGACCAAGACATGTGAGACCCTAGATACTAGCATAGTCTGCTAAAACTGATCTTTTACATTATACTTTTTTATGTGTGCGATTTACATTCTTATTTGTTTTATACCTATTTCACAAGAATATGGTGTTTTTGCACTTTCAACCACGTCCTAAAGACATACAGCCCCATTAAATTTGAAGCCTGTAGCGGCATCGGCACACCTGCAAAGGATGCTGGCTTGAAATTCGGCTGCGTTACAGAGCTATTATATTCAACCATGTCACGAGTTACATCCGTAGACGCAAACCTGTAAGCCATTCTTGCGCATGTTGGATGTGCGGCCGTGAACATGATCAATTAGTCAAACACGTAGTTACCAATGGAGCAAATGGTAAATGAGCCAGACAAGGGCCTGGTGGGAAATTAAGAGCTTACAGAACTAGTTAGATCAACACCTCATCCCAAGAGGCTTGAGGGTTAATTTAAGCCCGGCCTCCCATTTATGGAATGAGGCATTTATTGAATCATGGGACAAGATTCTTAATACATGCTCAGCAGAACTCATGAAGCTTATTATTATTGAGGAAGAAAAGATTTTGGAGGCAACCAAAGTGGAACTAGCACTACACCTAGTGGACATCGAGACATTTCGAAGTGTTGACCGATTTAAAGATTATGAGCAAAAACTCCAGAATGAGATAGATAAATGTAAGAATATACTTAAACAACGCAAACATTGCAAATACATGAGAGATTCTAAAGATCTAACTAACAAACAGGTGTACCGTCACTCACAACAACAGAAAACCGCTCAACCGGAACCACAGTCGTCATCAGAATATGACACTTCAGATGCTGAATCCCTGGATGAAGGCTGTAACCGCTTTGTAAATAGAGGTACTAGAAAATATCAAGGTCGTAAGGTCGAAGGTTCTACAACACCATCAAGCCCGACTTTTTTAGATCCACGCCAACAACATCCAGAACAGAGACGGTTACGGGATCGCAATCAGAGAGCTCAACCAAGATACAAATAAGTAATATGAATATTAACAATCAAGTTATCAACCTTTCGGACTTGATATTAACTGAAGGAGATTTTATGTTACTAAACAGAGGACTGTCTTTTTCTCCCACAAAAAATGTCAATCTTTTTGAGTGGGTTAAAGATATCCATCTCTTTGCCTGTAAACTAGTACTCATGAAACACCATAAGAAGACAACTGATGCTTAATTAGATTCCTTGAAACTGAGTGTCTCTGAAGAATTAGCACTAAGGGAGGTGATGATTGATTGGGATGCAGATCATGATGTACCCTCCCCCGGTGAAGGACCTTATACAAATCTAAAACCCAAAAGCAGATTTACACCAAATTTTAGTATTTCTCCTGAAGTTCAAGTATTCGTTAAATTGGTAACAAAAGATTTGGAAACTTTAGCAAATAACTATACAAAGGAAACCAATTTGACAGCAACGGAATTCTTAATCCAACTACAAAAGAACAACCAGATAGTAGTTAAACCCTCAGACAAAGGAGGGAATACGGTCATCCTGCGACAAACTGATTATCATCAAGAAAATGTATGTTTATTAAACGATAGGAGTACATATCAAAGATTAACAACTGACCCTACAGCGGTGTTCAAAAAGGAACTCAATGTGATATTGACGGAGGGCCCATGGAACAATATCATCTCAAGACAAGAGTACAATTATCTGTTCAACAAACATCCTACCATTCCCACATTTTATTAATTGCCGAAGGTCCATAAAAACCTGAAAACTCCTCCGGGACGTCCAATAGTTTCTGGCAAAAACAGAACATGCAAGCACATACATTGATCAAATATTAAGACCGATTGTGGCAACACTGGCATTGTATGCCCAAGATACCAAAAGTGTCTTAAAAAGGCTGTATAATCTACGATTAGATGCTGAATCTCTACTCATCTGTTTGGATGTCGAAGGCTTATATACTTCTATTCCACATGAAGTAGGTGTCCAAGCAGTAAGGAAATTTCTACAAACCCGTGGCTTACAACATTTGAAACACAGTGAGTTTGTTTTAAAGCTATTAGAATTTGTATTATCAAAGAATTACTTTATGTACAATAATAGCTTTTACAAACAAGTTAAGGGGACAGCCATGGGCACACCTTGTGCCCCCTCTTATGCCAATTTACATCTCGGCTTATGGGAAGAAACTATTGTCTTTGGAGAAGACCTGGCCAAATATACGGAACAGGTTGGCCTCTGGATCCGCTATATTGATGACGTGTTTATGACTTGGAATGGGAGTAGATCCAGCCTTATGGACTTTATCTCCATACTTAACGTAAACTCCATAGGTCTAAAATTAACATATACCATCAATACGAACCAGATCGAATTCTTGGATCTGTTAATCTCTAAGACAGAGAACAATTCTAACACACCGAAAAGACACTGCGTCAAATAGTTTACTACTAGCATCCAGCCACCACCCGCAACATCTGATTCGGAGCATCCCATTCGGTCAGTATTTGAGAATACGCCGCAACTGTACAACAGAAATGAACTTTGAGAAACAAGCCAAAGATCTTTATAATCGATTTAAACAAAGAGGATATTCTCATAATGTCCTGAAAAAAGCTTATGCCAAAGCAAAACAACGTTCTCAGGCTGATCTGCTGTACAATTCCACAATGCCGAAATCTACTGAGCAACAACCAGTTAGAATTATTGGTACGTACAATAAATTTGGGGACAACATCCGCTCTATATTACAAAACCATTGGCATGTCCTTTTGGCCGGCAAGGAATTAAAGTCAAGACTATCAGACGTTGCGTCAATTACTTATCGACGAGCACCAAGTCTTAGGGACAAATTAGTTCATAGCCATTTTGAAGCACAGAAAAATACAGGCTGTAAGTGGCTCCAAGAACGGACAGCTGGATCCAAGCCCTGTGGAAAATGCAAAGCCTGTCTACATATCTGTACCACAACTAAATTTACCAGCTTCTCTAGCCAGAAGGAATTCTCAGTTCGAGACCATATTAACTGCAAAACAACTTCAGTGGTTTACCTCATCTCATGTCGATGTGGCCTACAATACGTAGGAAAAACTATGCGTCAGCTCCGACGTCGAGTTCTTGAACACATTAACAGTATAATTAATAAGCAGGACGTGGCAGTGGCAAGACACGTAAATTCCATCCATGACGGAAATGTAATGTGTCTAAAATTTATGGGTATCGAAAAAAAAAAAAAATGAACACCGCCCCAAGAAGGGTAAATATGGAAATCAAATTACTCCAACGAGAAGCTTGGTGGATCTTTCATTTAAAAACATTAACACCTAATGGCCTTAATGAAGGATTTACCTTCACTCCTTTTATTTGAGCTATAGTCCTTTCTCCCCACTATTTGTTAATCCTTTTTCCAGGAAAGTTGGTCACCCTCTTCTATCATCAGATTATACATTTTAGGAGCAGTTTACCATTGTCCTCTTACATTTTAGTATCTCTCAATTCTTTATTTCTCTCGTCCTTTAGGAGCTCCGAGTATGTCTACCTTGGGTCATATAATTTAGTCTAATCTAGGTTTTTATCAAACTTGGAGCTGCTGTGGCAAAGGAGCGCCTTTGGGGCCCTCAGTTGCTGGCAAGGAGCGCTTCTCAAGGGACGCAGGCTTGCTACGCGAGCCTGCAAACGTTGGCAACAACACGTATGCTCACAACTATATATGTGATATATGTGATAGTCCATGCGAGTTCCATTATATGTATTAACACATTGATTCTTATAGACTGGGACAGAGAACTGACAGGTAAAAATACTGAACATAAATGGACAACGTTCAAATCCTTACTAAAGAAACATACTTATAACCATATACCATGTGTCAGCAATGAATTAAAGATGAAGATGAGGAGTAAAAAACAGGCATTTAAATTATACAAACAAGAGGGGACAGAGACTGCTTTACGTAAGTACAAGGAAATCAACAAGGCTTGTAAAAGGGCTATTAGACTTGCTTTTTAAATATATTAATGGGAAGGAAGCTATAGGAAAATTACAATGTGACACAGGGCGTCTGATAATTAGTGACCACGAAAAGGCAGATGAGCTAAATAGTTTATTTTCTTCAGTATATACAAGGGAAGTACCAGTGATTGGGACACTGCAACATAATGGGGCTACACTACCTTCACCAAATAACTGGTTAACGCAGGAAGAAACCCAAAAGAGGTTGGAAAACATAAATGTTAATAAAGCACCAGGTCCTGATGGAATACATCCAAGGGTACTGAGGGAACTGGGCTCTGTAATAGCAAAACCATTATATAAATTTTTTCAAGATTCACACAGGGTCTCTACCAGATAACTGGAGAAAGGCAGAGGTGAGACCTATATTTAAGAAGGGAGCAAGAGCAAATCTGGGGAATTATAGACCAGTGAGTCTCACTTCGGTAGTGGGAAAGCTTTTAGAAGGGTTAATAAGGGATATACAAGAATATGTCTATTCAAACCGGATTATAAGTAAGAGCCAACATGGATTTATGAAGGATATTTTTGATGACATGTCAAACAAACCTAATTAGTTTCTATGAGGAGGTTAGTAGGAACTTGGATCAAGGCAACTCAGTGGATGTAGTATATTTGTAATTTGCAAATGTTTTTGATACAGTGCCACATGGGAGGCTATTGAGCAAACTAAGGGATTAAGGAATTACCATAAATATTTGCCTATAGATTGAGAGCTGGCAAAAAGACAGGAAGCAAAGGGTTGTGGTAAATGGAACATACTCAGATTGGACTAATGTGGTAAGTGGGGTTACTCAGGGTTCAGTATTAGGTCCCCTCCTTTTTAACATATTTATTAATAACTTGGAAGTGGGATTGGAGTGTGGTGTCTCCAGTTTTGCTGATGACACAAAGTTGTGCACGGTAATTAAATCAGAAAATGATGTACTTTCCCTCCAAAGGGATTTTCATAAATTAGAAAAATGGGCATCTAAGTGGCAGACAAGATTTAATATGAATAAATGTAAAAGTTATGCATCTAGGAAGGAAAAATAGCCATGCAATTTATAATCTTAATGGAGCAAATCTAGGAGTATCAGACATTGAAAGGGATTTGGGAGTACTTGTGGACAACCACATAGGTAACAGTGCTTAATGCCAAGCAGCATCTACAAAGACAAGTAAAATATTAGCATGTATTAAAAAGGGCATAGAAGCAAGGGAACCAAATATAATTCTCCCACTATACAAATCCCTAGTATGCCCTAGTTTAGAATATTGGGGTGCAATTTTGGGCACCACTACATAAAAAGGACATTTTAGAGCTGGAAAGAGTACAGAGATGGGCAAGAAAACTAATAAAGGGAATGGAGTGGACTAACCAAATTAAACTTATTTACTCGAGAAAAAAGGCATCTAAGAGGAGATATGATTACCTTATATAAATATATCCAGGGTCAATACAAGGCTTTGTCAAGGGAACTTTTTGTGCCAAGAGGTTTTCAACTGACAAGGGGACATCCTTTGAGATTAGAAGTAAAAATATTTCACCTTAAAGAAAGAAAAGGGTTCTTCACAGTAAGTGTGTGTGTAAGTCTGTGGAATTATTTACCAAAGGAGGTGGTGACAGGGGATTCGATAGATACCGTAACTTTAAAAGGGATTGTATATAATTTTAAATAAAAAGGGAATTAAGGGCTATCCTGGATTAATAGAGAGGGAGTATTGATCCAGGGATGAATCTGATCGCCAGAATATGGGGTCAGGAAGGAATTTTATATTTTTTCCCTGTGAAGACAATTGGCAAAGTTTCACTGTTTTTTTTTTTCTGTTTTGCCTTCCTCTGGATCAATTAACAATAAATCTGTGTATTGCAGATCAGAGGAGATCTAAAAAGGTTGAACTTGATGGACTAAGGTCTTTTTTCAACCTAAATTACTATGTAACTACGATTGCCGGGATCGATATAACACGGAAATTAAACAGAAAAAAAAGTATTTTATACTGCAGATTTGCGAGCTTGAGAATGTTGTGTTATTAATTCTAATACCTAACATCACTTTCCCTTTAATTGAAAATACAGTAGTGTGTGTATATTTGCATTTACAGTGCTACGTAGGCTGTAGGCTTTTTGGCTCCATTTGCGGGCTATGGGTTTGAACGCCAGTGGATTCGTAGCAATTTAATACCGATTTTTGAATGGGCTTGACAGATCCAAGGATTTGAGGCCGCGGAGTTCCAATTTCTACGTTGTGTAGGGTTTTTCCACCTGTAACCCGCAGATCGTTAGCGGGTTGCTTTACGGGGCCAATTTAATAGCCGTAAGTCTTGCGGGGGGCTGTGTTACAGGCTACGTTTTTACACGTTGAGGGAATTTACAGGGCTGATAGTGGGCCAGTAAAGGCTACTAATGCAGTTTAACCTAGTGACATTTGTATGTCATATATTATTATCATTATTATTACTATTATTAATAGAAATAATACTAGTAATAATAATGCACTTTTATTGTACAGGTCCTATCAGAGATAATCAAATACTGTGTAGCCTAATACTGACAGATTGTCATATGTCAATTAGTATTACATTATAATTATAGAACACCAGCAGATTCTGTAAGTTTAAGGTTACAATAAACATTTATGTACATTAGAAGACAGATAAGACGAGGCATCACATTGGTACAAGAGCAGATGTGAGCACTGTTCTTAGGAGAGCATACACTTTATAAGGTGATAGGGGATAGAAACATGAAATAAGAGGACTACTGGATTAATCAATCTTCTAGCGTGCTGAAGGAGATGTATAGAAAACATAATTTATGTGAAGTTTGGGATGATTGGGATAAGTAGGTAAGTGGTAAGCTTCTCTGAACAGGTGAATTTTCAAAATGTATGAATATTTGAAGACTGGGGAAAGTCTTACAGAGCGGGGTAGAGAATAGCAAAAAATGGAATTGATCTTGAGAGGTACTGCAGGCCAGTGTTGGAGGAGGTTATGGTGGAGATGCAGATTTTGGGCAGAAGGGAGAGAGGGTGGTTTAGAGTTTCTGGAAAGAAAAGTCAAGATTCAGAGAAGTGCAGTGTTGTTAAGAGCTTTCTAAATTAGGCTAAGGATTTTGAAAGGTATTCTTGAGGAAATGGGGAGGCAGTGTAGGGACTGGGAGAGCTGGGCAGCAGATGATGAAGACACATCTATCAAAGCTTCACTATTCCATGGGGCATATTCCTCAAGCAGTGATAGATTAATCATTTGTGCTACATGCTAGATTAATTGCCCAGAATAGGCAAGCAAAAAAGAGCACTAATTTTCTGATAAAGAAAGCAAAGTAATTAATAACTGAAACAGAGCAAAACGTGGATGTACTCCTGGTAAGTGATGCAAGCAAATCATGCTAATTAGATGTAACTGTTTCAATCTTAGCCAGAGTATGTTAATTGATATTGTGGTTTACTGGTTCTGTGATTCATCATTGCCAACTGGAATTTGTAATAACACGATGTACTGCTCCTCAGGGATTGGAGATTTAATATATACATCATAGCTGTGAGAATTTTCACATGAGAGGACAGTGCAGCAATGACACAAGGAGGGCCCAGCCTCTCACAATGTATTCACAGAGGTGAATCTACCTTTTTGGAGCTCCTAGGCAGTGAAGTGGAAGAATCCCTGCAAGTGAATATGTAAGGTATGCATGGACCCATTTTTGCCTTTTCTGTGCGTGTAAGTTCCTTTTCCTGTTGTAACTCTCTTGTTTTTGGTGATTACCCCCTAGTAGCCAATCTATAAACGCTTCATATGTTTTTTTGAATTTTTAACAAATAAATATTAGCAGCTGTGTACACTGTGGACATAACATCATTGTTAGATACATTCTTGTTCTAGTAGTGAATAGAGGGGGCCATGTAAGTGTTTTCCACAATTCTTACAGACTTGGGGAGTGAGTTGGTGTGTTTTCTGAATTTTCATTATCTATTCAACAGTGAAGGTAGGGGGATTTTCTTTCCCCCTTTCCTTCATTTTTATTTGAATTTTATACAAAAACACCAATCATACAGTTGAACTTATATAAAGTAAAAGACAAACATGTACAATACAACATTTAAACATGGGTCAAAGATCATTAAACATTACCTTAACCATTTACTCAGTAGAAATTCTGCCAAGTTTAATTAGAACATACAGTATCTACTCGTTGCTAAGTTTATCCCACATTTTCCATCTAACAACATTATTTTTAATAACTCCTAAATACTGGAAATATTTTTCTAATGCCCTATTTTTACTGATTATTGTTTTTAAATTATTTAAACTAGGAATCGAGATCTGGGTCCATCTGGAGGCTACCATAAGAATTTGTATGAGATATGGGAAGATTAATAATCGGCAGTGACTTTAATCTGGTCTTTAACCCCTCCTTAGATATATCTAGAAACTCCCTGGGTAATAAATTCATAAATAGGCTGAGGCAAATCAACAATACAATGCAAAGGATGAGCTTGGTTGACATCTGGAGGGGACACCACCCCTGAAAGAGGGAATATACGTACTACTCCCCAAATCATGGCACATATTCAAGAATAGACACAATCCAAACTAGCTCAAGTCTTTTTGATGCCACCCACAGAGTGGAGATGATTCCCTGCCCATGGTTGCACCACTCGGCCATGTCAATGCATATGGACCTTGGCCCAAATATAAATCCCCCCTATACATGGAAAATAAACTAATCTCTATTATCTCACCATACCAATCTAGATTGATCTCCAAAGATTTAAACATTTTCTTCGAGACTAACTCCTCCCCTGAAACAAGAATTGGCTTGTTATGGGTAACACATAAGGCCTATATGAGGGGTACATGTATTAAATTAGCGGGCACCCGTAAAAACTCTTAGACAAAAAGAGGTAGATTTAACAACTACACTAGATCATCTAGAATGGCAGAATCAACAAAAGTCTACTAGGACAATCCGCAAACAAATTGATAAACTTAGGGCAGACCTTGACAATATTCTTTCATATCGCACTGAAAATGCACTAAGAAAGACTAAACACCTCTTTTACTGGAAAGCCAACAAACAAGATACCCTGCTGGCAAGGAGGGTAAACTCTAAATATGTTCAACATAGAGTAAACCAGATTAGAAACTCTAGCTGGCCTGACTACTTACAACCCAAACACCATTCAAAAGACTTTCCAGGATTTTTACCAACACATTTATTCCTCCCAACCTCGATGCACTGAATCAGACCTTCAATCTTTTTTGGATATGTATGACCTCCCCACCGTGACTGAGCAGCAATTGTCTGATCTGAGTTCAGATATATCTCAGGAGGAAGTTAAAGCCAATATTAAAAGTCTTAAAACAGGAAGTCACCGGGGCCAGATGGTTATACAAATCTATATCACTTCCTTATTTAATGCGATCCTAAATGGGAAAAGTATGCCTCCAGAACTGAACCACGCTGAAATAATAGTTATTCCCAAAGATCGCTTGCTCTTCTCTAACAACCTTCAATGTACTCTAACCGAACCCCGTAGTTCTATTCCTGCACTCATGACCGCAGATGATCACTCTGGCCTTACATAAAATGTAGAAAAAAATTAAGCTCTATCAGTAGGTATCACTCAAACTGTATAAGAGGATTTAAAGTTCTCTTATAAATGTATTTGGTCCAATCAACACATCAACAGCGTTATTAAATTGTGATTCTGCCAATTCTAAAGGGCACTATATAAGCACAGAGCATATTTTTTTACAGAAGTTTTTTGTTAGTGAATACCTTGCTTTTGGATAAAAGTTCACTAACTAAAAACTTCTGTAAAAAAAAAAATCTTTGTGCTTATATAGAGCTCTTTAGAATTGTCCGAATCGCAATTTAATAAGGATGCAAATATTTAGGAGTCAATATCATCACGAAAATATCAGACTTGTATAAACGTAACTACCCCCCATTTCTAAAACACTAGCAGCTGATATGCGGAAATTGGATAGATATCGTATTTCATGGACAGGTTGTATAATAGCTGTCAAAATGAATTTATTGCCAAAGTTAATGTATTTATTCAGATCCTTGCCTATGCCACTTAACTTAAAAGAACTAGGGCCTAATTAAAATGTGATTTGGCCAATTGAATAGCACATATACTATATACGCACATATATTTTTTTTTACAGATGTTTTTAGTTAGTGAACTTACATAGTAATTGAGGTTGAAAAAAGACTTTAAGCCCATCAAGTTCAACCTTTTAAGATCTCCTCTGATCTGCAAAATGAAGATTAGTTGTTAATTGATCCAGAGGAAGGCAAACAGAAGAAAAAAACAAGTGAAACTTTGCCAATTGTCTCAAAACGAAAAAAAAAAGAATTCCTTCTCGACCCCAGATACTGGCGATCGGATTTCTCCCTGGATCAATACTCCCTCTCTAATTAACCAGGATAACCCTGAATACCCTTTTTATTTAAAAATATATATAATCCCTTTTTAAAGTTATCTATTGAATCCGCTGTCACCACCTCCTTTGGTAGAAAATTCCACAGATTAACTACCCTTACTGTGAAGAACCCTTTTCTTTCTTTAAGGTGGAATCTTTTTACTTCAACTGAAAAACTCTTGGCACAAAATTTTCCCTTGACAAATCTTTATACTGACCCTGGATGTATTTATATAGGGTAATCATATGATTGAAAAAATAGATATAATGGTTTGGCTATTACAGAACAGAGTTCCCTTAGTACCCTTGGATGTATTCCATCAGGACCTAGAGCTTTATTGACATTCATTTTTTTCAACATCTTTTCGATTTCTTCCTGCGTTAACCAATTATTTAGTGATGGTAGTGTAGCCCCGTTATATTGCAGTGTCACAACCACTGGTACCTCCCTTGTATATACCGAAGAAAAAAACCTATTTAGCTCATCTGCCTTTTCCTGGTCACTAATTGTCAGACGGCCTGTTTCACATTGTAATGTTCCTATAGCTTCCTTCCTGGCCTTCTTCCCATTTATATACTTAAAATATATTTAGGGTTAGTCTTACTCTCCTCTGCAGATAACTTTTTTTTTTCTATTTTAGCCAGTCCAATAGCCCTTATGCAAGCCTTAGAGATTTCCTTGTACTAACTTAAGCAGTCTCTGTCCCCTCTTGTTTGTATAATTTAAATGCCTGTTTTTTACTCTGTATCTTGATCTTTAAATCATTGTTAAGCCACATTGGATGTAATTTACTCCTTTTACATTTATTCCCACATGGTATATGCCGATGTGTATGTATATTTAGTAAGGACTTAAATGTTGTCCATTTATGTTCAGTATTTTTACCTGTCAGTTCTCAGTCCCAGTCTATACTTTGTATTGCTGCCCTTAGACCGTTAAAATCTGCCCTGTTAAAATTCTGATTTGTTGGCGCCTTAAAGTTGTTTTTTTTATTCAAATGAGACTGTGTTGTGATCACTGTTCCCCAAAGGTTGCCCTATTTCAACATTTTATAACATATCAATATTATTTGTGATAACTAAATCCAAGATAGCTTCATTTCTAGTAGGCGTGTATAACCTGGACCAGAGAATGATCCCTGAGTGTACTCAAGAACCTGCTTCCTTTACCCGTACTGATGGTTTCACTCATCCACTTCCCCTTCTAACTGTAGCCCAGCTACCTCCCTGGACAGCCTCAATAGCCTCAGCTCCGCCCTCCCTGATAGGCCCAGCTAAACTGTGCTCTGGATCAGTTGTTCCAGCAGTTCATCTATGTGACAGGATGTACACTGAGTGAGGTTGCCACTGAACTGACTCATAATTACAAATTACAAAAAATACTACAATTTGACCCATTTCTACCACTACAATTTGACACAAGGCACAAACCGTTTTAGATCTGTGAAAATCCTCTACATCCACCCATACTTAACTTCCTCTCAGACAAACTATTTTTTGAGGGTTTTCCCTCGTTAGTGGACATTTAATATCTATGTTGAAACATATTTTAAGTGACATACATTATTCACAGTGTAACCAAAATATCAACAACCCAAATCTTTAGTAAACATATATTTCAAATGTGCTGTCATAAGTGAGTTTTTTCCCTTCCAAGACCTTGTGTATTTTTTCTTTCCTCTTTTTTTCCTTTCCTTCCTACTTCCCTTATCTAATCATTTTAAGTGAGGTTTAAAAAACAAAAACTCTATACAAAATGCCTAAAATTTTATATAATATCACTTTTCCTCCCTTTAGTGGACTAGCTAATATAACTAGTTCATGATTCAAAATTCAGAGGAAGTCTCTACTATTTATAGACCTAATCAAGGTTCCCTTACACACAACCTAACCCCTTAATCTCTTCCTGGTATCCCCAAACTGTTAATCCCATTCTTAGCCAGTTAAATTAAGCTCTTTCAGAAGTTTATCACACTTCTGTACATTTTTAATACTATGTTTGTCATTATAGGGAATATCATTTTCTCTTAAGATCCTCATACAGGTTTGTAACTCTCTGCGTTGTATCAGTGTTTCCCCCAACAAATCAGGGAACATTTTTAATTTCTCATAGGGGCTATCAAAAGTTTTCTTTAAAAATGCTAGCCTCAAGATGTTATCTCTGTCTTTTTGTACATTAAGTTTAACTATTACATCTCTTGAGTAGTCTGCAGACAGCTTTCGAGATAGCGGAATATGATACATTCTTTCTATACCTATTTTGTCTTAAGGTTTAGACTTTACCAGATTTCAAAAAAACTGTTTTTATAAAATTGGATAGCTCTTTTGGCAGAATAGATTCTGGTATATCCCTAATTCTAATATTAAGATGTCTAGAGCAGGGTTGGGCAAGGATGGCCACAAACATGCCGGGATTTCAAGATATCCTTTCTGGGCAACGCCAATTGAAGAGCAAATTAGCTTTCAACCTAACTTACAGGCTCCCTGCCTCTCACCTTGTGCTGTGTGTGAGGTTGTCAGTTAATTTTTAAATCAATTGGCGTCTTTTGGGGGCCTCTGAACGGTTTCCGAGTTATGGGCTTGAAAAAAATGACGGCCGGTAAAGCAATAATTTTTTCAAAGTCTTGTCTTTTTCAAAGTTGTGTGGGCCTCACGATGAGCGATCATTGCGGGCCTCGCAATGATCCCTTTTCGGGGCTCATTGTGAGCCTTTTTCAAAGTCGTGTGGGCCTCGCGATGAGCACCAAAGGCCTACGGCCTTCGGAGCTCATCGCGGGCCTCTCAGTGAGCTCCTTCGGTACTCATTGTGTGCCTTTTTCTAAGTTGCTCTGGCCTCAAGATGAGCGCCAAAGGTCCTCATTGCGCATGCGCAAGCCCGTATTTTTTAACATTGTGTGACGACAACTCACAATTACCACAACTATTATATGTGATAAAACTCTGAAAGTCTTTTAGTAAAGCTTTAATCACTGATATTGAACGTTTTTCTTCCTCCACTTGACTGCTGTTCTAATTGTCCTACAGTTGAATCTAATTGAGATTTGGTGGTAATATTTAATTGTGAGGTATCTTTGGAACCACATTTCTCCAATGGGTAAAAAAAAAATGACAGGATTTAGTCTCATTCTGCTTTTTAGTGTCTTTGATTTTACCTCTAGTGGTTTGATTCTCTTTTTTCATCTTGTCTCCTTAGTATAATAAAGGACTAATGAAATATATTTTTGAAAAAAAGGGCGTTACTTAATTTAGTCAAATTTTATAAGTTTTTACTTTCTCTCTTTACTCCGACTCTTAAGTTATATTAATTTCCTTAAACCAAACAATAAGAGTATTATATCTCCTTCCCAAATTTAACTAAGAGAGATTCTTCATCAGCAAAGGAATGCCTTTCAAAAATCCACAAGGGGACTGCCCAGTCCAAAAAAAAGACAGCTCTCAAGCAAACAAGAGATACAGTTGTTGTTAGAGACAAGGCCCTTGCTGAGCAAAAGGGTTTTTAGGGGCTGTTCTTATACAGGGATTTAAGTTCTTCCCAGATATCTCTCAAAGGACATTTCCTCTCATTGTTCCAATCGCAAATAATTCACTTTTTCTTTTCCTCCTTTTTTCTCTTTCCCCCTTTTTCCATTCTTTATTGGGAGTTCAGATTAAACCTTTCCAAGACATCCATCTAATATATGAGGGAACTCTTTTTTTCTCCCTTTTTCTCTTCTTTTTTCCCCAACTCGGTTCCAATCTTCTAAACCTTAGGATTCACTGCTCTCTATAGTAATTAATTTTTTTCTTTTCAAGAAAACCCAGTCTTAATTAGTTACTTTGCCTGGAATCACAATAAATCATTTCTTGCTTTTATACTTGAACATATGTTATCCTCAAAGATTACCAAAGAAGCAATCTACAAGCGTGGAAAGAAATATCCATGATTTTTCTATGTATTTATATTCCTTAGCTAAGGTGACAAATAAGGTGACAATATACAACCTTGTCGCACACCTTTTTCTTTCTTGAACCATTCTGTTGTCCCATGTTTGGTTCTGACTGTGAATTCTTGGTCCACATACAAATTCCTCATGAGGTGGATGAGATGATCTTGTACTCCCATCTCCTTAAGAACTTGCCACATTTTGTTGTGATCCACACAGTCAACGGCTTTATATTAGTGTATGAAGCAGAAGTAAATGTTTTTCTGAAACGCTTTTGCTTTCTGTATTATCCGGCGGACATTGGCAATTTGATCTCTTGTGCCTCTTCCTCTGTGGAACCCAGCTTAAACATCTGGTAGTTCCTGGTCCATATATTGTTATAGCCTAGCTTGTATGATCTTAAGCATTACCTTGCTGGCTTGTGAAATTAGTGCAATTGTTCGATAATTGGAGCACTTTTTGGAACTACCTTTTTTGGGGATTGGGATGTAGCCTGACCTTTTCCAGTCAGGTATTTACATAGATATAAAAATATGAACCTTTATTATTGAAATATAAAATAAATAAACACAGAATATTTGTGTTTTCTTGCACCAATAGTGTTGGTTGTATGTGTATCTTATGGGGATTAACACCCTTTCTTTCTTCAACTACTATTGACCATATGTGCCAACCATTAATTTGATATACATCAATATAAACAAGTTGTCAACACATATTATACCTAATCTGCTACACAAAAGTGTTCAAACCAAAGAACCACCTTATAATAGTATATAAACCACTCACAATGATTATATAAAGAAAGTCCTATGACTCATTTCAGAGACCCACTTTTTCCTGGGTTGTAATATACCCCACAAATTGGCTAATGGTAAGTGTACAGATGAAAGAGAAAAATATAAAAAGAACCTATGTCTCATTTGAGACCTCATATCTGAGGGCTCTGGTGTGCCGCACAAGCTAACTAAGGTTCCCTGTTTCAATAAATTACCATGTAGTAACAGTTACGAAATATATAAACAAGGGCGCACTATCAAACAAGAATCAAATTAAGGTGAAAATAGTGGGTTCAAAAACAACATGCAAACAGCTAAAATATGAGTACAAAATAAGCCTGATAATCCATAATAGGAGTAATGGTAAAAGAGAGCATCCCACAATCATTAAACTACCATCACATCAGGGGTGGCTGGTGCGTTGGGTCAATTGGCAACCAACCTCCCAAAATGTTAACTGGTAGTGCCAATACTTGTTATTATATATAGTATTTGAATTAATCGTATTATTATTAGTATTACATTTGATTTGTGATTGGGAAAAAAATTGAACTATGACCTCTCCCATTCTGCCCCATAAATGCTATAAAATTATCAGCTTTATATTTTTAAGATTATACATTTCAGACCTCTGCTATAGAAAATTGTCTGTCACTTCTGATATTCCCTTAAAAAAATAAAGGGGAGCTAGTGAGCGCTAGGACAGCATCCTGAAGCTCCCTTCACAATAAGTCAAGTGAGGCAGAGAGGCTATGACTTGCTTTCATCTGCAGCTCTAATGAGAGCAGGTGGACGTTTGTTACAAACGTCCCAACACACAGGGTGTGCTCTCACACATGCTGCCTTGTTATCCACACACTGTGTGCCAATGGAGAGGGGAGGGGCTGCTCAGGGAGGGAGCTAAGAGCAGACAGGAAGTTGTGCAGGGAACAGAGACTGTTAGTGAAGAGACTCAATGCTCATTGTATTTAGTAAGTATTATTAAAGTGTCTATTATGTATAAATGCTCATGTCTATGTTTGGATAGGGTTCTATGATTGTGAATGCCTCTGCCTGTGGGTATATATATTTTTACAATAATAAATGTCCCTACTTATGTGTGTGTGTGTATGTGTAGTGTTCTATGATTATACATTCCCCTGCATGAGTGCATATATTCCCTGCATTCCTATATTTGTATTCCTATGAGTAAAAGTACCACTGCCTTCCTATATATGTATTTCTATGAGTATAAATACCACAGCCTTCCTATATATGTATTCATATAAGTATAAGTACCACTGCCTTCCTATATATTTATTTATATGAGTATAAACATCCCTGTCTTCCTACATATGTCATTCTATGAGAAAAATACCCCTGCATCTGTATATATTCATTTCTATGAGTATAAATACCACTGCCTTCCCATATATTTATTCCTATGAGTATAAATGCCCCGTCTACCTATATATTTATTTCTATAAGTATAAATGCCCCTGCCTTCTTATACATTTATTTCTATGAGAATAATACCCATGCATCTGTATATATTTATTTCTAGGAGTATAAATATCCATGCTTTTGTATTATTGCAACTACTGTATAAATGCCTCTGCCTTGTGTATAAATATTTCTAAGAGTATGAAAAACTCCATCCTGTGCATATATGTTTTTCTATAATTATACAATTTTAAATACCTAAGTGCATATGTATTTCTGTAAGTATAAGTACTGCATGTATTACTAATTGGTCCCTGGGTGAATATTTTTATATTTACGAGGCATCCCTGGTTCAATATATACTATATAAGAGAAAAAGACACTGCAATATGGACGCACAACAATGTTATTGCTACTTGCGGTTATCTAAATTAATTTAGTCAAACAAGCTGTACTTTTGTATGTTCTTACCATGCATTTCGTCAGTTCTACTTAAATATATATATATATATATATATATATATATATATATATATATATATATATATATATATACACATACCGCTTGCTGTGCATTTATTTGTGTAAATGATGAGTTATGTCAAATACATAATTGTTTCTACAATAACAGGCAAAATATACATAAATATAGGGACAGAACACTGAGACCAGCACCTCCCTGTGACTGTACTCGTGACATGGCTGCAGCAGTTTGGTCTCTGATCGTTGGTAAGCTTGATTTAATAGCGCATTGTTACAGTACATTTGGTTGATGGTGTAGAGAAAAGTTTGATTGTAAGGTCTGTTATTGAATAGAGGAGAGAGAGGGTTGAGGTAGAGGGGAGAGGGAGAGAGACTGATAGGGAGAGAGGGATAGATAGATAGATAGATAGATCGAGAGATGATAGAGAGAGGGAACGATGGATAGATAGATATATATAGAGAGAGAGGGAGGGATAGAGGGATAGAGGGGAGATAGATAGAGAGGGAGGAATAGAGAGGGGGCATACGTCCTGATCTAATATGTATTCATATGTGTTTTATTTAATTATTGCATGTCATCAACAAAACAGTGGAACTTCCCAGCATAAGAAAAATGAGCAGAACCAGCACCACCTCACCCTCATCAAGAAAATTCAGGCACTTCCCAGCATGAGAAGTGAGCAGAACCAGCACCACCTCACCCTCATCAAGATAAAAAAATCAAGTGGGTGGAGTCTGTGTCAGTGGGTAGGGCCTATATAGTTAACATGTTGTGAAGGGGAGGAGTTTATACTGTTGTGTGGAGTCAATGTAAAGGAGGGGCCAGATTTCCGCCCCACCGACCGGGCAAGTCACCAGACGCCACTGTATCCCATCATTATGAAATTCCAATATGCCATCAATGCCTTAGTATGGATAATAGTAAGTGGGTAAAATGCTCTAAATGATCAATAAATTGGACCTGATGTTTCAAATAGACCGTTTCGCCTATAACAAGGCTTTATCACTGAGATGCCTGTCATTACAGGAGGAACGGAACGGAGCTCTTAGAAACAGCCTCACTGGCTCCTAAGTGTTTGATATTTTGTTCACACTTAAATATACTCATTTAAGAAGGGAAACTAAGGGCCTCATTCTGTTAACGCCCGTAAAATGGCCGCAAAGCTGCGATTCCTTGCGGCCATCTTACGGCCCCGTGTAGAGCTACTGCTATCCTGCTATTCAAATGGACGGCGCCGCAAGGATATACCCCTTACGGCCAGCCGCACATCATGCAAACGGCCGCAAGCATTTATCCCGCGCCCGTAAATCGTGTTTTCCGGCCGCAAAGTCAGAAAACTGTAAATGCAAATATAAATTCAAGATGGCACTGTAAAGCTCTGTAAATGCTAGGCATCATAATGGGGGACATGAGGATTAAGCTTGCACATCGCCCAAATCCGATATATCATTTACGGTTTATTTTCCGTCCCGAAGTCCCGCGGGCTCGTCCTTGTTAAAACCCGTACGGGTTCGGAGGTGGAGGGCCGCAAACAAAGCATTGTAGAAGCCAATATATATTCAATCCAGCACTGCAAAGCACTGTAAATGATGGGGAACATAATGGGGGGCATGAGGATTAATAGCAAAACATTCTCAAGCTTGCACATCGCCAAATTGTACTTTGATTTTAAAATCCGTCCAAGTCCCACGGACTTCAATGATCAAGCCCGTAGCTCGTTTATTCAAGCCCGTAGCTCGTTATTCAAACCCGTGCGGGCTTGCATTATAGATAAAACACGAAGATTGAACATGAAGTTAAATATCTTTATTTGCAGATTTGAGAGTAGGGGAATGTTGAGCTATTAATTCTAAAACCAAACATCACTTTCACTTTTAATAAAAGTACAGGATGGCTTTTCTATGCTAGACTTGTAAGTAAGCCCTTTACGACCCGTGGGTCTATTTTACCCATTTACAGACTTGACGGAGGCTAATCCCGCAGCCTTTGTGGGTCTGAGGTGCTCCAAGCCCTTGGGACTTTGTCCACGGACATTTTACATGAATTAAAAGAAAATTTTCAGATTTGAGTGTAGGGGAATGTTGTGCTATGCATGCTAACACCTCCAATCACTTTATCATCTCATCAAAGTGCAGGATGGCTTTATTATGTGCTTAATTGGTGCTAGCGGGACCTTTTTGGTGCAAGTAAGCTGCGGCTCGGTTTTAGATAATTACGGCCATGACAAGAGGGTTTACGGAGCATTTGAATAGCAACCGTGGCTTTCTTGCGGCCGAAACTCTTGCGGCCGGGTAAGATCAAAGGCTTTCTTGCTGCGCGTGGGGCCGCAAGGGATAACAGGGCGCCGGCGCCAAGCCTGCTGGAGCCCTCGGTCGCAAGGTAATAGAATAGGCAAATAGCCTGCGGCCGGTCCTTGCGGCCACGCATCTCCTACGGCCGTTAATAGAATGAGGCCCTAAGTAAGGTATTACACCAGGGGTTGCCCTGGCTATTACATCTTCTAATCATGGGCATTTAAAGGAAGCTTTATGACCCCTTCCCCATAACTTCAGTATATTGTCCATCAAGGTATGTAAGCACTTTGAGGTATTAAAAACTAAATGTACAGTATTTAAAAAAAATAAGTTAAATGTTTTTATGTGAAATAGATCTGGTAACTTTGTTATAAAAGTACAGGATTCACAGCAACTTTACTAAGCAATTGATCAAAGAAGAATCCAAAATTACTCAATATCTCTCCCTGAGCAAACAGCATTGTTACTATAGTTGAGTGATGAGAGCTGCCAGAAAGCGAAGTAAATGAGAGAAGCTCAGAAAGAATAAAGAATGGTATATGATACACAGAGAAGCAAGGCTTGCAGACAAGTGGCAGTAAGGAAAGTCTATGAGGAATTGTAAAATAATGAAAATTTAAAAAATTATGCAGGGAGAAAGACAAGCATAGAATAAAAAGTAGGAAGTGAATTGTGTGAAATGTTCAGAGCATTAGGATGAAGACAGGTCATTTATCTTTATGTATCAAAGATTTGCCAAATGATTCTGAACCTGCATTATTCAGTTAATTGTCTGTAAGTGTATCTTGTACTATAAAGGGAATCTACCATCAAGCATTTTAAAGAGCATGTTTAAAAAATTCAAAAGCTTTTCTTCTATTTTGCATTATGAATGCATGGTCTGAAGTTTAGAGAATTAATATTAGAGGTAGTGGTGAAGCTAGAGAATAGAGTGTTTTGGTGCAAAATACTGTTGCACCTTCTCTATACACCTTATAGAGTTCCATAAAGGATCACAAATATGTGTTGATGTTAGATGACCCATATGGTGATGATTATGTACCCCCTCCTCTAATAATTTCCCTTTACTACAAGCTGCTGCCAGTTCCAGGGGGTCCCTAACCTATTGAGGGACTCAGGGCTTTGCACTTGCTGCAGTAGCCCATGACTGATTAGAGGGCATCTGTTTCATTTTTTATTAGCTATCTAGCAGTAAAATAAGTACTTGAAGAAATAACAATCAATGTAGCCTTAAAACGATACTTGAGCTTTAATCTTTCAGGATCTACGAGACCTGCTTTTCTTCACCTTGAATGATGTATCCAAAGGTGGAAGAAGATCTGCCCAGAAGGTTTTCCTAAACATTCTATAAATTTACCTATCATACATTTAAAAACATAAGGTTTAAAGTTTTTTTTTTGTTTTTTTTGCACACAAAATGTAACATGCAATTGCTAAATAAATAACTTTCCATCCACCTGCAAACTGCATTTTAAAGGCCACAAACATTCAAAAAACTTCCTTTTTTGAGCTAGTTGCTGCAGCATTATTAGCTGGGGCAGGTGCTTAGTTCTTCCAGATCTTTTCTTATTATACGAGTCACAAATCGGTCCATTTTTTTTAATGAGTCGTACCCTGACAGGAAAAACCACAATAACATGCAAAGTCTTTTTTCTACTACCATGATTGAGAATATTCTGGAGGTAATTGCATGATCACATTAAATCATTTATAGTAACATGTTTTTGAATATGATGTAATATACAGTATTTCACAGACAGAAAACTAGTTTAACAAGTAGTCATGATTTGAAGTTAAAGAGTGGACTATTTTATCATTAATTTGCAGAAGTATTGCTTGGTTTATAGATAAGTGAATATTCTTCGATAAATATATGTACATATATTTTTATGCACTATAGACATTTTGTGGTTGACCTGCTTTTTACCTGATTTAATAACCATTGATAAAGACCACGGATGGTCGAAACGCGTTTAGTGAATAGTATACTTATGTTTTTGTTTTTATATTGGGATTGATATTTTTGCCCACTTATTTTTGTATTGACAGCTACATAGTGCTTTTTATTAAATATATCTTTTTATATTTATATCTAAAAAAATGATAAATTACTATTTCGAGGTAGATATTTACTTTGTAAACCACCACAGTGCTGTCGCTCCAGTCTCCATTCTGCTATTTGGAAACAGGACTCACTACATTTTTTGATCCAACATTTGGGGTGACCGAGGGGTTTACTACCACTATTGTGCCTGTGAGTCTGCTGAACGCCATACTATCAAGGCCTACCTGCCGTTAAAGTTTAGGCTATTCTAAAAAGAACACTACAGTTCTTCAAAACCTATACAGGTTGTGGTTAAACCAATATCTAGTCACTGGAACTATTACACTCATCTTCAGGAGTGGTGTGAAACCCACTCTAAGCCCGGTAACATCTATAAGCATGGAGACAGGAGCAGCACTTTGCCTTGTGCACGTGGATTTGTTCTATTGCTGTCTTCATACCTAATTTTCGTTGAGGGTTATACATGTGAGTGCAATATACTACCACTTGTGGACGTTGTTTTATGACTTGTGGAGTAAATTACTGACTGATCTACACTTTTGGATCTCTGTGCTTCTCTCTCCCCAATATCCTCTTGTGTATATCACTATACTTATATTTTATACACAAATACAAGTATAGTTTGTAGGTTGAACATTTAGTTGTTAATGTAGAAAATACTATTTAAAAGAATGAAAGTAGCCCAAACAAAGCAAATAAATTAATGTCTCGGATAAACATGAGGCTATCATGAGGAAGTAATTTAAGGTAGATAGCATGAGCAGATTAGATGGGCCATGTGACAGGGACACAGATACGTTTGAAAACTGTATCTAAGCCTGCGGCTGAATAAAGCCCTATGTCCAGTCCATCTAGGTAGGGGTTAACAGCTTCTAGCATCACAATGAGGTGCAAGCTTCTAGCATCACAATGAGGCAGCACCTGAAAAAGGCTAGGACAATCCTACTGAAGTCAGGTGCAGCTGTACCTGAGGAAAGCCTATGAAAGACAGAGGGAAGGACTTTGTCAAAGTAAGTCTATGTGACTGGAAGTATTCAGGAGAGGTCTTCGTGTAGAATAATAAAGACTGCAGGCAGAACTTGAAGACAAGCCATTCATGCAGAATAAGGAGACCGTCTATGACAGAGCTACTAGTAATACAATGATACCTATGGAGGATTTGCAGTATAAAGCCCCAGGCAAATTTCTGGATTCCTAGGGTGGATCATTTGGAGAGAAGGGAGAAATAGTACATTTGTGTTCACATTTGAATATCTAAAACAAGTTAATAAACTTGATTCATGCCCAGAATTCAGAGAAATACATTTTTCACACTGCACTCTGGGAACCTTGGCAGGGACATGCAAATGTGTATTTTATTAAATGTCAGTTTATTTCATATATTTATATGGCATTTCACCATGGCCTCGTTTTTTACTCTTCTCTCACACGTTCTGTCGCGTTCTTACTCACCTCACAAGTCCGGTGTCTAAAAAAAATTAAAAACAAACTCGGCCCAAGGTTGCAAATACTTTTATTTTAAGATTAGCAATTTATATATGGTAACATAAAACAAAAAATATTTTCCTAAAAATATTATAATTAGAATGTTTAAAAGCCCATTATCCTAATCCTGGGGGCCATAGCCAAAGGCCCTGGAAGGCCACAAGTGGTCATGGGTCACCTGTTACTCACCACCGCTATAGACTGAATGGCTAAAGCTCACAAACTAGTGAAAGGGAGGTTGTAACAATACTTTAACACTGCATTGCTAATAAAATCTATTTTCAGAAAAGAAAACCTTTATTAAAAGCCAGTCCTTTTAAGTGCATGATGGACACATATGTGAGTTGGATATGCCATTAACTAAAGGAACATGAGATCAATTATTGTATTTTAGTCTTCCACAGGCTTTTAGGACATGGCGCACTGATTCTGTATATCAGTCAATATGTTTGCTTCTTCCTAACTGTAGGAATGAGAATGTAATTTGGCCAGTGCTAAAAATAACATATTGAAGAAGTCTCATGCAGTAAAGTCTGAATACTGCTGGACTAGCAAAACGTTCCGGGGAACGGATCTCAATCCATTTGTTGTATCAGTCATATTCCAGCTCAGCATGCCTAGGGCAATTGTAAATCCTCATCATGGCCAGGAGAGAGACAGTCTCACTGCTTACCAGACCACAATTATTTTTAGGAAAAAAGTATTGACTTGATTTAAAGAATAAGGTAGTCAAAATTGCAAATATTTTTTCTTTTTGCATAAAAAAATTACACCTGAAGTGTTTAGCAACATAAACAAAATTACAGAGGTAAGTCCTCTAGTCTGCCAGTTAGCTGTGTTTGCCTAACCAATTATCCATCCATAAGTATGACAATTCAAAGCTGTTTGAATTTCCAGTCCTTCCCCAAGACTTCCTTCTTTGTAAATAATTTAGCAGGTTAGGACAGGCAATAGGAGGAGTAAATAATACTCTCTGTATCTCTTTCTGTGGCTCATTAACATACATGCATTTCAAATTGGTCAAATTCCTCCTCCTGATCCCTCAGCCTTCCCACTCCTGATCCCCTCAGACTTACCGGTTTATCGGTTTCTGATCTTCTGCCTCACTGCACCTGGGCGTCCTTCTGCAGAGGCAGGGAAGTTCCAGTGGTGCCTGCAGGGATCCGGAGTGGGGAAAGCTGAGGGGATTGGGGGGCGGGAGGGTGATGGGAACTGGGGGGCTGAAGTCCTGCAAGCCCGTGCCTCAACGGCTCGCCTCGCTTCAGCCCAATCGGGCTCACAAAGCGCGACCAACATCGCAAACGTTATCCACACTGACAACTATATATGTGATACTGTATACAGGTTTGTCTCTTTAAAACTGTGAGGGGTGTACTCACCTTTGTGAGATACTGTATGTTATGTTCAATCGTCTGTGCTGTCTCTCTCTGTGCCCTCTCTCTCTCTCTCTCTCTGTGCCCTCTCCATGCACCCTCGCTCTTTCTCACTGTGAGCCCTGTCTCTCTCTGTCACTCGCTGTGTCCTCCTCTGCAACCTGTGTGCTCTGTCTCCCCCCTTCCACTTTCTCTCTCTCTCCCACTCCCTTGCTCTCTCTCTGCCTCCCTCCCTTTCTCTCTGTCTCCCCCTCAATCTATCTGCCTGTCTGCCTCCCTCCACCCCCCCCCCTCTCTCTCTCCCCCTCCCTCTCTCTTTCCCTCCCTTTCTCCGTCTCCCCTCCTCTCTCTGCAGCCATGTGTTGTAGGCTCCTGCAATAGCATCTAAACAATATGTAGACCAATCAGTCATCTTGCTTCCATGGCTTGATCTTACTTCTATTGAGCCTATAACAAGGGTTACAAAAATAGTAATGCTTTCTCTCTCAAAATAACAATGTACTATGTTATGTCTATGTAAAGCACCATTGATAAAGGCACTCTATACAAATATAAATAAATAAGCTGCTGACCGCGCTGTGTTTGCATTAGGAGATGCAACATGGAGAATCACAATATGGATAATCACAGAATGCTGCTCACCCATCACACACAATGACATACAAGCTCTGGGAGGATGGAAGGAGTAAGAGAGCCCAACAAGGCAGCCACCTAGAGGTGATCAGAGGGTAATTAAATCATAGCTATATAGTTAAGCCCAATTATATAGCTTTTTATGTGCTAAAAGGGATTTCATTATATTCATTGCAAGTTGTATTTTTACATGGCCATGACTTATTTTAACTCTACAGTGTCCTTTTAAATGCATAAAATGCATAATTTATGAGGAAATAGAGGAATGGCTTTAAATGAATGAGGAGGAAATCTCTCCTATAATTAATATACAGAAGTATACAAAGACACGGTTACAAGTTTTTCTTATCTATTAGATGAACTACAAGGTAATATGTTTTTGATGTTCAATGGCGGCATTTTGCTAACTATTTTAAAAATGACTTTAAAACTATATATGTGATAATGATTCTAACATTCATTAGCAGAAGTTAGCAGGAGAATCAATACCTTACAATGTAGTCTCAATGCCAGCACAATATGCCTGCCATTAAAGGCAGGAGAACCTACAGCTCAGAGTACCACAAACATGAACTAATTACTGACTTCCATTTTACTTTTGGCACTGTAGGAAAAGAGATAACATTACAGATAAATCCACACAGCTGGAAATAAAACATAATGATTTTGTATTTATGCTTATATTGGCTAGATCAGTGCTTCTCAACCTTTTTGATTTAGGAACCACTACCTTCCAGTGTTCATGGAGAACACCTTTGAGATCCAGAACATTTGTCATCTATTTTTTCTGGTTATCACTAGGGATCTAATATACATATGTTTCTCTTTTTGTGTACTTTTGTGGACAAAAGTTGTCTTGTGTGCTCTGCACCATGAGTTGACAGTGGAAAATCTGGTGAAAAAGGTGTTTACATTTTTAAACTTGTTTAAGCATTGACTTAGATATTGTCATTTTAGCGTTGTCCTTGAAACCCTCCATCAAGAATCTGCCTAAATAATAAAGGTGGAATCTGTAACTGTTGCACGTTCTATTCTTGAATTAAACTGTCTTTAAAAGCAGATTTTTATTCATTGGCAAGTCATAGATTCAATTCCCCTGCCTTCCACTTATTTTTGTATGTTTAACTAATGTACACACACACGGCTGTATGTGGGTGATATTCCTAACTTGTGTATAATCCAACCCTAGCTTTCCTCAAAGCTGTTTGATACAGTGGGCATATGATTAAGGGAAGCCATGTTTAATATGGTTATGGTTTGCAAGAGCAAAGCCTTTGTGGGCACATTTGCATGTCCCTGACAAGATTCCCAGAATTCTGGGCATGAAACAAGTTTTTTAACTTGTTTTAGACATTCAAATGTGAACACAAATGTACTATTTATTTACTATATATATATATATATATATATATATATATATATACTAGCGACTTGCCCGTCAAAAATGACGGAGCAATAAAATGTGAAGCCATGGCAATGCTGTTTGCCACACAATGTTAAGCTTTTTGAACTTCGGCGCTCATTGCGAGCCTCTCCTGGCGTGTCCTTTGGCTCCTCTGAGCTCGTTTTGCGCTCATCAGAAAGACAGATATATGTATCTTTATTAATTAATTAATTGAATAATACATTAATATAGTTGACCTATTTGTAATTAATATATCTAACAATCAATAGCCTGAAGAGGTAACAATCTGCAGCATATAATGTCCAGTTGGACTGTTGCTAGGCTGAGGAGATAGTGTTATGAATGTCCCAATTGTGCATTAGAAATATGCTGCGTGCTCGAGGGCAAACCGTTGGTTTATTTGTGTAAAGACCTACTTTAGATGCGTAATGTTGTTTGTTGGAAGTTAGTGTTGTAAAATGGCGTTGTTTGTCTATGTACTACGTGGATAGCGAGCCTTTCCTGTCCTTTGTAATAGTGTATTTTGTACCTCGTACGTTCCTGGATGATGTGGTATGCGGCTGGCGGTGTTTTGCGCGGTTCAGGGTCGTGTAGCCTTGTTTTCATTTTTTTGGCCAACATTTTTTTTCTCGCTTAGCAGATTTTCGAGTGACGAAACTCTGCAAATTAAAGTTACATTCGCGACCCACCTCACTCCCAGACGTCCTGGCCATCCCCCCGTGCTGTGTGTGATGTATTTTTGTGTTTTTCGTGTTTGTCGATTTGCGCGTCTCAGCCGTTAACTTAGTATTTTTCCTATCTCTTATTATCTCTTAAGTCCTGCGTCTCGTAATTTTTTTTTCTAAGTCCAGCGTTTGGGAAGTGCTTGCTGCCTAAGGCAATTCCGCGTTTCCTAAGTGTTTGGAGGCCAAGTCCCGTGTTTTTCAATGTCTGATCAGGTCACCTCACTTTGCAAGGCTCACAGGAGCACCTTTGGCGCTCCTTTCTGGCAAAGACCCGAGTGTTTCATTGCCTCCACTGCTCGCCTCGAGCGCCTTTGGCACTCATCGCCTAAGTTCTGCGACTTTTAATGGCAACTGCTCGCCTCACTATGCGAGACTCGCAGGCAATGACTTTTAGTGCCTCAATGCCGATGAGCACCGAAGTCGTACGCACAACGCAAAGCGTGCCGTCTCGTAGTTCGACAATTATAATATGTGATATATATGTCAATACATACATTAGTCAATTAACAAAGCAAGTTGAAGGCACTGGATTAGAATCGGGAAACAACACACTTATTACTACACCAGCATACACTGCTTTAAAATATAAGTATAAAAGTTTATATATCTAGAATTTATAAAAGTCACAGACTCCAACCTTTTAATTGACATGTTCTATACTGGTATTTGCATGTCTTTCACAACAAGTTAGCTCCAGGGTTTCAAATACTCATAAAGCCTATATTTTCTATTTTGTTTAAAAACAAGAAATGTAATATCAATATGTGATGTATAATATATATATATATTGAATAATTATGTGAACTAATTACATCCAGTGTGATATAGAGCTATTAAATTCAGACAGAGCCAACACACTGAAATAGCTTGACTTCTATTGATCATAACTACATGAATTCAGCCTCAATTTTGAAAAGGAAAACATTTTCTTTCCATATGCTTTTTCAGTCTTACATATGACATTTTTTTTGGTTCTTTAACTAGACAGTGCACTTCTAAGTATAGTGGTTGCACTGTCTCATAACAACCAATCAGTAGCAACATTCTGAAACATACTACTTGATCACTGTCAGGCTTTTATTCATGAGCTGAATGAGCTACAGAGGGCATCTATTCCTTGTGAAATCCCGAAACCATCCATGTCACTAAGGTAACTGCCACAGCTCAAAACTGTAGTTGTCGTTTGACTGGCTCTTGCATTAACTCTTCAACTTCTCAGCTCAGCATTCTAAGCATCATGCCGTCACATATATAGTTGTGAGCGTACGAGTTGTTGCTAACGCTTGCAGGCTTGCGAAGCGAGCTCCTTGCCAGCAACTGCGACCCTCGCAAACTTTACGATAAAACGCAAACAACACGACACAGCAACCACAACCCTCGCAAAATTGACGTCGCAACGCAAACAAAATACGAGACACGTTACCACTCATTACGACCTCGCAAAAATCGTCCGCAACTCGCGAACATGAAAAAATTCAAAACACAATAAATACACACAGCACATACATAAAAAGCTTACCGACAGCAAGAGGGGGCATCCAGGACCTCAAAAAATGAAGTTACACCTCAATTTAACTCAAAATAAAAGTTTAGACACTCAAAAATCGTCTAAGCAAGAGAAAAAATGGCCGCCGAAAAAAACGAAAACGAGGCTACAGCAGTCTAAAGACGCAAAACACCACCAAACACCTACGGATTTCACCAAAAAAAACGTATGAGATTCAAAAACAAGGACGCAACCTGCACAACACCGAAAACATTACAATCACAATAAATACAAACAACAAACACATAAAAAGCTTACCCACAGCAAGGGGGGGGGGCACCCAGGACCTCTGCAAGTGAAATTACACCTCGATTTAAGTACAAATTTTGGAGTTTACACACCCGAAAATCACCTAAGCGAGCGAAAAAATGGCCGCCGAACAAAACAAAAACGAGGCTAAAGGACCCTAAACACGTAAAACACCACCAAACAGCTACGGATATTCCGAAAAAGTCGGACAACATCCAAAACGAAGGGCCCTAAATCAGCCACAGACGCATACCACACATTAGCCACCATTTTAGAACAATAACTTATACAATCCGGAAGTACACAGCTACCCTAACGGATTTGCCTCCCGCACGCACACTATTACACTGCACACATTCATCACGCTTACACAGCAGCTCCACAGCACTAATGCTGCAGCAACATCAAAACAGATTGTCAGCTCTTCAACACAATGCTTCCTGCATATATTACTTCAAAATAGGTAAAGTATATTAATTTATTAATCTATTATTTATTTTATTATCATACACCAAACAGCATTAGCTACCTTACAATTTCATTGCCGTCATTTTTTGACGGGCAATATTCTAGTCTAATTATAAATGCAGAAACACTGCATCTCATTTTGGCTTTGGTGAATTTCACCATATTTACCATGCGCAGCTCTTCATGTGAAATAGGTTACCCATCAATGTTATAGCAGAATAACATCTACTGCCTTTGTTGTTCAGTAAGCAGAAAAAAATATAACAATTTAACAGATATATTGCCTGAAGACCCCAGGAATGATTACGCCACTTGATTTTCCATTTTAAAAAGTAGGTTCAGTATTTAATAAAGTCAATTTTCAAGTCATTCTAATGCATCTTTTGTCTATGGGTTTGAAAAGAAAAATCATAGTATATCTGTCTTGCGTGTAGTCGCCTGCACAAAAAAAGCGACTACACATGCTTAGACCCAGGTGACTATATGCAAGATAATGGACCCAGTGCTAATCAGTAATTAATGGCAACAATCCCTCATCAAAAAAATATGAATCTCTACTTTGGATGGATCAGAAAGGCAACCTTCAATGTTAGTTTACTGTAGAAAATATATATTTTTTATAATATTAACCTGATCAAGTTTTGGTTAATACCTATTATTATCCTTTATTTGTAAAGTGCCAACATACTCCATAGCGCTAACCTGTAGTTTTAAATAATACCATATTTTGAACATCTACTGTGTCAGATATAAAGCAACTGCACTTAGCATGGTCTTTCCTAAATAGGATTTCCTGTACAACGCTGCCCTATTCAGCAATATTGTAAGTCAATAAAATCCCCATTAGACCCAGATTGAATAAACTATGCTAGGCTATCTAACATGACACCATATTAATGGTAATGCAGTAGGCAATGAGGGAAAAAAGGATGTTAACATAGACAAACATCATGTTAAAACTACAGTGTTAAAATAAAAGGTATTAGTGAAAATGAGATGTAAATCATAGACAAGTGAGTCAAAATAAATCCTATTAGCAGAGCTCAATGAAGGTTGACATCAGAAAACACTTCTCTCTTAGACGTTAAGCTTAAAATAGCCTAACACTAACCGATACAATACTAAGGTAATTTGATGCTGTATTACAAGTGTTCAGTAGTAGCTCAGTGAGCATAAATATTATAGCAAATTCAGCAAGTGGGCCCTATTGTTTTAAAAGGACATGTAACTCCACAATTCTATTGTGCATTTAAATGACCACTGTATGATGAACAAATATGCATGTTTGAATAATCTGAACCTGATTATAAGCATAAATAAGCAGGAAACATCTCATAGAGATAGTTTTTAATTAGAGAAAAACAAACATTGATGACTCCACTGGTCCCTGGAGGCATCCTTGATACTTTTTTGAAGGTTGTATGTATGAGAGAACCATGTACAACCATTATTGTAATTAGAAGCTGTCTGCGTCTAATACATGTGGAGTTGGTAGGTGTCAAAACCTCCAATAATGTAACCCCATCCTCCTACACTGTTGAATAGATTAGTCTTGACTTAGCAAGGCCCAGTTGGTATGTGCGCATAAGGGTTTATACACAATCACCTATTAAAATATAACGATTAGACACAGACAACTTCTTGGGAGGATAACTGGCCACAGCGTTTATTGGTAAACACAAACTGATGTAATAAAAATAACAATAATTAACATAACCACGTGAGGGGAGGAGCCTAGCCAGAGACAGTAAGCCCTACGCCCTGAACCCTCGTCCAGGGCCTACCGTGTTGGAACATCCATACCACCCTAGGGTAGGATCTCACCCATTCTACCACTGTCCCGGCGACTACCCTCACCACCCGCCGCTGCGACAAACACATAAACATAATTTGACATCATATAATATACATTTAATAATAACCAACAAATGCTTTAAGACAATATACAAGATAATAACTCCAATTTTCCATTACTCATTCTTATTTTTTTTTATTTTATTTATTTTTATTTCTTTTTCTTTCTTTCTTTCTTTTTTTATTATGTATTTAGCAACATATACATACTTTAGACAACAACACTTTAGGGATGGGTGGGTATCTTTACACATGGCTAGCTGGGGGCATGATGGTGGAAATGGCGGCAAACTCATACAACTGACTCCCCTTCCCCAGCTAGCCACCTCCTACCCATACCAGGGCCTGCCCAGTAAAGTGGCCCCTCCTCCCAACCCCCCTGGGGTGGTCTACGGGACCCTTCAATACCCTCAGGCTTACAGCAATCAAAGACTGCTGACATTGGAAAAGGTGGAAACTTTCTATAAGAGTCAAAAATTAAGATTTTCTCTATAAATATGTTATGCTCATAGCTTACACAGATACTAGAGCTTTTTTATTATACTTCTCAAACATTATTTTTTTTTTTGTTTAAAATGAAAATGTAAACGTGAGAGTGCATACGCTCTGGTCATGTCTAATGTCAATTTTCTCTAGTTAGTGTAGGAAGCATGCCCACGGTCTGCAGAATGGGAGGGGAGTGGGCTTTTGACCCTGTCGGGAGACAGCCTACATGGGAAGTTAGGATTGGTTGGCATGGTGGGTAAGTGCAGGGTGGGGTATGTTTATTATGAGCAGGTGTCCTATTCTGGAACTAAGTGTGCAGGGACACGTTTGCGGCAGGAGTACCCTCCCTATTTCCCCTTTTTAAGTCTTTTGCATTGTTGGTTTATTTTCTTTGTCACAGCTGGGTATAGGAAGGGGTTACCTGTGTGTATAGTGTTAGGACCCTTCAGGTGGGTTTTTAATTGTCAATAGTTTGTTTCATTTTTAAGTTCTTGGTGTTTAGGGTTCTCAGAAGGTATTTAATGAGTGGGTCTGTTCTCTTGCAGCTGTAGTTATTTAATGTTGTGAAATAATACACATATTTGGTGTCTCTTTTATTTATGGGGTATGGTTAATTATGGTATATTGGGGCACAAAAGCTGTTGTAGATATTCAAGGACAAAGCATGCTAAGGGCTGGAAGAATTGCATGGGGTTGATCTTTAACCCTCTCTAGAGACAGGCTAAGATTGGATTGGTTGGGGGTGAGTCGGATCTCTGTGGAGCTCACTGTGCAGGGAGGAATATCTACACTACCTGTTACGGCAAGACTCTGGAGGGCAAGGGGGGATCGGACCCTATTGAACCCTACTTATCACAGCTCTGGCCAGCTTACAGCCCTTTCAACCAGGGCTAAGTTCAAGAGTGATTGTTTCAACCAGGATTATTAAAATGCAACTCTATAGGAAAGATGTCCCCATGTTAAATCCAATAGACGGTAGGCCTGTTAATGATTGGCCCATTCAAACTTCAAGTGCAAAATGGGCCCTCCCATGATTGGCTCACCTTGAAACCTGGGGAAACTCCAAGCTGGAGCTTCAGTTCTATCCATAGAATTGGCTTCCATCCCAATAAGCAAGCTGCCTACTTCTGAATGGGCCAATAGGATTGCAACTTATGTATGGAATGAGCTACCAAAGCTTACAGGGAGGCTTATTATTATTATTATTATTATTATTATTATTAACCTTTATTTGTAATGAGGCAACATATTCTATAGCGCTAAACAGGGTAGATACAAGTCAAAAACAATTTTAACAAATTACAAAAGTGCCCTGTTATTGAATTTAAAACCAAGCTTACAAAGTACTTTCTCTAAAGCACCCAATAAGACTGAAAACTAGCAAACTTACAATCTAGAAGGTATAGGCACCATGCTTCTATTCCTGAACAGGGAAAAGAGACTACTTCCCTGGCTGTAGCAAAGCCTGCAACCAATGGTTAACTCTAAATTGTATACAGGCGACCTTAAACCCTTCATTAAAAAGCCTGCCTCACTGCTTGGGTGGAAAATCCAGACCACCGAGGCACGATGGGCACCTTTACTCCAAGTACATAAGGGGTTATCCTGGGGAAATGGGCAAAAGGATGTACTAACTGGCACCCCTGGTTCCTTTTCAGGAACCTCCTATGTCCAATATTAGCATATAAACTTTGGGGTAGTTCCCAAGTGTTGGCTTTTTAAATCATTTGTCACTCCCAAAAGGATCTTCTGTCAACAATGACACTGACAAACAGTTGTCCTCTATTAAGTATGCATCATTTGATCAAGTAATTCAAAAGGTTTGGAAAGCTGTTAGAGGTGTCTTAATGGCCATGGTTGTGCATCCTTTTTCCCATCTTTGTTACGACGCTGCTTCCAGCGACGTGTACTCAGAGGTTTTTGGAAACAGGAAATGATTTTGGTACTCCCTTGGTGGACAAGAAATCAGAGGAGCCAACTACATTTCTTTGTTTTTTTTAGGATTTGTCTTGATTCTGTGAAGTTGGGGTGCAGTTTATCAGAAGATAAGGTAAATAATTTGAGGGATGTGATTGCAGCATCATTAGCCTCTAAAAAGGTTTAATTACGTTATATGCAATCACTTTTGTGGAAGTTTAACTTTGCCTGCTGTATCATACCTATGGGTCATATTTCTTCCAGATGTCTACATCTTTAGCAACGGTCAGGATTCAGGAACCTCACAATTTTATTCACTTAAAGGCACAATTAAAAAAAAGATTTGAAAATTTGGCAGTTTTTCTTGGTAATTTTTAATGGTAGATCGTTAATTCAAGCGACAACTGAGCCTCAAGCCATCAACTTAATAGAGACACTCTCCAATTGTAATTTTCCCAGTTCCTTCTACCATCAGGATTGAGCAGTCATTCTGCATGGGGCTCAGTCAATGCCACTGGGCCTAATATCATCAACTCAAGAGAGACACTCTCCAACTGTAATTTTCCCAGTTCCTTCTACCATCAGGATTGAGCAGTCATTCTGCATGGGGCTCAGCCAATGCCACTGGGCCTCATATAATCCACTCAAAAGAGACACTCTCCAACTGTCATTTTCCAATTCCTTCTACCATCAGAAAAGAGCAGCCATTCTACATGGGGCTCAACCAATGCTACTGAGTCTCATATCCCCCAGTCAGCAGAGACACTTTCCAACAGTCATTTTCCCAGTTCCTTCTACCATCAGGACTAAGCAGTCAATTTTCATGGAGTTCACCAATGTCACTGGGCCTCATACCATTCACCTTAGTTTATTTTGCTTCTAGACATTGAGCCTCTGAACTAAGATAACACGCCCTCCCACCTCCCCTGTCCCCACCCACCCACCATTGATTTGTGCTAATTTATAGTGCAGGTTTAAAACTATCCCCTCCATTTTTCACAGCTGATACACCCACAAAAAATAATCACTAAATAAGCCTCTACTCTCTTTTCAATTTCTTGCCAAGTCCTTGTTTTCTTCCTTTTAGTTTTTTCTTTTTTTACTTTTCCTTTTGTTTCATTAAACCCTTTAGATTGTAAGTTTGAGAGTTTTCAATCATGTACGGTGCTTTGAAAAAAAGCACCATGTATGTACAATTTCAAATTCAAAGACAGGGCCCTCTACTTTTTGCCATTTGTTTAATATTGTATTTTCTTTGTGTACTTAAGCCCTGTATAGTGCGACGAAATATGGTAGCACGTTACAAAAAATAGTAGTACTAATAATAATAACAGCATGCAATGTGGAGGTAATTCTGTTCACAGATGCAGCAGGTAGTTCTTGTTTTGGATCCTATTTTAGGGGATAGTGGTGTGCGGCATCTTGAACTGATCAGTGGTGATGGTCTAGCCAAGTACTTTCCAGGAACTGTTTGCAATTTGTTGTTTATTTGGAGAGACTGGCATCGTGGCATCAACATATTATTTTCCATTGTGACAATTTGGAAATGTGTTGGCAATTAATAACCCGTTAGCTAATTCATTATCTGTTGTGCATTTATTGAGACAATTAGTGTTGAGGTATTTGCCATGTAATATCTTATGTAGGGCTTAACGTGTCAAGTTGTCAAAATGTGACAGCTGATGCTCTGTTTCGGGTACAGAGGCCACTATTCAAGAAAGGAGCACCATCATTTCAAATTCAAGGGGTTCCATATCCAGAAAAATTATGACAGTTAGGAGTGAGCCACTGAGCCTCCCGTTTCAAGCTTCATTGACTACAGCTACTTGGACAGCTTATAACAGTGTTTGGGGTGAAATACAGTCTTTTTAGGCATCACAAAGGCAAGGTTGTCAGGATCAACAATCACATGTGTTTGAAACCACTTCTGGAAACTAGCTAAAATGTTTAAATCAAAATTCCTAGTCAATATTTGTCATTCTCATTTCAAAGTTTTCGTTTTTCAGGGAGCTTTTTCATTCTTTAGTGCTTTTCACATTAGTTGGTTAGTTGTAAAAGATTTGGCATAGGACATTGCCTTTAATGATGTGACATAATGTGGGTATTCTCTATAGATGAATTGAAAAATATCTAAAAAACAGATACATTTGGAATTGGGATATCATTTTTTTTTATATCCCATTAAAACTATTAGTTGCCCATGCATATCTGCTGTTAATTATATAGCTAATCAAGGTTCTCTCCTAGTTCATCAAAATGGTTCTCCCATATTGCAATATCATTTTCTGGCTATTTTTAAAATCTGTGGTCGGTCATTAGGTCTCAATCCACTCGAAATGCTGTACTCACTCTTTGCATACTTGGGCAGAAGTAGCTAGGTTAGGTATGGGGAATTCTTGGGTAAATCTAACTGGGAGTTGTGACTCTAACCATTTTAATATTCTTGTAGATCGAGAGTTAGTGCCAGAATGAGCATACATGCCATTAATCCTCCCATCAAGTTTTTTTATTTTGTATTTCTTTAGCTCCCCCCATTGAACCTCTGGATGGCATTTTTACATATATAATGGACAAGAAGATAAGAAGCAATAAGGGAAAATGGTGGGAAAATGGTGCAGAGGATTATGTTGGGATGGAATCCTTATACACGTGGTGAATTTTGCCTGTTTAATTCAGCCTCCTAATTCATTACTTTGTGGTGTGGTGTGTGTGTGTGGGAGGGGAGGGGGTGCATCCATAAGATAGCTGATAAGTGTTCTGAAAAGGGGATAGCTGATCACTTGTTATATCTTTACCTGGATGTAATTTTTATTTGGTCTCAGATCATCTCTAGGCGGAGATGGCATTCTCATATTGATACAGCTATGTTGGTAAGACAAGGAAAAAGTAAAAGAAGTTATGTCAACTTATGTTAAAAACAAGGGGGTTTATCTTTAAGGCATAGGAATGTTGAGGGATCTGAGGCTGCATTATAGTTTATTCAAGACAGGGGGCATAACTTAAGGAAGTGGGTTTAAAATTGTTTTAAATTTAGTTTTATGGGAGGCATTCCGCAGGCCACTGCTTCATTAATGTGTGCTGTGGAGGGGGTACTTGACTACAGAACGTTAGGGGCCTCAGGGGTCCTCAGGAGATATTTGATGGGTGGGCAATTTCTCTTCCTGCTGTTATCATTTATTGTTATCAAATAAAGAAGCTGTGGCCTATTTCAGCCATAATAAGCGTTGTCTTTATTAATGGGGAATGGTAAATTATGGTATTTTTTAAGGTGTGAAAAGCTGTTGTAGACATTCAAAGGTCAGGCTCTTGAATCTAGTGGAGAGGAGGCATATTTGTGAGAAATCAGTTGCCACACTACGTGCTCTTACAGACTAAACTAAGATATAATAATTGTCCTTCTGACTGTCCCATAGGAAACAATGATGAATACACACCCCACATCTGATTGGATACAAGACCGCACCTCCAGCTAATTAGAAGTGCAGGATCTGATTGGGAGGCTTTTTGATACAGAACATGATTTTACAAAAAACAGCATAACTTTTTCTCCAAAAGAGCAGAGCCTAATATTTTAAACATACCCCTATGAGAATTAATAGTTATAGATAGATTCATAAATAATTTATCTGAAGTTTGACATGTTCAATATTCAAATCAGTGCAATAGTAGATGGAAATTTAGTGGGTAATGTGTAATATCACTCTGTTAAAAAAATTCTTGATCTCAAAGGTGGACCCACAAGCTTTAGAAGGTAATCAAATTCATTGTTTTAGAATGCCATTATATTTAAGCAGATTTACATGTTCTCTTCCTAAATCATGTATTACTACCAATTCCATATCTATGTATCCAACTCCCCTATACTGTAACTTGCATTCCTTGGCTCCAACCCCCAGTTTATAGCCTCCTTCTCTCTACTCTGATCACATCCATTCTCTTTCTGCCACATTATTTTCTTCACTCTATCTCTCTCCCTCTAACACCAATCCTCTTCATTTGCAGAGGTAATTTTATCTGTGCCTGTCCTTGCTCTCCTGGGAAACAAGAGCACTCCCCTCTTTCACACCCCCTTAATCTGTCTTACTTTCATTCATACAAATGACCTGCACCTAAACATTCAGCCACACCTTTTACCAAAAATACCTAGTACATTATTACCAACCCAGTCATTATGGTCATCTGGACTATTATACAATTCTGGCCCATTGCACCAACTCAGCAATACATTCCTTCTAACCTTTACACTTTATCCCACCTATATTATTGTAGAGAGAAAAAATATATATTTTGTATCTCCACTATCCACTATATATTATTATACCACTTTGTTGGCAAGTCTATGTGACAAGCTCCCAAAGTAGCAACAACCATATGTCACAATGAAACAACACTGGGTAATTAAATCTCCCCACCTGAACCAAGTTTCCTGGGCTCCTATAGGTCTGCATCCTGGAAGTTTTCCCAAATCCCCTTGACCTGTTACCTCATAACTCTGACTCTATTCCCTGAGGATTCAGGTGACATGGTTTATTATATTCATATGGTAAAACCTGTAATTTTGATACCAAACATGATATGGGCATTCTCTTACTTAATAGTACATATATAAGTGATCTATGTTACAATCATGCCAAAGGCAATATAATATTACTCAACTCTATGCCAACAGGGTACCCCTAACCCATAAATCAGGGTGCACCACAATTATGACCACTCTGCTCACAGGGAGATAACAGTCCAGATACAGTCCATATATTTATTTGTAACAGACTATCTCCACTTCTACAGTGCATAAGAGTCTTTGTACTCTGTACCCCATGCCCTCTCATGGCACCCATTGGTTGAATCAACCTTCAGCGATCCAAGTGCCCCCTGGGCTTCACATGCACCTCTATCACTCTTAAATTTCACTCCTTTCCTGCTTTACATAATCCTAAATTCTTCTTGCCAAGATTTCTGCCTCTCCCAGGTTAGGAAAAAGCATGATGTATATAAAAATTTAAGCTCAAAGGCAGGGCCCTCAATTCTTTTTCCAATATTGTATTTTGCTTTGTACTTAACCCCTGTATAGCGAAAAGAATAATAATAATAATACAATAGACTCTTAGACACCCAATGGGGATTGGTAGATGCCGCATAAATGTAGTTTCTGCTTACTTGAGAGTTACTAGTAAAAGAGGCCTAGATTAGCTGCACATAGGATGCTCTGCTAAGTATATTTATCAATGAGGGAGGTTCTACCAGCAGCAGCTTTCACTCCCCACTTACACACAGGTACATTTGGCTGGAGGGTGCAGTGCTGACCCAGGCAATGTAACGCCAACACTGCACTGGCTCAGTCACTCATGCCTGTCTGCTTCCAGGTTAAATTGAATTGCAGAGACGTACAGTGGATGAAATCTAGGTGCCTGTAAGCATTTTGTGGCATGGCAATCTGGTTCCTGGCATTTGTTGATCCCTGTAAAATTTAGTTTTTATTTAAGTATAATATTCCATTTTTTCTCGTTGCTTGAGAGTTCTGGTTGCTTGAGTTCTGGTTATCTGAGAGTCTACTGTAGTCAACTTTTTATATTTCCACAGTTTCAGTGTGAGATCTGTGTGAGGGATGAACTAGCTCTTGCTATTGGACTGGGTTATGTACAGGTATTTACCTGAACAAAGGCAGAGTACATTATATTATATAACTGTTATATTTAAGTTTAATTACATATTATTAATAAAAGTTAACTATTTTCTGAGAATAAAAAATATAAATTGACAATAAACTGAAAAATCCATGATAAACAATATTATAGTAACTGATTAAACATGGTATGGCAGTTAAGGAATTTATAGCTCCCACTTTTATGAAGATTTAAGATATATCACTAGAGATCTCTAAAAGTTTGCCTTACCACTAAATAGACAGTGCTTGGTGCTGCCAATGTTTCCTCTATAACTGATGTAAGAAAATATGTTACTGTACATGTTATTTTTTTCTCAGCTTCCCCCACATCTATCCAGATCTACATTGCAGAATTTATTTGTTCACCCATCATTTAGTGATGGATCGTGACTGCTGTTCTATCCGTTTGTTTTTATTCTTTTTCTCGGTATGTAATCACCTTTACCTCTGCTTCTTTCATATTCAAATTACATCTTCCTGTTCCATTCCTCTGTGATTACCATGCAAAAGCTGCAAATACCTAGTTAAAAAGGAAAAACTTATAAAGACCTGAATAAGTACAGCGTTGAGGACAAAAGGGAGAGTGATGATATGATATATTCCTTCAAATAAATGACAACATTTAATGAAGTTCAGAAAAAGTAGAATTCAAACAAGTGTTTATGATTTAAAGCTGGAAATTGGAAGATTTAGGAGTAATGGGAAAAAGTACTATTTTAGAGGAAAGCCTTCAAAAAATGCCAGTTTAATCAATATTCCACTTTTTAACATACTTTCTTGCACTGAAATACTATAAAAGTAAAGGGGTAGCACTACTTATTCAGCATTTGGGCTTTCTGTTTTATGACCATTTTGCTTTTAACAGTCCTATCCTGATAGCAAAAACTCACATCTTGCTTATGAGGCAGTTGCATACTAATATGCAACATGAACCAACATGGCACTCGTATTTCATTTGATATTGCAAAGTCACTAGCGACAATGTAGCTACTTGTGACATCAGACAGGCACATGACATACACAGGACAAAGTGTGGATTGGCATGCGTTACTTATGATTTTGTAACTGCAGCAATAACAAGATGGAGGTCTTGCTATCAAGGGAGGAATGTTAATAGCAAAATGACTGCACTTACAGTGGAAATTAGAAAGCATAAATCATGGGTAAGCAGTTTTATCCCTTTTAGCAGAGTTTTATGAACTATCACGTTATAACATATTTTCATCTATTAATATGATGTTTAATTAAATAGTATAAAATATGTTATAAGGTAGAATATTAATTAAACTGACAATTTGTCAGACTTTAGTAGTCATTTAACCTTCCTGGCGGTATGATTATGTCAGTATTTAGAATGTTAAAGCGGTACATTAAAAAATACTGACATAATCATACCGCTCTTTCCCCCTTATCCTCCTCACTTTCCCCCTTATACTCATCTTCCTCCCCCTTATTCTCCCTCCTTATCCTCCTCCTCACTTTCCCCCTCTACCCCTTCCCCTCCTCCTTTTCACACTTATCATCATCCTCCCCTTTCCCTTTTATCATCCTCCTCCTTCCCCATAACCTCCTCCTCATTTCCCCCCTTATCCTCCCTTTCCCCCTTATCATCCTCCCTCCTTCCCCCCTTATCATCCTCCTTCCCCGTTATCATCCTCCTCCTTCCCTCCGTTATCATCCTCCTTCTCCCCTTATGATCCTCCTCCTCACAAGCATGTCTTCCAAGAGTGAACTGACCTGCATATGCTAATGGCGTTAGCATATGCCGGTCAGTTCACGCCCGGAAGACATGCTGCGGGGGGAGAGATGAGCAGGCAGCTCATCGGATCACAATAAGAAGTAAGGAGAGAGGGGGATAGGAATTGGAGAGGGGGAAGTGAGGAGGAGGATCATAAGGGGGGAAGAAGGAGGAGCATGATAACGGGGAAGGAGGAGGATAGGGGGAAGGAGGGATGAGGAGGAGGAATGGTGTGCTGAGGGGGCCCAGGCAAATTTGGCAGCACTGGGCCCCCTCCAGATCCTCCCTGCATTAACCCCGAGCGTGGCTCGGGGTTACAGATTCAGGTACCTAAAATTAACCCTGGGTCACGCTCGGGATTACCGCTTAGGAGGTTACAGAAAGGGTAGCTGATAAACAGGAACAGCCTTCCAATGGGAGTGGTATGGTAAAATTATCTATTTTTTAATTTTTTAATTACACTAATGCCAGTTAAGAAATCTAAAGTTACATGTCTGTTTACCTGATTAATAATAGTCTGCTGAGGCATGTGGTGAGAACACGAATTTACAGAAACCTTTCCCTGAACTCAGGAATTCACAAAGCAGTTAACGCTAAACTGACCTAAGGGCCTCATTCAAATGCAATTTGGCCAATTGAATAGGGCTGTACATAAGCACATAGCATTTTATTTTTACAGAAGTTTATAGTGAAGACCTTGTTTTTGGATAGAAGTTCACTAACTAAAAACATCTGTAAAAAAAATTTGCAATGAGCCCTGTTCAATCAGCCAAATCACATTTGAATGAGGCCCCTATTTAGGTAGTTCAAGCATGCCAAGCTCTGCACAGATGTATTATTTAATGGTTAACTCTTTCTTTTACTTTTGCTCACTAGACAGAGCTGCAGCGTGAAGCAGTGGGCCGTCAGTGACTCATGTAAACACAGATTAAATGCATTTAATTTGTTAATAAAAAATGCATGTATTTCAAAAAGTCAAAAAGTATTCCAAATTTTTGTAGGAAATCTTTAATGAAGTGGTCCAAATTGTACTCAATAAAAGTATGCTTTAGGTTGATAGAATGGACAAACAAGGTGGAACTTTTCGGTTCTTATCTACCAAAAATAAATAAATCAAAATCTATAATGTTATAGCAATTTGCCCCTTAGTGTTGCAATGCATCCTAGGAATGTTCTGAAATTGGGCATACATTTTTTTTGCCCAGTATTGTCTTAGAAATAGTTCTGAAAACAACCCAAGATATGTTGCATGACTGTAATATAATTACATGTCTTCTTTGATGGAAACTCAGTTCAAAACGCTAATTTTTGGTGATAAAAAAACAGAAGACTTCCCCTTCTCAAACATGTCTGTTTATTCCAAATATCATGACTAAACACATTATACATATATAAAAAAATGAAAAAAAACTAAGTGGGGGCCTTACCTAAACAAACATTTGCTGGGGGAAAAAAAATATATATTTTTGGTCTCAGTGTCATTTTTTATCAAATTACCAGTTTACATTTTTAAGCAATCTTCCACAGAAGTTGTTTTTGATTAATCTAATTTAAAAAGATTTTATTACAAGTTACATAAAACATTGCTAATATCCATTTAGAAATTCCAATAATTAGACAATCTCAAAAAGTAATCTCAGGTCTGCACTTACCTGAATCAATAAAGAAACAGCTTAAATTAGTTTTAGCAACTGGAAAAGCTAGAATGAAAAACACTATCCATTATGCATCAATGTATGAAATTGTTTATTCTCACAACAGTATATTCACAGAATGTGACTATCCTAATATTAAAGGGACATGGAATATTTGTTTCCTGCATTAAAAAGGGCATGCTGTAAACAATAGCAAATTTGTGTTTTGCATGAAAACATAATAGGTTTAAACATCATTGAATCTTATGGAAATGCTCAGAACATATGTACATCTGTAGATTGCATTGGCATATAAGTTTGAATCATAGATCTATATCGCTGCTCATTGGTTCACAGGGAAAAGTCCCCAGATCACTTTTTACTCTCTCTCTATCTCTCTCTCTCTGTATATATATATATATATATATATATATATATATATATATATATATATATATATATATACGGTATATATAGGCACAAACTGCACTCAGGTATAGTTAAGGCTGCAAAGCAGACTGGAAAAATGCAGGTGACAACATTCAGGACATTATATACGTATGATATAAATGCCATCAGCTATGACATCACTCATGAGATTACATATAATATGAAAAATGACACCAACCATGGTGTTACTGATGACATCACACTAGACCTCCTATGATGTCACCTAATGCATTTAAAATTCTACATATAGTTGAAGATGAGGATGATTGTGTAAATATATATATATGACTACAAATATAAATTGACCCCCCGTCAATAACAATGCTTATAAAATTTGCACAACATAAAGGTTTTGGCTTTATAAAAACATTATGCCCATTATCAGGTTTAGCTGTTCAAGAACAATATAGAAAAAACACTTAGCCCTAGGGTTTCTTTGTGATATGAAACTGTATGGATCTGATAATTTACTCATCACCTCACTGGTAGATAAAAGATTAACTCAAACTAATAAAACCGCACGGCTTTAATGTTTCAGGTATTAATTCAACAGCTGATTAACACAATGCCATTTTCCTCCATTACACAGAGAAACCTTCATTAAGCTGTAATTCTGCAGACTCCTTTCCTTGGTATAATGAATTCAGGTCAGGTCTTAGCAGTGTCTAATCAATACATAAACAACAGAGTAAGGCGTTCACCTTTGGAGCTACTGTGGCTGATGTTGAGAGAAAGCCTTAGGCCACAGAACAGCTGCAGATGTAATAAATTACCATGGCTGTTGAGGGATGAATATTTAAACTGTGGATGGAGTCAGGGTATAAACTATTGAAAGTTAGTTCTGTAAATATGAGAAGCTCGGGTGAACAATTTGTAGCAAGAATAGCCTGAAGAACTTGTTTATAAGAGATATCGGCATATCACAAACAACAAATTGTTAGAATATATATAAACAATGACGTATACAGATAAGAAAGAGCAGAAAATCTGATTCTATCAGAAACTATTTACAGAATTGATCCTCAACCATGATCAGTGTGTGGAACTGTATGTCTATCTAAACTGAAATTGATTGCTTTTGAGATCCAAATGATTTGAATGGGTGCAGCATGTTTTTCACTGAAAATAGCGTGTTGCCTCTCTATGCACTTTCTCCATTCCTCCATTACTTGCAAAGCGGGTTGGAAGATGTATCTTGCCCTCATATCACATATATAGTTGTGAGCATGCGGCCTGTTGCTAACGCTGCGGGCTCGCAAAGCGAGGGCCTCAGTTGCTGGCATGGAGCAACTGTGGACCTCGCAAAATTTACGGAGTTCCGAAACAAAAATACCAGACTTGTTACGACCCATTACGAACACGCAAAAACAGCACGAAACTTGCGCACATGAAAACATGAAAAATACAATAAATACACACAACAAATACAAAAAAAGCTTACCTACAGCAAGGGGGGGGGGGGGGGGGGCACCCAGGACCTCGAAAACTGATGTTACACCTCAATTTAACTCCTAATAAAAGAGTTTAGACACCCGAAAATCCCCTAAGCAAGAAAAAAAATGGCATCCGCAAAAAACGAAAACGAGGCTACAGCACCAAAACACCACCAGACACCTACGCATTTTCCGAAAAAGACGTACGAGATCCGAAAACAAGGATGCAACCTGCGTGACCCCAAAAACATTAGAAACACAACAAATACACACAACAAACACATAAAAAGCTTACCCACAGCAAGGGGGCACCCAGGACCTCTGCAGGTGAAGTTACACCTCAATTTAAGTCACGTAAGCGAGAGAAAAAATGGCCGCTGAACACAACGAAAACAAGGCTAAAGGACCCTAAATACGCAAAACACCACCAAACACCTACGGATTTTCCGAAAATGTCGGACGACGTCCGAAAACAAGGACGCAAAATCAGCCACAGCCGCTTACCGCAACATTACGCGCCATTTAAGAACACTAACTTATACAATCCGGAAGTACACAGCTACCCTAACGGATTTGCCTTGAGCACGCACACTATTACACTACACACTGTACACACTCATGAAGCTTACACAGCAGCTCCACAGCACTAATGCTGGTTCAACATGAAAACAGATTGCCAGCTCTTCAACACAATGCTGCATATATTACTTCACAATAGGTAAAGAAAATTAATTTCTTATTTTATTACTTATTGATTGCCAACCAAGGGCCTCGCAATGAGCGCCGAAGGATCTTAAAACACCACGCACGCAAACAACATTACCTGCCTTACTATCTTATTGCCGTCATTTTTTGGACGGGCAAGTCGCTAGTCAAAGTTATAAATTACAGCCAAAGGAACCACAACTACCAGAATTCTGTGGAACAGAATTTAGATTTTCCATGAGAGTCAATGACATTCCGAGGCTGCATATGAGGAGAAGCTGAGAGCTATAGGGAGAATTTTGATAGAGGAAAGTTGGAGAGTCCACAGAGCATATTAACTTACTTACCGTATCTCTGTCTAATCTATTCTAGCAGCTAAAGGATCAAAACAGAGAAGGCTTATCCTGTCTTGCAAATAATACATATACCTATATATCCAACAAGTACTACTCTTTAAAACAGCAGTCACTCTTAATTCAGATTTTTTTCTTAATTTTAGTATTATTTTATTTTCTCACATAATTTTTTTTTGTCTCAACATTTCCCTGTGATAATCAATATGTAACCCTTAAGCTTTCAGAAAATATGGTACAATGAAGGTATATAACAGAAAATATTTGACAAGGACTGAAAGTCCCACATTTAAGAACAAAGTCCTGTTTTCCAGCCCTGACCATATCCCACTTCTTCTGGTTCATCCTGTGTCATTTTTACAAAATATATGTGTGTGGAACATTGTGTGCATCTCTAAATGATAGTTTACACATAATAACAATTCAAGTGCCCCTCTAGCTATTTGAAATTCTGGGATGTACAATATTTTACTGAAATATCAATAATTCATGTGACAGGTTATTCATTTAACACTACCCCTAATAGAGCTGATTCGCTTTAGGGCTGTTTTTCGTAGAATTTCCAGTTTAACGCTAAACTCTGCTATAGGCTCTGTTTATTCCTGCCGAACCCCTTTTAATGCTCTGATTCACTATAACACTACTTTTTTTCCTCGCCAGACCCCTTTTAACCGTCCGAACTGCACAACACGATTTAAAGTGAAAAAGCAACAGAAAAGAGCAAAGAGAAAAGTGCCAGACAAAAAAATGTTCAGTTTGTTTTGTTGTTTGCTGCTTCTTAAAAGTTCATACCAAACAAAACACTTTCAAACTTCAATTGCTTTTGTGTATTTTGTTCCCCTATGCTTATAGGGTATATTAAAATGACCCAGTTTAGAGCTGTTTCGCTTAACACTCCAATTACCTGAAACCTATCTATAGTGATACATGGGGTATTGCGGTACTTCATTAAGTAGAGCAAAAAGCAGCATATACATGCATGTTTGATATCTGCATATGTTTATCTGTGTGAACATCTTTATATCCAAGACAAATACAACGCTTCAGTTGCACTATGGATCTTCTAGGTTCTGATATGTAAATTGTTATATAATTATATACACACTTGCACCAATATCATTACATATGCATAATTTGCAAACAGCAAACCTTATTTACAGCCTTATTAAATTGCGATTCTGTAAATTTAAAAGGGCTCTATTTAAGTACATAGCATATTTTGTTACTGAAGTTTTTAGTTAGTGAACTTCTATCCAAAAGCAAGGTCTTCACTAACTAAAAACTTCTGTAAATAAAATATGCTGTGTGCTTATATAGAGCCTTTTTAAATTAACAGAATCGCAATTTAATAAGGCTGATGGTGTTGAAAATACAGAGAGAGAAAAACTGGAGATAAAGAATGGTTTTAAGAACTGGAAATAAAGCTGAGGTGGTGAGGAAAACAACAAAATAGATATAAATACAAGCTAAAATAGGCATTAAAAAGTGGAGAAAAAAACGAGTTTAAAAATGGAGAGAAAATTGAATTTCAAAAGTGGAGATGAAAAATGGAAACAGAAGCTTGACTTAAAATGTGGAGATTAAAATCTTGAGAAAATTTAAGTCTTGGAAAATCAAAGTAGTCAAAGAGTTTTTTTTTTGTTTTTTTATTCTAAAGAACAAATGTGACATTTTCTTTTTGGCGGCAAACAGTGCTATTCCATATTGTAAAAATGCTTGGTAAGCTAAAATATTTTTTGTACGAGGAGTGTAATCAATGCCTTAAAGGTATATGAAAGTTTCATGAATTAATACATTTCTGCACTCCTTAGGCAAAAAGCAGGCTATATGTATGCAGCACATTCCATAAAACATTTTATTTTTATTAATATCTAAAAATTCCTCTAATGATAATGTTGACACCCTCAGGCATTTGATCCCCCCGATCAGCATGCAGCATTAGGGGAGCAATAGTTACCTATTAATGACCTGCTGTTGCTTGCTTAGGCAATCTTCTTGCAGCTTTCTGTCTGATGTGTGCTACATAGTGATACCCTACATATTCCAGGCTGTTTTGCACCTCAAACAGGAACCCCAGAGTTAATTCAATTGTGTCAGCTAACCTGATTGGGCGCAACAAATTAATTTAAATGTTATGCTTATTTAGCCTGGGTTTGGAGTGTGTTAACCCTAGTTTTTAACTGTCAGAAATTACAAGACATTTTGCTAACTTCAAGGTAAGTGTTTAAATGTTTATTTTGGGATTTTTTCATGCAAAATAAATGTTTTCATACACTCCTGATACTCCTCTGATGCACTCAGAATCCAGCAAGCTTAAGTATCTCTTTAAGTACATGCCCATTGCAACTAGCCTACATGTATGAATACAAATTATTACAATACAAACTGCATTCCAAAGACAATCATGTGGATTGTAGATAAAAGACAAAGGGTATGACCTATGATTGGTTCATCTAGAGCTAAAATTATATATCCTCCTTAAAAAGAAAAAGTAACAGGGGCAGGAGGCACACATGAACATATGGAGAAGATACTCTACTGACTCACAAATTTGGCTGCGGGTGTTATAAAAAAAAAAGTTTAGATGTATTCTACTGACTCCAACTTGCAAATTCCGACCACATGGCTGAACTCGTAAACTCTGGCTTTTTTAAGTGAGATTTCGGGGGGGGGGGGGGGGGTGGGGGGGGGGGCACATATGATCTGTCAATATGTTAGCAAGCCAGTAATTTACTTCTTAAACACTCACAATACTTCTTAAACATGGCCAATAGTAAATGAGACTGTCATCATAACGACAGTAAAACATGGAGTCTATAACTTAAACTTCACCCAGGGACTACAAATTAATAAGTAAATTTAGTGATTGAATTCGCAATCCAGCAATGTAGAAGTCAATAAAAATCATTAAATCCAGCAATGTAGAACACTGTTTTTGTCCATGGGGTTTCCATGATATGTATATAAACCCTTAAGTCCCAGGATCCATTTCACACACACACAAAATAATTAATTGCATATTTGTAGGTTTGAGACTGTTCTGAAATGAATTCTGATGTATTTCTATGCTTTTCCATATTTTTAAAGTACAGTATTGATTGTTTAATAGCTGTTAATGCCCCAATAATCGATTGAAAAAGGCCTTGCGAGTTCTCTTGAGTATTGTAATATTTTTGACATAAACAAGTTACTTTTTTCAATGGCAAGTTAGACTTTATTTGCAATCTAGTGCTCCAGGTCTAATAAAATACTGATTTTGTGTAACTTTAATTATTTAGGGCTTGTAATATTGGTGCTGTTCTAAAACCAATGGAGTTCTAAGGCCGCTTTGCCTGGCCCGTAGTGATTGTAGGCGTGGAACTCGTAATCGGAATGCGAGTAGCTAACAGAATCTGTGACAATTTTCAGAGTGGTTTTAAGTTTATGTAACTTTGAGAATTGGCCAATAGAATATGGCCCTGTGCTCTTAGAGACAATAACACAAGCTTAGTAAATAGAAGTTTTTTTTATTTTATTTTGTCCATTTGTTGTTTGGTTCAAAAAGCAGATATAGTATTCCCGATAATACATTGTTATATCATGAAATATCCAAATAAATATGGAACATTTCCAGTGTTTCTCACTCGTTTTCCCATTATTTAGCATTTGATTATCAATAATATATTCCCATGTCTCACTACCAAGAGTTAAAACTGGTATATTGTTATCATAAGCAGAAGTTCCAATAATGTGTTTCCTTCTAGCAATGTCAACCCTGGAGTCCTAAACAACAATTATATCTTAGCCTTCAAGCAATGATAAGGCGTTAGTTATTTTGGGTAACAGTATAGCTAACACAGAAATATGGTTAGAAAAATGCATAAAATATTTTTATACAATCTTTAAGGCACTCCAAGTTTCAGCCTACTTCAAAGTCTGAAAATGTATATTTACATTAAATGAACAGCAGGTTTTAAATTACTGAAAATTATTGTTTATAAAAAATTAATGACCTGAAGTCTGAAAAATATACTTTTATTTACGGGGTAGTAGCAGTGTAAGAGCTCTCAAACATTCACCTTTCAAGCCAATCATGGACATCACAGAATTCAGCAGAATCAGCAGATTTTTTTTTTCAGCTGTTTTTGTTTCAACTCCCAATACTTCTGATAATAAAAGTAAGATAAAGAGACTTTAAGAAGAAATCTTATTCACTGTAATGGACCTATCAAGGACTTCATATTTATACAGGTTTTGATTTTTGTAGCTTGCTGACAAGATTTTGCCCATAATCCATTCCAAGTGCCAGATGGCGAAAGGCTACTGATTAGTTGTGATTTCTGTAGTGGTGTTGGGATGTTTTATTGTGTTTTACTGCACAAAATATATGTGTATAATTCAATAATGAAGAATGGTTAAAAATACATTTTTCAGGCTGTTCTTCTTAATCTATAAAGGATAATTAGAAAAATGTACAACCCTCATATTAAGGGCCTGTATTCTAATGGATTCAGAGGATATTGGGGTCTGGTGGCTGCTCCAAACAACTGGTGTAAGATTCTGTAAATTGTATACAGTGTTCTTTCTAACTAGCAGCGCTCCAGCTCTGGGTGTTTCTGTTCTCAATATGATAGATTAATTCAGTTTGTAAACAGTAATGAAAAGTGCAATATTTTTTACAGTAAAGAAAAAGAACATTCAGGTTAAAAAGTAATACAATGTAGATTGGTTACAATGGGCATGTATGCATATCTGCTCCATCAATCTTTACATTCAACTAAATAATGCAGAATTATATTTCTATTTATTCTGAACTTGCTGGCAACTTTTGTTTTATGAAGTACTGTAACTATGATTTTAAAAAAAGCAGTACTCACTTAAACACACAATATACATAAAAAACTTTACCATACATGCATCATAAGATCTGTAGTAATTGATTTTACATATATATATTGAAACACGAGTGTGTGCATAATTTGATTTTGAGCTTCACAGTTATTTCCAAAAGGCACAAAGCATGGCTAACAAGTTATAAAGAACATATGAAAGTGATATATCCAAATACAATTACATATTTCTAAAAAGAAAATATCCTAAATATGCAAGATAGTTACCTGCCAATTTTTACTGCATAAAAACAAATTAACCTCAACCCCATCGTCATGCCTAACCTTATACTATGATATCATGTTCCGTAGTTCCCTTTCCCAATGTGCTCATCCCCTGCCCCTTTGCTCTGATTCTGTTCTCTTTTCATATTTTGCTGATAAAACCATAGCTAGACTCGTTCTCTATTCATCATTTTCCAGTAACTTGCATATGTTTTAAAACCTCCCTTTGAGGAAGAAATGTATGATGTTTTTTATGTGCACTGATAATTCTGAAATAAAAAGCAGTAAAAACTGTTCTAGCTTCCAATGGAACAGCACAACTTCTAGAAAATGTATTTTTAAAGGACCACTCAACTCGTGAAAAAAATGTTTTACATGGAATCAAATTTAATCTCTTCTATACTTTTTATAAACATTTTAGTAAAATATATGAAATAATCTGGGTTTTCTTGCATTATTTGAGCACTCATATTGCTCAGTATAGGGACTGCTACTCCCTCCTGATATTTTCCCTGATAAAGATCCTCCACCATCTTGTTTAGCTGCAGCTTGCAAAACAATATGCAATGATGATGTCATTGCTGGTGGCAAAGCCATTCACACAGATGGGAACAGTTCACTCACAACACAGCAAGAAAGGAGCACTTTATTAAACAAATAAAGTGTAATACCTTTTACTACACAACACACAAAACTCTTCTATTGTTGAAATAAAATAATTATACCCACATCATTCAAATAAATATAGATGGCTGGCTTCAAAACTATATATATATATATATATATATATATATATATATATATAAAGTAGACTCTCAGTTAACCAGAACTCTCAAGCAACCAGATAAAAAAATGAATACTGTACTTTAATTAAAAAGTATATTTACAGGGCTCAACAAATGCCAGGAGCCAGGTTGTCATGCCACTCAATGCTTACAGGCACCTAGATTTCATCCACTGTACGTCTCTGCAATTCAGTTTTACCTAGAAGCAGACAGGCATGAGTAACTGAGCCAGTGCAGTGTTGGCGGTACATTCCCCGGGTTCAGCACCGCACCCTCCAGCCGAACGTACCTGTGTGTAAGTGAGGAGTGAACGCTTCTGCTGCTAGAACAGCCATCACTGACAAATATAGTTAGCAGAGCATCCTATGTGCAGCTAATCTACGCCTCTTTTAATAATGACTATCAAGCAACCAAAAAATACATTTATCCGGCACCTACCAATCCCTGTGGGGATAACTGAGAGTCTACTGTATATTCATAGAGGATGGATAGCACTAGCAGGTCTCTGAAGGGTCTGCCTGTCATTTTTAAAGTCGGCCGTCCACAGCTATTGGCATGACTCCACTCCTAGCAGTGACATCATCTTTCCATGTTCTGTTAGAAGCTCAAGCTACACAAGATGGAGGAGGAACTCTGTGAGGGAGAAAGTGAGGGGGCAAATTGCTTGACACACCCTAATTAGAAATAATCAGAATGGAGTACTGATTTTGTTGCAAAGAAGGTTTCTAGAAGAATAAAAGCAATTGTTTTTAACCCCTTGTAGTACATATTTTTCAAACAAAGAAATTGTTTTATAATATGTAATACTTGCTCTTTTAAATGTATAGCAAATGTTTGAGTTGAACTATATTGAATCAAGTTTCACATTATTTTTCGTCACAATTTAGCTACTTCAAAGGTAACGGAGACAAATAAGGCATCACACAAAAAAAGACACTTGGGGCCTCATTCTATTACCGGCCGTAAATCGTCCGTAAGGCTGCGATTCCTTGCGGGGGTTCAGTTAACTCGCGATTCTATTATACGGCCCCGCAAGGATCTCCCCTTACGGCTGGCCGCATATCTTGGAACCGGCCGTAAGCTGTGAAATCTAAAATCGCAAAAATAAATCCAAGCCTGCACTGTACAGCTCTGTAAATGCTAGGGATCATATTGGGGGACATGAGGATTAAAAGTAACCCACTCTCAAGCTTGCACATCAGCCCAAACCAGAGTTCAAATTAACTGTTTATTTTCCGGCTGCGGCGTGGGTGTGTCTGAGGTGCTCCAAGCACTCTGGACTTTTTACATGGATATTTTACGTATATTAAAAATAAAATATTTTACGGATTTGAGTATAGGGTAATTATGTGCTATTTTTTCTAACACCTAAAATCCCTTTATAGTCTTCTCAAAGTGCAGGATGGCTTTATTTGAGCTATATTATGTGCTTAATTGGTGCTAGCGGGACCTCTTTCCTGCAAGTAAGCTGCGGCTCGTTTTTAGCCTTGAAGAGAGGGTTCCCGGAGCAATTGAATTGCAAATAGGAATTTCTTACGGCCGAAACTCTTGCGGCCGTTTTAGATCAAAGGCTTTCCTCCGGCGCGATCGGCCGCAAGAGATAGCAAGGCGCCGGCCGCAAGCCTGCCGGAGCCCCCGGTCGTAAGGGAATAGAATAGCCGAATAGCTTGCGGCCGGTCCTTGCGGCCCCGCAATGGCTGCGGCCGCTAATAGAATGAGGCCCTTGGACATTACAAAAATCTGTAAAAGTCAGTGAGTTAAAGGGACATGAAACACAATTATTTTTTTCCTGCATTTAAAAGATCATGTTTTACGCATCACCAAAGTTGTGTTTTGAATGAAAAAATATTAAGTAACAACTTTTTTAAATTCCATTGAAACTAGAAATGCACAGAGCATACATACGTTACTGCACACTGGCAGAAAAGGGCAAGCACTAGATCAGTTGCTCTTCATTTAAAAAAAAGAAACCACACACATTATACTTTATCAAATACACACTCAGATGCAATTAAAAAAAAATACTTTCAATGTACCTATCATGGTATTTCTCTATACATATTACCATTTAGTAAGGCTGATATACCATACCTTTCAGCAATCTCTCATTTAGAGAGACGTTCTCTTTTTTTCTCCAGGCAAATTCCCCTGTACCTCTTACCGTCACAAATATCCCTATTTGGAGGAAATTCCACATTTAAGGACAAATATGCTGTTTTCCAGCCCTGACTGTGTCCCTCTTTCTCTGCCTTCCCTTTTTGTTTTCTCTTAAAGTGTGGATGAAAGAAGCCTGAGGAGTCAGTTCTACAATATATATGTATGTATGTATGTATGAATCATTGAACATGTATTAAGTGTGTGTACCTCTAAACATATTGTACCTACTACAGACTATTTTTTAAGAATATAAGAATATACTTGTTGCTCTTAGGCCACCATCCAGGTGCATCCAAAATAACTAATAGTACACACAAATACATACAAGTGTCAACAAAACTTGCTTTTAAGATATTTGATCCATACACTGTCCACTACCCATCCCCTTTTGAACTGCTTATTCTTCAGAATGTGCTTGTTGTCATAGTAAGGGCTGGCTCTGTCTCCTTATCTTACATCATTTTATAAACCAGTCATGTTTTTCTCTGTGTGTCATTCCAAATTACATTCCAGGTCATCATCCAATTCTTTTTCTTATTTTGTACTACTGGATATACCCTTGAGAACGCCATATGAATGAGTCATTGAGTTTGCTTTCGTGTACTCTGTGTATAGTGGAGGTCAAGCATACTGACTCCCCAGTGTACCTGCACTCTCTTTGCACGCTACACTGTATTGTTTTGATGGCTAACATTTTTTTAATTGTTTTGAATATGTTCATCGCATATGCCTTACTAGCTTATTGAAATGCTGCATTTTTTTACAGAATACAAGAACGCATGTTTTGAAGTTCTTCATAATGGTTCAAGCATTCAAGATAACATTCAAAATGAATGTGTATACTGGAAAATAAAGACCGTATAAACAATCTCCAATACATTTTGGTCTGGATTTATGACATAATTTTATAGGAAATGTAACTTATCTAACATTTTTAAAACTAATTTTCATTTAGTGACAAACTAATCCTTTCAGTGCCACAGTCCACTTTAAATGGCAGATGTGGAAGCTTCAGGCTCATCCTCCATTCTGGCATTTTGGACACAAACTCATCCAAGGATATCTGTCTTTGCTTTCTACGCCATCTAGCAGTTGCTGGTAGCAAGACACTGCCCCAAGAACGTTGGGTTTCACAGTTCTGCTCCTGACACTGTCCGGATCATTGGCCACAAAATCATTTATAAGCTCATGGATGTGCCGCAAACTCTTGCTGAGGAACTCGGTGGAAAGTTATTTTGGTTCCTCAGTGTCAGAGTCACTGCTTTCCTGGGCTTCCTGAATGCTTTGTTCTGCCAGTTGTTGGAGTTTGTCATTTGTCAGGCTCTCGACTGAAGCGTACACCAACTTTGCTTCTCCCGGTCCAGCCGTATTGATAAGGTCTACTATCTTTGCAATGATAGGCTGTTCTGGTTCCACGTCCACACACAGCTCTGGCCATATCTTCCTCCACACTGCTTTCAGACATTGCTGTGTCACTTCCTTCCAGAACAAATCAATGTTAGTAATGGCCTGCATGATGGTATACTTTTTCCAAAAATCCATCATGGATTCTTTGTCCTTGTGGTCTGTTTGGTCAATGAGCTGGCGGAATGAGCGGCAAAGATAATAGGCCTTGAAGGTCGCAATGACCCCCTGATCCATTGGCTGGATGAGTGAAGGGAGTAGTGTTGGGTGGCAGGAAAACTACTTCCATTGGGATGCAGGAATTGAGCGCAGAAGTTGCTAGAGTGACTTAGAGCATTGTCCATTAACAGAAACTATTTGGCCTCCTTTGCGCCTGCCGTAGCGTTGCACTAATGGACAGAAATGTTTGCTGAAGTTTTTAAAGATGTCCATGGTGATCCATGCTTTACGGTTGAATTATCAAATGACCGGCAAAGTGGATTTTGGAATCCCCTTCATGGCTCTAGGTGTTTTTTGAATGGTACACCAGCATTGGTGATGATCTTGAAATCGTCACTGGCGTTCCCACCCAGATAAAGGGTTTGATGGTCTTTGGCTTCTTTAAACCCTGGTGCTTGCTTCTTCTCATGTTAAATGAAGGTGCAGCTTGGCATTCACGTCCAGAACAGTCCAGTCTCATCGACATTAAATACCAGCTGTGGAGGATAATTGCCTCTTTCTATGATGCTCTTCAAAGTGGCTGGAAAGGCTGCAGCAGCTTCAGCGATCGCCACTTCTGTGATTTTGATATTGTACAGATTGACCACTGCTGGCTAAGAGGCTATTGGTCACATCTGGTGTTTGGCTGTGGATATTACCAGAAAAGCTTCTATACCTTCTCTCTGGTTGGTTGAGCTAGGAATTTGTGTTCTTTCTTTGTCCAGGTTGGCACTTTTCTTCTCCTCTTTGCTCTTTTCTGCTGCTGTGTCACTTTTTAAGCTCTTGCATTGTTCTGAGCATTAAACGGGGTCCCGCAAGGAAAAACAGTATTATGGCGGGGCATAGCATTCAGCGGGGATTGGCGGCTAAAAAAAAAACGTGCAATAGTAGGGTTTAGCACAAAGCGGAGAATTACAGCAAAAAAAAAGCGCCATAGCGAATCAGCACAAAACGGGATAGCATTAAGCATGGTATACCTGTATATGTTTTATTTTTGTTGCATGTACTATTGGACAGAAAAACATTTATAGTATTTAATTTGACACCAAACCCAATATTATCAGTTTAGCAAATAATATAATTATACATACAGTGCCTAAAAAAGTTATTCTATCCATGTACAACAGCATAAATCCATAAATGTATATATTGCCTGAAAGTTCAGAACCTAGAGAATTCAGAAATACCCAACATATTTCATTCCCTAAAAACATTCAAACATCCAATAGCTAGAGTTTAGTAAATGCTACCATTTAAAAAGCGTACCAAAAATGGTTCTGCACTCCACCCTCTCTTCCTAAATCCCTTTTCTCTCTTCCCCTCATTCCCATCTTCCCTTCCCCATCCACCAATATCCAGTCTCTTCCCATCAATCTATTCCTTATTCCCTTCCCTTCATCACAAAGTATTGGTGTTTGCTGATGATTGTGGTTGTTTTACATCACTACAATCTGCTAACATTTCCAGACTTTCTTTAAGATAAAACATATTTTAAATTTTAAATTTGTGTAACAATATAGAATGAACTCCAAGTATAAATGCTACATTGCTATGGGGGATGTTAGATGGTTATGAACATATACAGTACAGAAATAATTTTACATAACACTAATAGCCACATTAAATTTGAAACCCGTAGCGGCATCAGCACACCCTCAAAGGCTGCAGGCTTGAAATTCGGCTGCGTTACAGAGCTATTAAATTGAACCATGCCGCGAGATACGGGCCATAGACACAAGCCCGTAAACCATTCTTTCGCCTGTTGGATATGCGGTCTTGAACATGATCAATAAGTCAAACCCGCCAATGGCAAATGAGATCGTCATTATTACGTCACTGAAAAATAGAGGGTAGATTTCAAAGCCTTACGGGTTTCAATTATGAGTTTCGATCAGACCGGCATTCCAAAAATAACGCAATATTAATAAATCAGTAAATATAATATTCAAGTCCATGCGAGTTCCATTATTAACACATTGATTAACACATTGATCAATATAACACGGAAATTAAACAGAAAAGGGGGGAGACACAGGGGAGGGGGAAGGATACACAGGGGAAGGGTGAGGGGGGAAAGAGACACAGGAGAAGGGAGAGGGAGGAAAGAGAGACAGGGGAGGGTGAGGGGGAGACACAGGGGAGGGAGAGGAGGGAAAGAGATACAGGAGAAGAGAGAGGGGGGAAAGAGAGACGGGAGGGAGAACGGGAGACACACAGGGAAGGGAGATGGGGGTTATGAGACACAGGGGAGGGCGAGGGAGTGTATGAGACACAGGGGAGGTGTATGAGACACGGGAGGACGAGGGTGGTGTATGAGACACAGGGCAGGGTGAGGGGGGGTGAGACACAGGGGAGGGAGAGGGGGGAAGAGACACAGGGGAGGAAGAGACACAGGAGGGGGGAGAGACATAGGGGAGGGGGGAAGAGACACAGGGGGGAGAGACACAGGGGTTGGGGAAGAGACACGGGAAGGGAGAGGGGGGAAAAAAGACAGGGGAGGGAGAGGGGGAAGAGACATGGAGGGGGAGACACCGGGGAGGGGGGAAGAGACAAAGGGGTAGGTAGAGGTGGAAAGAGACAAAGGAGGGAGAGGGGGACGAGACATGGAAGGGGAGAAACACAGAGGAAAGGTGAAGGGACACATGGGAGAGGGGAGAGACATAGGGGAGGGGGGAGACACGGGAGGGGAAAAGACACAGAGTAGGGGTGAAAGGGGAAAGAGACACAGGAGAAGGGAGAGGGAGGAAAGAGAGACAGGGGAGGGAGAGGGGGGAGACACAGGGGAGGGAGAGGGGGAGACACACAGATGAGGGCGAGTGGGGTATGAGACACAGGGGAGGGCGAAGGAGTGTAAGAGACACAGGGGAGGTGTATGAGACACAGGGGAGTGGGGAAGAGACAAAGGGGAAGGTAGAGGGGGAAAGAGAGACAAGGGAGGGAGAAGGGGAAGAGACATGAGAGTGGGGAGACACAGAGGAAGGGGGAATAGACACTGGGGAGGGGGAAGAGACACAGGGTAGGGGTGAGAGACACAGGGGAGGGGAGAAGAGACAAAGGGGAAGGGAGAGGGGGGAATGAGACACAGGAAAAGGGAGAAGGGGAAAGAGAGACAGGGAGAGACACGGGGGAAGGGAAAGGGGGGGAGAGACAGGGGAGGGAGAGGGGGAAGAGACATGGAGGGGGAGACACAGGGGAGGGGGGAAGAGGGGGAAAGAGAGACAAGGGAGGGAGAGGGGGATGAGACATGGGAGGGGGAAGACACAGAGGAAGGGTGAAGAGACACATGGGAGAGGGGAGAGACATAGGGGAGGGGGGAGACACAGGGGAGGGGGAAAGACACAGGGTAGGGGTGAAAGGGGAAAGAGACACAGGGGAAGGGAGAGGGAGGAAAGAGACACAGGGGAGGGAGAGGGGGATACACAGGGGAGGGAGAGGGGGAGACACACAGGGGAGGGCGAGTGGGGTATGAGACACAGGGGAGGGCGAAGGAGTGTATGAGACACAGGGGAGGTGTATGAGGCACAGGGGAGGGGGGAAGAGACAAAGGGGAAGGTAGAGAGGGAAAGAGAGACAAGGGAGGGAGAAGGGGAAGAGACATGGGAGGGGGAGACACAGAGGAAGGGGGAAGAGACACAGGGGAGGGGGAAGAGACACAGTGGAGGGGGAAGAGACACAGGGTAGGGGTGAGAGACACAGGGGAGGGGAGAAGAGACAAAGGGGAAGGGAGAGGGGGGAATGAGACACCGGAAAAGGGAGAGGGGAAAAGAGAGACAGGGAGAGACACAGGGGGGAAGAGGGGGGGAGACACACAGGGGAGGGAGAGGGGGGAGAGAGAAACGGGGGAGATAGAGGGGAGGGGGGAGACATAGGGGAGGGAGAGGGTGGGGGAAAAAAAGTAGAGCTCCATCATGCCGTCATTTTTGACGGGCAAGTCGCTAGTATAGTATATAGTCGCTAGTATATATATAGTAAATAAATAGTACATTTGAGTTCACATCCGAATGTCTAAAACAAAATAAAAAACTTGTTTCATGCCCAGTATTCCGAGAAATACAGTTATTACACTGCATTCTGGGAACCTTGGCAGGGAAATGCAAATGTGCCCACAAAAGCTTCATTCTTGCAATCCATAACCATATCAAACATGGCTTACCTTAAGCATATGCCTGCTGTATCAAACAGCTTTGAGCAAAGCTAGAGTTGGATTATACACAAATTTAATCGTTCCTTGCTGCAGTTACAGCACTTGTTCTCACTCACTGTAATAATCATGGGCTCTCTCAATTTACACAGTCCGATTAACATAGGGCACCATAGTTCCATTTATCAAGGAAGGTAGAGATTCCCCGAGATGTTCTAAATAAAAGCCCATTTCACATAAAAACTCCTTCACCCTTCATACACCCAGATCATGGGGAATTAATTAATAACAGACAAGCACATGTATAATAATAGATCTCATTTGGCTTCAAGCTCATAGTAAGAACCAGATAATCTTTTTCTCAGTTGACACAGTGAAAGTGCTTGATAAGGTCCTATTTCCCTATCTTTTTCAAACTCTACATGCTTTTGGCATTCCCTCCTAATTTATCACAGTCATTTAAAGCTTTTACAGTAACCCCTCAGCTGCATTATTAACTCCAGCTTCTAATGTATTCTCCTTTGAAATTTATAACTGAACAACACAAGGTGTCCCATTTCTCCTCTATTGCTCACACTCTCTCTTGAACCCTTATTAAATAAAATACAATTGAACGCCAATATTCAAGGCATAGACCACAGAGGATCAACCAATAAAATAAACGTTTATGCGGACATTGTACTATTTACTTTGACCCATCTCTTAAATCTCAACGGTACCGCATGGTTGAAATTAATACATATAACAAACTCTTGGGCTATAAAGTCAATCCAGTAAAATCTTTGTTTATGGACTTCCATCTTCCTACACACCTTAGGAAACTAATAGAAATGAAAGTGCCACTTACAATGCCTTGCAAAAGTATTCACCCACTTTGGCATTTTTCGTGTTTTGTTACCTCACAACCTGGAATTAACAGGAATTGTTTGAGGATTTGCATCATTTAATTTACAGAACATGCCCACAACTTTAAAGATGTTTTTTTTTATTGTGAATCAAACAACAAATAGGACAAAATAACAGAAAAAGTCAACTAATGCTCTTGTCTAAACTCTGCCTGGGGAGGAGGATGTCCCAGTAAATCATACACAGATCTATCTCTATGCATATGTATGTATGTATATATTATTGTGTATATATATATATATATATATATATATATATATATATATATATATATATATATATATATATATATATATATGCAGTATGGAGGGCCCAGGTGCAAAGAAAAATATTTTGCTTAAATCTATATATCTATCTATATATCTATCCTGCATAGAACAAACTCTTCAAGACATATTTTAGTACAAACTTTTATTAGAAGTTCATTCCAGGCATTACATACTAAAAAATGATGTGGCTTCTCATTCCATAGACTTCCATAAGACATACTGCAATCTGATTGGTTGAAATAATGATGAAGAGACAAGCTCCATTGATTTTAAGCTGGTAGAGTCTGTTGGCAGTCTTTCACACATATAAACATACATTTGATTTGATTTGATTTCTTAGGGGAAAATGCATGTATTTCAAAAAATCAAAAAGTATTTCACCATGATTTTAGGAGGTATTTACAGTGATGTAGTCCAAATTGTGTTAAGGGACCCTTTAATTTCAATTTTAAACCCTCTCATAATTCGAGCAAATACCTAGGTATTAACCTTACTAAACCATAAATAGCTTATATAATTCCAATTATGTTCATAAGTCAATGATCCTAATAGATCGAGATCTATTTGCATTTCCTAGCTTGGACTAATAACTAGCATAAAAATGAACTTGCTTCTGCGTCTGTTCTTATCCATCCATCTTATCCAAGCCCTTCTAATTCCTCTGAAACAAACTGATATTAAAAAATTACACTCTCAAATTGGCAAGTTAATATAGGACACCAGGCATCCTAGACTGGCTAGAAAAAACAACAACAAAAAAAACAACAATGGGGTTCTCGATCCTCCTCTGTGAAGAGGAAATTCTCTGCTTGGAGTGTGTCCAAGTAGAAAGTTGCCAATCAAAATGATTTTTATGGCCAGAGAAGTGTATGGCTACTAGAAGTGTTTGTATGCTCCTATGTTCCTCAGTGTATCTCCAGGGAATATTTCCATCTATGGTTAATAGCCTGTAGGTTAATAGCCTGTCTCCTGCTCCTAAATCTCTTCATAGGATCTATGAGTCATGTAGTTAAAAATATCCTCTTTTCCTAGTCCATAATCTATCATTTACATTCCCACTAATCCCACTGCTGCCCTCCCAGGCTCGATCCAGTAGTCTTTATGGATATAGAGACTGCAGATCTTACAAGATCTGTTTAAAAGTTCCATTCATTAAAATCCAGAGCTACGCCGTCTCCCCATGACATTTTATTATACACTTAGATCAGAAGTCTAGCCTGATAACTCCAAATTAAAAAAGCTGGTAGAGTGTATTTAATGACACCGGAAAAAAAATGCTAATTGGACCATTCTCCTAATAAATTAGTGTCCACATTATGCTCTCTCCAATTTCCAGAAGATGCATCCAGAAACTTACTATATGTCTCAAGATAGGAAAGGGATCCAGTAAAAACACTATCAGGGGAGAAATGGCAGGAAATATGAGGCAAACATAAATCTCTCTTAATCTGTTCTAACTTTAAGAAGCAATCTTACAAGACCCTTATGAGGTGGTACTTCAGTCCATCCAAGCTATACAATATTAGATACATAAATAGCCCAACATACTGGCGGAGTTGTGGGTAGAGAGGCACATACCTCCACGTGTGGTGGGTTTGCCCTAAGCTGTCTCCACTCCACCATGTCTTCCAACTAATTATCAACTGTATTCAAAATCCCATTCAATCTGACCCGTGGTTCTTTTTTACTATCACTCGCCCAATCACAATTTACTGTAGCTTTTTGGTGGAAACAACCCTTCACTCTATCTCTTACTGATCATAGAAAACATGGAAATGAAAAAACGTACAGCAATTGTCCATAATTCCATGTCCCATATTCTCTATAAAGTAGACTCATTGGCAACTACGTTTTCCATACTTAAAAATACACACTACTGAATTAAACCTCTTAATAAGGATCATTCCGTAAACAGGATTTTTCTAGAATAAATCTATTAGCAGTTCGTTCTAGCACCAATGTGATAAAAAAGTGTTAAAGAAGAGATTTATAATGAAATGTAGGACTCAATAGCCTACCGCTACCATCCTCCCCATCCTTCAACATACTTTCCCAATCACTATTTACTTTGACTTTATATTAAACGTTATGACTTTAATAATTGGATGAAACATGTTTGTATTGGTGTTACAGACCTCAACAGCATATTGGTTATAAGTATGTTTGTAATGGCCTAAGTGCTAATTATACTATTTGTAATATGTATAGTACACTTTGCAAACAAAATAAATAAGCAATTGAAAAAAAAAATGAAACATTATAAATATATATTTTGTAGCATAGTAAAATATGTCACTATTAACTATTCTAAATGTTTATCTTCTTGAAGGGTTTGCTGTTCAGTTCAGCTTTCTCATAACAGAGCTGCTTTGTTGTTTGCACTGGCAGAGATAAGGTTTAGTGGCAATCAATGTTTCTAATTACCTTACTGGGTGTCACTATCATTTGAAACATATAATTTGATTCAGTCTCTCCCTGGAACACTGCCTTCAGATTCATGCATTTGAGAGTCATATTTCTTTTTGCCTGTTGAGACCATCATTGCTATTAACACAAGACTATATATCCCAGCATGCTATGTGAATAAGAGAACAAGTGTTTTATTGGAGCAGCATAATTCAGTCAATCAGAGAGATATGTTATTTCCTACCCAAGGAATGGCACTAGCTGCAAGGAGCACTGTGAAAAGTGTTCAGTGTATACCACATTCCAACATATGGCTAACATAAAAGCCTCCACTTCCCTCCTATACCTGAATGAAGAGATCCAAAGCCAATAAGGTGCCACCTATTACTCCAGTCACCACTTAGAAATCTCCTGTGGGATCAGGTAGTGCCATTTGGTGCATCACTAGTATAGTGTTGCAGGATTACAGAGGCTCTTTAAATAAATGGTTGGTTTATTCATCTATTTTCTAGGTTTTCTTCACTATGCAAATTTCCTTCCTTAAATTACTATTGAAATGCATTGTTATACAACTTCCATAATTCTGCTATAAAGTTTCAGGTAAGATTACAGATATCAAGTTTATGAGTTGTGGACTCATTTGTTTAACTTCTGTAGAGGAATCACATGACATTTTTATACCATAACCTAGAAAAATATTCAGGTATTTGCAAATAAAAAAAAATTCTTGCCATATAAGTTACCAGTTCAATCAATTCACTCTCCCTTTCTTTAAACAGTGTTTGTACATACCAGGGTCCCTAGGGTATCGTTCTCATTTATGGCTTAGTCAATTTTGCTCAATTATAAAAATGAAAAACATCAAGGTTATTTATTCCAAGGCACAACCATAGTAATCCATCTTCTTATTAATTCATCATTTATAAGGCCCAGCAGCGTTTACCTCTTTGCAGAATTCCTTAGCTTTAATTAGAAGAAGCAGTTTGGAGGCATGCATGTTTAACGGGTTTGTCATTAATGTAATAATGAATTGAGCACTTAAACAAAGTCAAAGTTATATTACAGTGCATTAAATTGTAACATATACGCTTTGTTCCTAAACTTTTAGTCTCCACTTTTAAACAAAGATGTAATTAGTTTTTGACCTTTCTTGCAGGGCTTCTGGAGTAATCACATTTTGGTTTGAGGTGACATTGGTGCTTTACATTGGTCTAGAACAGGTTTCCCAAGTGGGTTAATAGTATTAAGGTAAATCATACTGAAATGGAATAAACTGGGTCAGAAACTGAATGAAGGTGCAGTGTACTGTTAAAGGAAATGGAAGCTATTAGAATGTGTTAATTAAATGAATGGGTAATCGATTGATGGTTTTAACGGATTGAATGAGGAAAATGGAGTTTAGTAAAGGGGAATAGAAAATTCAGAGATGGAATTGGTAGGATAAGCAATTGATTCAGTTGAAAAAATTAATTTGTCTTGGAATTATATTTGTTTCATAGAATTGTGTTGGGTTACTAAAAAGTATGGGAATCCCTGACATGGAAGTAGGCTGCCTTGGCAGGAAGATGAGCATTGTAATGGTCCTCAAGAGCCTCACACTTCTTCCTGGTTAGCGCAGTGCCTTATTGCCTTATGGTGCACCCATGTGGTATCTGTTGCTTGCATATGTGTGCGCAAACCTAGTCTCTGGAGATATACAGCCTTATTAAATTGCGATTCGGCCAAGGGCTCTATATAAGCACAGAGCATATTTTTTCTACAGAAGTTTTTAGTTAGTGGAGACCTTGCTTTTGGATAGAAGTTCACTAACTAAAAACTTCTGTAAAAAAATATATGCTCTGTGCTTATATAGAGCCCTATTCAATTGGCCGAATCACAATTTAATAAGGCTGATAGTATGTATAGAGTATGATCCACAAACCTGCAATCAGGCATACATTGAATCCAATCTGGTTGTTGCACTGATCTTGTCTGGTAATTGTGGTTTTCTGGAATTAGAAAGTGCAATACAGGGACTATATATGGCTACAGCAACTGAGCAGTATTGCACAGTTGAGATGCTGGCCTTTGCCACCCGTCTGCCTAACCCAACTGCTGCAACACCACCTGTTGTCTCACCAGCTACTTCCAATTCTTTACCTGAGGTAATACACCTATAGCTTCCCTTCTGGACCATTTTGATTGTTATAGAGAGCAAGATATGAGCATTGAGTACCATGCAATACTCCAGCAATATTCCGCATTTTGTGAATAATGTATTCCGAAATCTAATTTACCAGATATTCATCATCAATGTGGATGACACACTGATTCTACTCTTTGTTGGAGGGAACATCAGTGTAACATGTTCCAGGTCTTATCCAAGGTACACACTCACTGTCTGTGGAACAAGCTAGAGAAATGCATCTTTGAGATTGATAAAGTAAAATTTCTCAGCTTTATTATTTATCCCAAGGGCATGTTAATGACCATAATGAAGTTACTGCAAAAACAGAATGGCCAATTCGTCATACCCTCAAAGTTGTCAAAATGTTCCAGGGCTTTACAAAGTTCTACCGGAAGCTCATAAGGAACTTTTCCTACCTTAAACTGGACCTTAACACCGGCACTCTCACTCTGCAAAAAAAAACTTTGACACACGTTACCCCCATCTCCCCTGTGTCTTCCTCCCTCCTGTCCCATCCCCTGTGTCTTCCTCACCTCCCCTGTGTTTCTTCCCCCTTCGCTGTGTCTTCCTCCCCCCCCTCCCCTGCGTCTCTTCCCCCCACCTCTCCCCTCCCGTATCCCTTCCCCCTCTCCCCTACCGTGTCTCTTCCCCCCCTCTCCCCTCCCATGTGTCTTTCCCCCATCTCCCATCCCATGTCTTTACCCCCATCTCCCCCTGTGTCTCTCCCACTCCCCACCCTGTGTTTTCCCTCCCCCTCTCCCCCGCTGTGTCTCTTTCCCCTTTCCCCTGTGTCGCTTCCCCTCTCCCCTCCTGTCTCTTCCCCCACCTCTCCCCTCCACTGTGTCTCTTCCCCCCATGTCTCTTCCCCCTTCCCTGTGTCTACCTCCCCCTCTCCCCTGTGTCTACCTCCCCCTCTCCCCTTTGTCTTCCTCCCCCTCTCCCCTGTGTCTTCCTCCCCCTCTGCCCTTTCCTGTGTCTTTCCCTCACCTCTCCCCTCTCCTGTGTCTCTTCACCTCCCCTCCTCTGTGTCTCTTCCCCCCTCCCTTGTGTCTTCCTCCCCCTCTCTTCTCCCCTGTGTCTTCTTCCCCCTCTCCCCTGTGTCTCTTCCCCCTCCCCTCCTCTGTTCCCTTCCCTACTTTTCCCACCTTAAACTGGACCCTAACACGGGCACTCTCACTCTGCAAAATAAACCTTTGACACACGTTACCCCCCTCTCCCCTGTGTCTTCCCCCCCCTCTCCCCTATGTCTCCCCCTCCCCCCCCCACCTCTCCCCTCCCAGGTCAGAGATTAGTAGAATTCTGTCTAGATAAATCTCTGATCATAGCAAACAGCCTCTTCAAACATCCTCTTAAACAACTCTACACATGGACATCACCAGATGGGCAATATAGAAATCAAATAGACTATATACCTTGTAGTCAAACATGGAGGATCTGTATATAATGAACAAAAACAAGACCTGGAGCGTACTGTGGCTCCGACCATGAACTTCTTATTGCAAATTTCAGAACTAAACTGAAGAAAAAAGGGAAAATCATCAGGCCAACCAGATATGAAATAAATAATATCCCTTGTGAAGATAGAATGCCTCAAGTACTTTGGACCAACGTATGCAACATTATCCAGGAAACAACAACAAAGAATATCCCCAAAAGAAAGAAAACTAAGACAGCAACAAGCTATTTGATGAGGCTTTGAAAATAGCCCAGGAAAGAAGGAAAGCAAAAGGTAGTGGAGATAAGAAAAGATTTGCCCAACTGATTGCAGAATTCCAGAGGATAGCAAGAAGAGACAAGGAGACATTCTACAATAAGTGATGTAAAGAGATTGGAGCAGATAACCAAATGGGTAAGTCAAGAAAATTGGGGATCTCAAAGGCACCTTTCATGCCAAAGAGAGTGTGATAAAAGATAAAGAAGAGGTGGAAGGAATACACTGAAGATCAATACAGGACAGATCTTAACAGAAGTGATGACTTGTAATAATTTGTCCAATGAGCTGGAGCCAGACATCTTGGAGAGCAAAGTGAGATGGGCTCTAGGATGACTTGTTGATAATAAGGCTGCATGAGTTGATTGGATAGCAATTGAACTATTCAAAATTCTACAAGATGATGCTGTGAAAGTGTTACTTGCCTTATGCCAACAAATATGGAAGACTCAACAATGCCCAATAGACTGGAACAGGTCAATCTACATACAAAAAACCCCAAAACAATGACACTCATTTCACATGCCATCAATGTAATGCATAAGTTCCCAAGGAAGCGGAATTGACACGAAACAAGCGCGTCTGACTTGTCTCGCAGCAGTGACATCACCAGGACCTAGAGAGGAGTTCAGCGTTTACTGGCGCCAAACTGACAGTGATGGAGTCATAGAACTCACATACATAATAGAAATAAAACATCAACATACAGGATAAGTTATAGTTATATTTCTTTGTCAATTGTAACCTTTTGATCATGTCCTTGTATAATTGTTATGAAAATATATATAGAGAAGTATTGAACACTGTCTCCAAATTTTAAGAGATTGGATATTAATGATATTTAGATCTATATAATATATTAGGAGACAATTATACTAACCTAAAATAATTGCTTACTATATAAATTAGATATAACGTTTGCATAGCACTTAGTCACTTTTAGAGTAGGTTAGCTTGCTTTGGTATGTTAGATTAGGCTGTAATTGGTGGATCCCCAGTAACATCATCAGGATTAGTTTATTTAGTTTTTTCAGGTTTTGTGTAGACAGTATATTTAGAATTAGTTTAAAGGAGTAAATGGTGGGTTCTGCTACCACCAAATCAGAATAGTATACATTTATCATTGAATCATCACTTTATAGCACTGTGCACTTTATCACTTTGATCTTTAGTTAGGTTATATTAAAATGTAATTTTTTTGCGGTGTCTCTATAGCAATTACATTATTATCCTTAACTTCTTTCAGTGTTCTGGTGTGTGTTCATTGCTGCTATATGTTAATTTTTAATTGTTTTTAACATGTCGTACTTGTATATGTATTGAATACATTGAGAAATTTTACTAATCCAGATAAAAATGTTTGAATTACAATTAATTAATTACTACCCTACCTTAGGAGGCTAAACCGGTTTGGATATATAGGTGTTCTTTTTATCTTCTTTTATTTATTTAACTTATTTACACCTTTTCATTCCGATAAGTATGAATTCAATAAATTTAATTAGTATTTACTATTTCAACAGATTTACATAGTTTTTTCATACTACCTCCCCTCAGATTACTAATTTCATATTTTGTATTAATGCTTAAGTTCCAACAAGCTCAACTCCAACAAGTGTTTGATCAATGTTAATTGGACCAGTTGTTTAGGTTTAAATCTTATTTGATTGACAATCAAACATTAGGAACAAAAGCATACTATTTTACAGTTCGGATATTCTTAGTGCTCACTGCCCCTCTGTTTCCTGTAACATATCAGGACAGAGAAAGAGAAAACAATTCCACACTGTCAATATATAAAGGGACAACTCTAAAGAAAAGTGAGGTAGGGCTTGATAAGAAAAAAAACTTTACTAAAATATGATTGTGTATTTAAACAATTAATTATTATGTTTCAATCATGCCCTCTGGCTATATAAGCTCCAGATCTCTCCAATGCCTGAATGAAGTATTGTGGTTGGAGTGGAGTCACCAGGGGACTATGTAAATTGCAATACAACAACTGCAGTATGATAGTGGGTGGTGACTTAGAAAATGTGCTTGTACATGACTAGCACCTCAGGTTGCACTGCTCCTTGGTACTAATATGTGTTTCAGGGAGTTGTTTCCAATTTTGTACTCCCCCCCTGGGTGGATCCACTCCAGCCACAATGCTTTATTCAGGGGGTGGAGACACCTGGAGCTAATACAGCCTGGGGGATCTTTTTTTCCCGTATCAAGCCATACCTAACTATTCTTTAGAGGCTCCTTAGAACACTAAAGTGGTCCTTTAATGTAAGTTTTCTGCATTATAGGTCAATTATTTCTCATACAAAAAAATGTTTTTGTAATATTTAAAACACAATCGTTTAAAAAACATGCTATAACTGTTTGGACTACAGAGGGCCTTTAAGAAAACCGATGTCCACAGCAAGCTTTTAGACATAAGTATAAGTTATACCAGTTGCTGCTAAATATGTATTAGACCAACTGAAAATCCATTTCAGCAGTAAATAAATAGCAATTTTTTCAAAATTCTTTCAACTGAAATTCCAAAATGTGTGACTGCAAGTTCTAATTGAATTCTGAAACCAGACAGGCATACATTCACCAGTGGAAGGCTAATGAATATGTAACTGCCTTTCAGGGAGATTATGTCAGTTTATTTTTGTTTACCTTGTTGCACCTTCCTAAAAAATGCAATAAACAGCAGATTTTTCATGCAGAGATATAAAGATGTAAAAAAGCTGAAATGGAATCAAAAGTATATTATCATGATGAAAGTTACAGAGAACACAATTTGGTTTCCATGCATTTGAAAGAACATTACAAAAGTTGACTTTTGTATGAAAAAAATATTTTGTAAATCCTGTTTAAACCTAACTAAAACTAATAGGTAATGCATACGTACGTCTGTAGATTTCATCGGCAGATAAGCTTGACTCATGCAACTATATTCCTGCTCATAGGCTGACATAGGCAAGCCCCAGATCAGTTAAACTTTATATCAGTTTGTCTCTGCTTTGAGATAATCAAACACACAGTTTCAAATACCCTCTTTCAGATGCAAGTAAGAAAATAATGCTTTCAATGCTCTTTAATTACTATAATAATCGCTGCACAAAGCAATGTCTTTTTAAATATTAAAGCTTAAAACATTTCAAAAGCTGTAAATTATTTTATAGACAACAAAAATAACTTGCTTTCTTAAAAAATCTGTGGAAAATTGACCTAGATTTGCGGTTAGTGTGAATTAATGATTCTATCAGGCAGTATAACACCAATCTTATGATCTGGGTGATTTATTGCTAGAATGTCCTGCTAATGTATTAAGGCACTGAGAGATGATGTATGAGTTTTGGGAAGTGCTTGCTTTGCTAAAATATTTATTTTTTCAAATTTATGGAAATCATAAAAAATAGTTCAAAAGAAAAATTTAAGTATAACTGTCATATACTGGACTACTCCCTCCCTAAAAGAGTTATGATCTTGTGGTTGTGTTGTGGGGAGGTACTGATGAATAAGGGGGAATTAATAAAATGACTATGTTCAGACATGTATCGTACTCCTTGTCCTTGATTAGACCCTCTGCTGCCGGGTAGCAAAATATAAAGTTGTTTACTTGTTCTATTGCTCTTGATATAATACATATGTCCCCCGTTGAGAAGAATGTGAGCTGCCATGCTTTATTTTTGGAAATATATTACTCTTTTCAGTAATATCCATCTTTGTTCCGATCATAGCCTCTTGTTGTGTCGGAGTGCTGAGGGACCTCATCCAAATCTGGTGATAGAGCCTAACCTCACATTGCTAGTCCAGCTGGCTACGCTTTGTGACATTTAAAAATTGTCACACATAAGATAATTCCATATCTCAATGACAATTCACCCTATTTTAATCATCACCGTATCTGCTTGGTGGGCTTTTGAAATCTCATGAGTAAAAAACCTTAGTTCAGATTTACTGTGCTTGGAAAGCCATTTTTGTTCTGAAATAGGGTAATCGGGTATATGTTGTCATTACTTGAGGATGAGCCATTTTTTTCTTTATATTTGTAATAGAAATATTTTCCATTTTATCTTTTTCACAAATTTGGAATATCCTTTAAATCTTTGAATAATACATTTTCCTATAGTACAGTTCAGGTCTTCCTACCATTGATGAGTTTAAGACTTAGAAAGCTTGCTGTCACTAAAGGAAACTGTGATTTCTGCAAAAAAAACTGACTGCAATCATTGCTATAATGTTGTGGCTGAATATTAAAACAGTATTATAAAACATCATAGACTAAGTTTACAATGCATATTCATCAAGACTGAAGGTAAGACTACAACAGAGCCCAAACGTGTCAAATAGGCACTAGCAATTACACTGTAGAGCTAAATGTGATTAATTAATCCTATGTTAGTGTGTATTCCCTTAAAATACGCATCTGTGTGTCAATTAATTTGTCTTACAAACTATTAGCTGTCACATACTTTGATTTAAGCACTTCTAAATTTAGAATGCTTGGTAGTAAACTGGAGGAAGAATAAACATCATCTCTTCAGTAGTGAAGCTAGTGTACTAGTGTCTGGAAGGCTCTAGTGCCAAAGAATATGGGACCCCTTGCACATTTTGAATACAAGGTGGTTGTCTTTAGGGGTCAATAAAAAATATAAAAATAATGTAGGTAGTCAAATCATTGTTAGGGTAATAAGATCACCTTTTGATAAAAAATAATTATATACCTTCCTCCCCTAATAAATTAAGAGACTTCCTTGACTCCAGGTTGCAGAGGGCCTCTTCCTTGTTGCGGGCTTCAATGCTTTGTACCAGCATTGGTAGAGTTGTTAAACAAAGTTGTTAGTACACTTTGGTATTATGCACATATGAAGGACTAACAGCAAAGAGATCTGCTACTAAAGTCCCCCTTCAGATAAAGTTCTCAATTCTCACTTCAAGTAGCAGTATTGTCTTAGAAACTTTAATTCTTGTACATGGCCATATATCACTGTATATCACATGTCTCATTATCTGGGATGATAATCTGTGATGAACCTGCAAAAATGTTTTGGTTCAGAAAGTTGTTAATAAAATTACTTATATAAGTTTCCTGGGTTTCAAATATTTGGTAAGAAACAGGCAGTGATTATCAGAAAAATATGTTGCATATAGAAAAGTTCAGTGTTCTAACAAAGTTAAATGCAGGAGAGTAAAATCCAGCTTTGCACACAGGGAGCTTACATAACCAAGACAGGAAAGGCTGCCACATACAGAGTTTGATCTTTCTGGTAGATACCACAGGAACTAACTGCTGCTGGATAGAATCACAAGGTTGGGCGTGGTCTTAGCTCACATCTGAATCGGACCACAAGGATAGAGAGAGACTACATATCTCAGGCTTCTTTGCAACACAAGAACCCCAGAATATGATACAAATGTATCAACGAACCTCTGCTTTCTCCTGATTGGCCAAAACAAATAATGAATTTTATGCTAATAAAAGGGATTTTCAGGAGTGTCAATTAACAAAAGCTGCAGTTTGCAAACTGAAGGGATATAGCAAACATCAGGTTTGTAAATGTTTAATTTGGTATTTTTTCATGCAAAAAAATGTTTGCATGCGCTACTGATGCTACTCTATCAGATGTATTCATAGTCCAGGACACTTAGATATGCCATTAATAGCTAAACAGGGAATATTGATTAGATTCCAGGGCCTCATTTGTATATATGTAAATTCAGGTTAACCTGAAGTTGTGGAAGGGGCTTTCTCTCTAAAAAGCTTTATAAACCCCCCAGGCACTTACCTCAGAATACCTCATCACTTGCCTATCAACTCATGCTGATTCCCTGGTCAATGGACCTGAAATCCCTTGTGGCTCTTTTTTCAAGGCTTCTACTCATTGCCACAAGGTATGTGGACCTTCCTGCTCCCTGTTGGTACTTCCTTGCCTTCCCTACCTAGCGTCCTCTGTCTGTCTTCCCCCTCAGGTGGAAAGAAAATCAAAAACACACAAACTGAGAATGAACGTAACTAAGTTTGTTCTATGGGCCTTTCCTTCCTCTAGTTCCTTTATTTCTGCATCCTCTTGCTCCTCTTCTGTCTCGGTCCCTGCTGCTCCCAATAGCTTTGACCTCCGTGCTCCACGCTCTCTTGACCACCACTGCTGTCTTTGCCACAGTCAGCCATGTGCTGCTCCTCCTCCTCCGTTCAATACACCTGTCTTGGCTCCCTGTGTGCTGCTCTGTGGGGCTCTGCCTCATCCTCTGCAGTCAATGATGGCATTCAGAGCCCTTTCCCACTGCCTCCGCTCCTATCCTGCCTGTTCCCCACCTCGTCTTTGACTCAGATAGCCACTTTCCTCTCCCCTTTCTTCTCCGACACGTCTGGACGCCCCTGCTGCGTCCTCCCAGGTAACTCTACATAGCAGTGCATACATTTTCAGGAATATAAGTGCCCTTCCATGGCCAGTTCAAATGTTTGGAGGTAGTAAACATGTGACATTTTTCCTAAACTACCGTGGCGTTGCATATAATACATATTTCACTACCATGTATTGCACTGTTGGTCATGAAGTTGATTAATTCACTGCGTAATGATGAGTGCAAAGGTAGATGACACTGTTGTTGAATATATAGGTGTTTTAATGAACATATTGCTGTTTATAAAATTGTTAGAGTCGTTGCATACAGACATCAAGTTGTTCTTGCAGAAACCAATTTGTTATCATTAGTCAAGACACGGAGACAAACTACACTGATTATATCTTTAGAATAGCAAGTGAACAGCTACAATCATATTAAATTAGAAAAGACAGTGTACAGACGCTCATTCTACAGAATCAATGACTGGAAAACTAACTTGTTTTACATTCTATTTATTATATTTCTTCATGCAAATGAAAAATGCATCCTTTATTTAGATGTGGTATTAAATATATAGCAGGAATCCTATCATGATAAAATATCAAATATTTGAGTCCAACAAAGAGCATATATAGCAGGAACAAGTAATCCAGCTATTTTTTTATTTAGAAAACCATTAATTATGATAATGTGGTTGGTCCCTGAAGGCATCCATGATACTTTGGTGAAGGATTTTTGCATGAGTGCGGTGTTTACATCATTGCAGGAGAGGGGCATGACGAGGACGATACGGGTGTCCATCTAACATGGGCGTGAGGGTGAAAAGGTTGACCACAAAACAGCTTATACAAGCTATCAGTCACCTACAATAAAATTCTGGTCACCCACACCCCAAAATCAGTAATATAAAGCTGCTGCCACGACCAAGGTAATTTAAGATGTAACAGCCTATGGGAATCTTTGGTTACCCAGAACTATAAAGTTATACAAATCCCCAATTTGGTCACAGGGAAAATGTAGCCCCTTACACACTAAAACATATGTTTGATAACATGAAGTTCTTAAGACAAAGGGTCATTTACCTCACTATAAGTGCTTTTCAAGATTGTATGTTAAAATGGTCTATTTTTTCTTAATTATACTAATAACAGCTAAAAAGTCTAAAGATTTAAGTCTGTATACCTACAAACCCTAGCCTACCTACTGACTGTTGCATGGTTAATAACATATAGCCAAGGATCATGCTGTGAAGACAATAATTACCCTAAGCTGGTTTACATTGCACAAATTCTAGTGAAGCAAGAGAGCAGAAATCTGAATTGTCTGCAGTAAGTATTTCCTTTTTCCAGGAAATATAAGCAGTCTTACCATTCACTTGAATTAGGGACACACCCCTACAACATGACTGGCTGCAGTAATGCAAAAGCAAGTTGGCAGCCTGTTCTACACGTAATCACAGATTTTACTTTATTCGATCTCTCAGTGAAAAATGCACGAATTTCAAAAAATGTATAAATTAGTATACATCTATTATGTATACATACAAAATATATATGAACAAATCCTATACTTGAGTCATAATTACTAGGCAGGCTGTGTATTAGATGGATGTTCAGGGGTGATTTTGGTCATACAGTCAGCATAGTCCTCAAGCAATACAAAGAACTGTTTTAAGAGGTTTTTGGGTGTAATCTTACACCTCACATTATTTGTCTGAGAGCCTAAATCCCAAGAAAGTCTGGAAATCTCAGAGTACTTAGCACTCGCTGGCACCACCTAACATTTCTTATTGACAAACAATAAAAAGTGTGGAATGTGTAATCCTTTAACACCCAGCTTCTCATATTATTTGACACACAGTATGTAGTTTACTTTGTAACTGCCTGCTTCTGAAAATGTGCAGGGGAAATAGGTGTGTGTCAAAGACTTAAAGCTCCAATGATGTTACAAATAATAACAAAGTCCTACCTTGATTTGGTATGACACCCAATGCTCTTTCCTATATATATATGTCCAGGTATGTTTATACCTGGAAATGTGAGAGGCGCCCTCTCTTGCCCTGCCTTGTGGAAGGGGCCTTCCTCAGGGGGGGCTCTGCAGCCCTATAAAACTTCCTGTTTGGCACACCTCAGTCCATTCCTGAGTCTGTTTCTTAGCTCTCTCTCTTTTGGCCTCAATGTGCCAGTTGCTTTATTATTTGCCTTTGTTGTTTTTTGGCCTATTTCTTTGAAGTATCATTGCCTTGCAGATTAATTGTCCGAGAGGGCATCCCCAGGAATTATATTCTGCCTTTCGTTGGATTTTGGCCCAAATCTACTAAATTTGCAACTTTGTCCGTGTCCAAGGTCGCACTTTCTGGCCTCTCAATCCCTACTTTGTGGATTTCGGCCCAAAACGACTAAACCTTGATCTTTCTCTAGCTTTCCATAAGTCCTACATCTGTCCTCTCTGGGCACTACTTTCATAATTTTCTATATACCCTCTGCTTTTCTCGTTCCCCTTGAGATGGATTTTGGCCCAATCTACTAAGTAAGAACTTTGTCCGTGTCCAAGGTCGCACTTTCGGTACTCCCAAGCCCTACTTTGTGGATTTCAGCCCAAATATACAAAACTTTGATCTTCCTCTAGCTGTCCTTAAGTCCTAAATCAGCCTTCTCTGGGCACTACATCTATCACTTTCTATAAATCTAAATCAGCCTTTCACTAAGCTCTGCCTCAACCACACCTTCACAACTCCTCAATCAGCCTTCGCTAGGCACCTTGGCAATCGTTGCCTTTCCATAAGTCCTAAATCGGCCTTCGCTAGGCTTCATCGCAACCACGCTTTTCATACTTCCTAACCCAGCCTTCACTAGCTACCACCATAACACACTCTCATGTCCTAAATCAGCTCTCTCTACGTATCACCTTGTATGCTATCCATAAGACCTAAATTATTTTTGGTAGCCAATCCGCAGTTGCTGCTGATCCTGGGCTTATCAGCCGTCCAAGATTTCACATAGGGAGCTCTCATCGCTGGGCCACTAGTAGTATCATTAGCAGTTGCCAGTGATCCTGGGTCATTCAGCAGTCCTTGCCTTCACGGCCCCTAAGCAGGCCGGATGTCCAGTATCATCAGGCCGCATCTCATGCTACTCCTTTTGTCTACTCTTCCACTACCACACCATAAGAGAGGGACCCAACCACAAATATATATATATATCACATTATTGTGGTTAAAATTTGTATCACTGACATAATTATCATGAGTCCTAATTGCAAATGGGCACTTTAAATTAACACTACAATGATCAAAATACAAAGAAGAAGAAGTATAATCTGCATTAGCACCACCATTAAGTTACAACATCACCAAGCTGACATTAGAGTCAATGAGTCAGAATGTATGTGTCAGGAAAGACACAGACCACTCAGTTATACAGAACATGCTGGAACATAAATGTTTTCTGCCTGTCAGCAATGGCCAGCGGCAGCAAAGTGGTGCGGCTGATATTTTCATGTTACTATGAGTATTAGATTTTGGGTTTAGGGTTAGCGCACTGACAGATGATAACCATGTCACTATTTTACTATGTAAAGCTTGTCATCTGCAACTATCCTAAACCCTAACCCTAACCCTTGTAAACTGACAAAAATGTCAGCCATGCCACCTAGTAGTCGCTGACCGCCACTGTTGGTGGGCAGAAAACAAGAAAGGTCCAACATGTTATATCATTATTTAGTAAAAAGATCAAATGACTTATCTGGCATCTATTTTAGATGGCATTTTGTCTTTGGATGATTTGTAGAAACATTACTTAATGAAATTATGTTGCATGCTGATTCATGTGATGTTATTAAATGTTTACATGTAACTATCATAACATTTACTCACATTTTCTTGTAAATAGTCAGTTATGTACAAATGAAACCAATGGACAAAACACAACTTTACCTTATTCAAGTAAATGAGGAATTATTTGACAGCCTGTCTAGTAATTATGACTGAAGTATAAGATTGGTTTATACAGTGGATATGAAAAGTCTACACACCCCTGTTAAAATGTCAGGTTTCTGTGCTGTAAAAAAATGAGACAAAGATAAATCATTTCAGAACTTTTTCCACCTTTAATGTGACCTATAAACTGTACAACTCAATTGAAAAACAAACTGAAATCTTTTAACTGGAGGGAAGAAAAATAAAAAATAAAAATAATGTGGTTGGATAAGTCCACTGTATATATTTTGTATGTATAAATAATAAATATATGAATGTATTAAGTTCTGTCTCTGTGCTCTTCATGTTATCAAATATAGGTATTTTATTGTGTAAGGGGCTATGTTTTCCCTTGTTACCAAATTGGGTATTTGTATAACTTTGATAGGGTTCCCTGGTGGTCCAGTGGTTATGATTCTGTGCTTTCACCACTCTCAACCTGGGTTTGATTCCAGTCATGGAACCAAGAGGTCATCCCATCCTGAAGCCATGAAGGACTGGGCGTGGTCAGTTCTTGGATGGGAGAACACCTAGGACTACCAGGAGCTGAGGCTCACTGGAGAAGGAACTGGCAACCGACTCCAGTATCTTTGCCATGAATATCAAATGGATCAGCATGACCATTGACATAAAGATGTGCCTGGTGTATTACAGTCCATGAGGTCATAGAAATTGAGAAACAACTGAACAACGCCCCCAAAAAAAAGTATTTGACCCCCTGCAGATTTTGAATGTTTGTCCATTGACAAAGAAATGATCAGTCTATAATTGTAATGGTAGGTATATTTTAACAGTAAGAGACAGAATAACAACAAAAAAAACAAACAAGAAAAACGCATGTCAAAAAAGTTATAAATTGATTTTCAGGTCAGTGAGGAAAATAAGTATTTGATCCCCTATCAATTAGCAAGATTTCTGGCTCCCGGGTGTCTTTTATACTGGTAAGCTGCGATTAGGAGCACTCTCTTAAAGGAAGTGCTCCTAATCTCAGCTCTTTACCTGTACAAAAGAAACCTGTCCACAAAAGCAATCAATCAGATTCCAAACTCTCCACCATAGCCAAGACCAAAGAGCTGTCCAAAGATGTCAGGGACAAGATCGTATACCTATACAAGGCTGGAATGTGCTACAAGACCATCACCAAGCAGCTATGTGAGAAGGTGACAACAGTTGGTACGATTATTCTCAAATGGAAGAAACACAAAATAACTGCCCGTCTCTCTCAGTCTGATGCTCCATGCAAGATCTCACCTAGTGGAGTTTCAATGAGAACAGTGAGGAATCAGCCCAGAACTTCACGGGAGGATCTTGTTAATGATCTCAAGGCAGCAGGAACCATAGTCACCAAGTAAACAATTGGTAACACACTTTGACGTGAAGGACAAAAATCCTGCAGCGCCCGCAAGGTCCTCCTGCTCAAGAAAGCACATGTACAGGCCCATCTGAAGCTTGCCAATAAACATCTGAATGATTCAGAGGAGAACTGGGTGAAAGTGTTGTGGTCAGATGAGACCAAAATCAAGCTCTTTGGCATCAACTGTCTATAACCCCAAGAACACCATCCCCACCGTCAAACATTGAGGTGGAAACATTATGCTTTGGGGTGTATTTCTGCTAAGGGGACAGGACAACTGCACCTCATGTACCGTCAAATCTTGGGTGAGAACCTCCTTCCCTCAGCCAGGGCATTGAAAATGGGTCGTGGATGGGTATTGCAGCATGGCAATGACCCAAAACACACAGCCAAGGCAACAAAGTAATGGCTCAAGAAGAAGCACATTAAGGTCCTGGAGTGGCCTAGCCAGTCTCCAGACCTTAATGTCATAGAAAATCTGTGAAATACGTCTTTCTTTTTTTCTGTTATTCTGTCTCTCACTGTTAAAATACACTGACCATTAAATTTATAGACTGATCATTTATTTGTCAGTGTAGAAACGTTCAAAATCAGCAGGGGATCAAATACTTTTTTCCCCCACTGCGGTTTTCCATTGAAAATCTTTATTGTCAATGGAAAGTTTACTGTTCATGTGTGTACCTACAATAATGTGTTGTAAACCTAAATACCTGGATATAGTGATCATTCTGTGTTATATGTGAATATACTATAATGTACTTAACAGAGAATGTTGGCAGCCCTAGCTTTTCTTTTTTTATCCCATACAGTTGGCATATAGCCCAGCTGTAGTGATGGCTGTAGTGATTTGGATGCAACACATTCAAGCCTTAATTATTTCACTGCAATATGTTAAGTTTGGCATGGAACACAATTTATCTTTGTATTATTCAGTGCTTTGATACTTAAGATGATCTTATCCTGTTTATCATTTGGTAATTAGTTGTAGTAAACATCTTAAAGTAACATTAAGTATATCAAAGCTAATCTACATCATCAAACAAAGCACTAAAAACCAAGTCACATTTTTTTATTTTATTTATATACATTTCACTGTTCTATAAGAATTTTGATATAACCTAGTTAGTGTTTGGTTGTCTCCAAATATACTAGAGAGACACTACACTTACTTTGACCAATTAATATACTGTAGTATATTTAATTGGAAACGCATTATCTTATTTTATTGTGTTGGTCATTAACAGTGCCGGAGCTACAAAATGGAAGGCCCTGGTGCAAAATAAAAGCAAGACTCCTTCCTTTAACAGTACCCCTCCCCAAGACTCTTTCCCATAGCTGTTCCTTTACTGGGTTGGGGCCTGGAGCGGCTGAGGGAAACGCCAGGGTGGGTATATATGTATATATATATACAGTGGATATAAAAAGTCTACGCACCCCTGTCAAAATGTCAGGTTTCTGTGCTGTAAAAAAATTGAGACAAAGATAAATCATTTCAGAACTTTTTCCACCTTTAATGTGACCTATAAACTGTACAACTCAACTGAAAAACAAACTGAAATCTTTTAGGTAGAGGGAAGAAAAAATATAAAAAATAAAATAATATGGTTGCATAAGTATGCACACCATTAAACTAATACTTTGTTGAAGCACCTTTTGATTTTATTACAGCACTCAGTCTTTTTGGGTATGAGTCTATCAGCATGGCACATTTTGACTTGGCAAGATTTGCCCACTCTTCTTTGCAAAAACACTCCAAATCTGTCAGATTGCGAGGGCATCTCCTGTGCACAGCCCTCTTCAGATCACCCCACAGATTTTCAATCGGATTCAGGTCTGGGCGCTGGCTGGGCCATTCCAAAACATTAATCTTCTTCTGGTGAAGCCATTCCTTTGTTGATTTGGATGTATGCTTTGGGTCGTTGTCATGCTGAAAGATGAAGTTCTTCTTCATGTTCAGCTTTCTAGCAGAAGCCTGAAGGTTTTGTGCCAATATTGACTAGTATTTGGAACTGTTCATAATTCCCTCTATCTTAACTAAGGCCCCAGTTCCAGCTGAAGAAAAACAGCCCCAAAGCATGATGCTGCCACCACCATGCTTCACTGTGGGTATGGTGTTCTTTTGGTGATGTGCAGTGTTGTTTTTGCGCCAAACATATCTTTTGGAATTATGGCCAAAAAGTTCAACCTTGGTTTCATCAGACCATAACACCTTTTCCCACATGCTTTTGGGAGACTTCAGATGTGTTTTTGCAAAATGTAGCCTGGCTTGGATGTTTTTCTTCGTAAGAAAAGGATTTCGTCTTGCCGCTCTACCCCATAGCCCAGACATATGAAGAATACGGGAGATTGTTGTCAAATGTACCACACAGCCAGTACTTGCCAGATATTCCTGCAGCTCCTTTAATGTTGCTGTAGGCCTCTTGGTAGCCTCCCAGACCAGTTTTCTTCCCATCTTTTCATCAATTTTGGACGGAGCTCCAGTTCTTGGTAATGTCACTGTTGTGCCATATTTTATCCACTTGATGATGACTGTCTTCACTGTGTTCCATGGTATATCTAATGCCTTGGAAATTCTTTTGTACCCTTCTCCTAACTGATACCTTTTAACAATGAGATCCCTCTGATGCTTTGGAAGCTCTCTGTGGACCATGGCTTTTGCTGTGGGATGCGACTAAGAAAATTTCAGGAAAGACCAACTAGAGCAGCTGTACTTTTGTTTGGGGTTAATCAGAGGCACTTTAAATGATGGCAGGTGTATGCCGACTCCTATTTAACACAATTTGGAATGTGATTGCTTAATTCTGAACACAGCTACATCCCCAGTTATAAGAGGGTGTGTAGACTTATGCAACCACATTATTTTTATTTTTTCTTTTTCTTCCCTCCACCTAAAAGATTTCAGTTTGTTTTTCAATTGAGTTGTACAGTTTATAGGTCACATTAAAGGTGGAAAAAGTTCTGAAATGATTTATCTTTGTCTCATTTTTTTTTACAGCACAGAAACCTGACATTTTAACCGGGGTGTGTAGACTTTTTATATCCACTGTATACCATCAAAAAGCACCCACCCCTCTTAGAATCCATCCTACATAGCACCCAGTCCTTGTCAGAAACCATCCCCTCTCAGAAGCCATCCCCATACAGCACCTACCTCACATAGCACCTATCTCTGTTTCCTTTGCCCCCCTCACCGAACCCATCCTCGCTGTACTTTGTCACCTCTTTCCTTATACACATCCCCAGCTAATTGGAGCTTCAGAAGAAATGCTCTTTTAATAGGCATTGACCAATTGACAGTGAGGGGAATGTGCGGGCAAGGAGGCCCAGGGGGCCTGTGGCTGGTTGGACCAGGGGGGCGGGTGCCTACACTAAAATAAAAAATAAATAAATACAAAATAAAAATAAAAAATACAGGGCCCTGGTGCGTTGTACAGCCTGTACCACTGGTAGCTCCACCACTGGTCATTCAAGTTGGAGGTGATAGTTGGGTGTCCCTTGAGATTTCACAACTTCTCTTACAGTACTATTCAACCAAGTAAAGCTTGGTAACCAATCAACTGGGCTACAGTTATCATGGATAATCTAACCAGGAACTGCATGTGTTGACTTAACTAATCTAAAGAAATAAATATTTTCACAAAAGCAGAATGGCTGGCAAGAGAATTGTGGTGTTATTTTTAAAGTATTTTAATATATGGATGTTTGCACAAATCCATTTGACTTTGCAATATCATAAACTTGCTTCAAATGACCAATTACTAGGTACAAATGTAGCAAAAGTGAAAAGACAGAAAAATCTTTAGAAAGCTTTTCTATTGCATAGAGCCTATTACCTTAAAATTATGCAATGAATATAGGAAACAGATATTTTAAAAATTATATTTCAATATTATTTTTTTTAAAGCAGATGTTTTTCCTTTTTAAATAAAATTGTAATCATAAACATTTTTACATCACTTACCTATGTCCAAGAATAATATAATATTATTTTGTCAAGTAATGCCATAAATACTGCATCTGTAATCGCCTTTTTTAGGTTGGATGGAAAAGGTCAACATTTAGATCTCTGCACCACATTTCTATAATTGGTACATACTTTAATCAATGAAGCCATCATTATCTAGTCGCTTCTTGGCTCTTGTTGGCCTCCATCCTATAATTTATTCTGTGTCTGCCGGTGATGTATGTGAACATTTTTTATGATAAATGGATTTGTTAAAATATACAGCAATAGATATGAATTTTATGTTTGTGCTTGTTCTGTCTCTTTAGTGATAGGGTAGTCATCACCATAATTACAGTACTGGCTGTGGAGTATGAATAGTGGATATTTAATTTATTAATATTCATAAATTATTTAATGCCCCCCTCTATGTGTCTATAATGAAAAATGTGTTTGAAAATGTTTACTTTGACAAAGACCATAAAACTAGCTCATTTAAAAAATATAATAGATTTGGATGCTTCTTTTAATATTAAGATTCTCTCTAAAAATATTTCATGCTTAATAATTCACAAAAAATGTTTTTCCTAATCTATAGTCATCATATAATTAGTAAATAACCTCACATACTTATTAAAAATGATTATGCTGTTTTTGTTCTGTTTCTCAATTTTGTTATTTTTTTATTAATATTGAATAAAAGTTATATTTTAAATAAATAATTTATAGTGGTACCATGTGTTCCCTGGCAGTCCAGATGTTAGGATTCAGTGCTTTCACCACTATCGACCTGAGTCTAATCTCAGTCAGGGAACCAAGAGGTCACACCACCCTGAAGCCATGCAGGGTTGGGCCTGGTCAGTATTTGGATGGGAGACCACCTAGGAATACAAGGAGCTGTATGCTGGGGCCCACTGAGAAGGAACTTGCAGCCCACTCCAGTATCTCTGCCATGAATATCAAGTGGATCAGCATGGTGTGTTGCGGTCAATGAGTTCACTGAGATTCGGACACAACTGAACAACACACACCATGATAGCATTTTATAACTGTCATCATTGTTTCCAAAATGATCAATAAACTTATGAATAATGTAAAAAATTAGATAATGTCAACAATATCCTCACTGACTAGATACTTTTTTCAAATTTCTGACTCTATCGTGGCTGAAGTATATTATACATATATGTGTTATCACAATCGAACATGTTATTTATATATTATCGTTTTCTGCATATGTTCTACATTATATAAAAATTTGCAGGATAATTTCAGCAATAGCTGGGTGAAGTTCAAGACTTATTAAAGACAGATATTAAAGAACCACTGTAATGCTTTTGAAACTAAAGCTCATGTGTTGACTTGTTGGGCATAGACTATTAAAAACAGCATGCAGCTTAAAATAAATAACAGTTAATATTCTTTCTTACTTTCTAAATTGTGTTTTCTCCTCAAGCACAGCTGCTTTTAAACTCCTCCCACCACCTTGTCAGGTGGCATGGCCAACTCCGACTGGGGGCTGGTCGATCATGGAGCTTGGAATCAGGCTAGACTATGATGTAACTGGCCCTGCTCTGTGACATCATTAGTTCCTCCCCTACTGTATACACAGAGGTAACAGCAGTATTGTAACCTGCTTGCAGCTGCCCCACAGGCCATGCTCAGTGACGGTGCATAAGCCATCATAGCCTGCCTCCTTTTACTGAACATGCTCACTCTAAACAAGAGAACGACTGGTCAGACTTTTTCTTTGGTCCAGCCCCTGGCCACGCCTCTGATAAAGACAGGTATAGAACAATAGTTCTACTTGATGAAAAACCAACACATTAAAAAGTAAGGAAAATATAAAATGTTACTTATTAAAAGTCTTATTAAATTGCAATTGAATAGGGCTCTATATAGCATATTTTTTTACAGAAGTATTTAGTTAGTGAAGTCCTTGATTTTGGATAGAAGTTCACTAACTAAAAACTTCTATAAAAAATATGCTCTGTGCTTATATAGAGCCCTTTTCAATTGGCCAAATCGCAATTTAATAAGGCTGTTAAACGGCGTACTGTTTTAATACTCTGTGCTCAACAAACTAACATAGTTTTACTCGTAAATGCACTACAGTAGTCCTTTAATTAGTTACTTTGAATTATTTTAGACATTATCTGGATCTCTAACATTATCCATAGCATGTATAGCAATAGCAAAATGTACTATTATTTATAGGGGACATAGTTCACTAGCTACCAAAAACTGCACCTACAAACAAGACATATTACATTTGGGAAATTGGTCACTTCTGTGTGAACAGAATGTACACAATGGCAACCATTTATTTGACTCAAGTCTAGACATTTTCAAACATTGCAATAATATATTTAAAATGAAATCTGTTGATAAAAATATTCCAATCGTCATCTTTCTCCTTCATCCTCTATTTACCCTCACACCTTGACCATTTTTAATGAACAATTCAAAAGTGGAAGGAAGGGGGGATAGAGTGGGATTTGTTGACTTAATTGGTGGACTGAACAGGATACCTTCCCATAATCTTATAAGCCTTGCTTGCCCTGGTGTGCCACATTGTGCCTTGAAAGTGATTGTCATTGCTCAACCTTAGAATAATGTACTGCAATGGTGGTTCTGTACAGTATGTATTTACGGTACTTTTGATTCCAAATTGGAAATATGTCTGACAGTATCTAAATAATAATTCTTTCATTGTGTCAATATATACGGTATTATAAATCTATGTAGTGATATCAGTAATTTTTAAAATAAAGAATGAAAGTATAGAAATAAATATCAAAATCAATAGTGGGTCTATCTTTATTGCACAATAGTGTTATTGCTCATTTAACAAGCAAAGAAAAATTATTTGCATATGTCCCAATTTTAGATCCTTTAGGGATACATACATACTTTATACTGGGTATTGCCAACAAGCCCTTTGCATCCTAGCTGACAGAGCATTCAATACAGAGTAAATTGGGATGTATAAACATTTACCTTAACTACTTCTATTTAAAATAGTGATAACATATTTCTTAACTTAATAATTAAAAAAAAACTATACTTAAAAATATGCAAAAAAAATGTTAAATCAAAAAAATTTTAGCCTCTAATTTATTATTTTTTATGCAATTATGTTGGCGTTGAATTTACAATTTTGGCTCCAGCACATCACATTTCTGACATGGGAGGAGACTTTAAATATGCAGGAATTGGCTGCACAATGGGAATGTGGCAATTACATCTGCCATTGCTCTCCTCAGGACTAAAGCAGCAGGAAAGAAAGCAAAATGGTGCTATCCAGTGAAGAATAATTACTGAATAAAAGTTGCAAAATATAAATGTTGTGCTTATTTTTTCTTTCTAAAAAATTTTGCTCACTTTCATAGTTACTCAAACACTTTTTTTTAAACAATATAGAACAATACCACACTGGTCCTTTAAGAATTTGTTTTAGCCAAATAATAATAATAATCACATATATAGTTGTCGTACTGCGAGTTTGTGTGTAACGCTCACAATGTCTGATTGAGCACCTCTAACGTTGTTTTTTGTTCATGCAAATGACCCTTAGGGATTAGTCTCCCTAAGGGTGATGGGGGGGACTTCAGACATGGACCCCTTGCTCACTGTGACTTAGAGAGTCATCAGCTACAACTCACTGATGAGGCCCAATGAAGGCTGAAATGTACGTCTGGGGTTTGCTGTTTCTCCTGTTCAAGGTAGAATTGCCTGGTATTTCGGGGCTGGATCACTATAGGGAGTGGGACCAGACTGATATACTACAGGATATTTATCCCTGTGACGAGCACAAATGAGCTAAAAGAGGTTGCTCTCAGAGTGGGTTATCATGTCCATAGAACTTATCTATTAAGATTAGCTCGCTCTCTGATTGAGCACCTCTAACTTTGTTGTTTGTTTATGCAAATTCCCTTGTCATACAGAAATGTTGTTATTTATATTATTAGAAAAAACACAGTATATACATGGTATAGATTTAGCTCAGAAAAAACTTTCTTGTAAATCTAAATGAGAGATTGTAATTTCAATACCTCTAAAAAGACTGACTACATTTTATTGATTTAGCAATTTACAGTTTTAGTAACTTTAAAGACAAATCAATAATACTTGGAATTATTAATAGAACCCATTATATGAATAGCATAAACAGGTTTATAAATCTAAATAGCAAATGATATTACGTGCAGCCATTTTTTTACAAAAAAAGATCCTAAGAAAATTAATAATACTAAAAAGAAAATAAGGTTACAAACATTAGAAAACTATTGTTGTAACCAAGCCAATTAAAATAATTAATATAGTATAGCTCTCTAAAAATACAATAACAAAAGTGACGTGATTGCCAGGATCATGATTGTACACTGAGATAGCAAAAATCGTTATGGGACACTAATGCCACCAAGATTACATTTTCTTTGTGCTTTATATTATCTACTGGCGACTTGCCCGTCAAAAATGACAGGGCAATAAAATTTAAAGCCTTGGGAATGCTGTTTGAGACATAATTGAAACCGTTTTGTACTGTGAGGACCTTCGTCGCTCATTGCGAGGCATGCATGCATGTCGTGTACTTTTGGTCCTCTGCGAGAGATATATATTTCTATGTATATGTAGTTAATGAATAATTAATTATTTATGAAATTAATTAAGAATTAATTATTTATGCAATAAATTAATATAGTTTAATTATTTGTAATTGATATATGCAGCGAGCAATAGGCAGAAGAGCTAACAATCTGTTTGTTTTTTGCGTCTGCATAGAATATACATCGTGAGTGCCCTGCTTATAAAGTGTAATGAATGTTCCAAGTGTGCATTCTAAATAGGCTGCGTGCGCGAGGTAAAGCCGTTGTATAGTCGTAATGTTATTAATGTGTTACGCGTCTCGTGAGCATTTTCCAGCTTTTGTAATAGTGTATGTTGTAGGTCGTAGTGTGATGTGTAAAGTGCTACGCGGTTTGCAGTGTTTCGCGCGGTCCGGGGTCATGTAGCCTTGTTTTAATTTTTTTGGGCATAAATTTTTTTCCTCGCTTAGGCGATTTTGGTGTGGCGAAAATCGTCTAAATCAAGTGAAATTTGCGTTCTACTTCACTCACAGACGTCCTGGCTGTTGCCCCATGCTGTCTGTGATTTTTGTGGATTTTTCTTGTGTGTATTTAGTGTGTTTTTCGGGTTTTTGGTTCAGTCGCTAATCTCGTACATTTTTGCTTCTCGATATTTTTTTTTCTAAGTCAAGCGTCTCGTATTTTAACGGCTCGCTAAGTGCTACTGCTTAACTGCTCGCCTCGGTTCGCGAGACTCGCAGCGCTGAGCGCCTTTGGTGCTCATCGGCTAAGTCCTACGCGTTAACGGCTCGCCTCCATTTGTGTACGTACCTCGCAAAGCGTGACGACGTCTCGCAGTTTGACAACTATTATATGTGATATCCTGTTCGGCCTTATGGCCTAATGCTGTCCTTTGTTGTGTTCTCACACCGTTATAATGAAACTAGTTATTGCCCGTCACAAATGACAGGATAATATTTTATTTTTCTGTTCTACCCTGTGTCTCCCCCCCCCCCTCCTTTGTCTCTTTCCCCCTCTCACTCCCCTGTGTCTTGCCCCCCTCTCCCTCCCCTGTGTTTCACCCCCCCTCTCTCCCCTGTGTCTCTTCCCCCTCCCTCCCCTGTGTCTCCTTCCCGCTCTCCTGTGTCTCCTTCTTCCTCTCTCCCTCCCCTGTGTCTCCTCCCCCATCTCATGTCTGTCACATTCCCCCCATCTATCTCCCCTGTGTCTCTCCCCCCTCTCCCTCACCTGTGTCTTAGGGCAAAAGTAAGCAGAACAAAAAGTAATGCAGCTAGTTTCAAATTTAAAAAAAAAAATGTTCATACCTCTGCAGGACCTTGGAGGGATTCATTGGTGGATGTTGTGTGTGAGAGAGGTGTTTACATTTCTAGAGAGGTATTGTTGCATTATTTGATACAATGTCCTGCTTCTGGGCCAGTGAGGGGGAAGGGGTGTTGTGTCAATTTCAGTCTCACCCACTGATCAAACAAAGACTCAGGACCTCTGCCTGTTACCTTCTCCCCTGCTCCTCCCTCCATTGATAACTACAAACACATACCCTCGTCATACAGCTCTCGGGCTGTGATCTAGCAAACAAAATGGATTCCTGTATTTATAAAGAGTAATTTCAGATTTCCCCGAAAAATGTTTTATGTACATGGCTTATACAGCTGTTAATATTGTTTGTTTGGTACATACTTGACTATCAAGTGTTTTTTCTTTTTATTGAACTGCAGCGGTCCTTGAATTATTTTTCTGTCATACAAGAAATACAGTAAGTCACCAGAACTGGTAACACAGCTAGTATCACACTACGTAGCATATCATTATTCTTCTCCTGTCCTCATGCTCTAATTTACATATTCATACATTGTCAATCAAACTTTTATGTTAAAGCAGAACTGAATATGTTCAAGGAGAAATGCAGAGATAAAAGTCTCATAGCTTGAAAGGGAATTTGAGAAATATGTAAGAGAATGGTACCATGTTGAAACAATATAGCGTATTTATCGGCATATAACACGCACCGGCTTATAACACGCACCTCATTTTAAGAAGGGAATTTCAGGGATTTTTTTTTTTTTTTCAAATTAAGAACTTTGAAGCAAAATCCTCAACCCCCTCCTCTTCTTCCCTCCTCAACCCCCTCCTCAAACCCCCCATTATCAACCCCCCCATCCTCATCCTCCTTCCTCAACCACCCTCCTCAACCTCAACCCCCCTCCTCATCCTCAACCCCTCTCCTCATCCTCAATCCCACCCTCCTCAACCCCCCCATCCTCAAATCCCCTCAACCCCCCAATCTTCATCCTCCTTCCTCAACCCCCCTATCCTCATCCCCCTCCTCAACCTAAACCCCCCTCCTCATCCTCAACCCACCTCCTCATCCTCAACCCACTCCTCATCCACATCCTCCCTCCTCAACCCCCCCATCCTCAACCCTCTCCTCAACCTCCCTCCTCAACCCCCCTATTCTCAACCCCCCTATCCTCAACCTCCCTCCTCAACCCCCCATCCTCATCCTCCCTCCTCAACCCCCCTATCCTCAACCCCCTCCTCAACCCCCCTATCCTCAACCTCCCTCCTCATTCTAAACCCCCCTCCTCAACCTCAACCCCCCCTCCTCAACCTAAACCCCCCTCCTCCTCAACATAAACCCCCCTACTCCTCAACCTAAACTAAACCCCCTCCTCCTCAACCTAAACCCCCCTAAATAGGTTGAGGAGGGGGGTTTAGGTTGAGGAGGAGGGGGGTTTAGGTTGAGGAGGGGGGGTTAGAATGCGGAGGGGGTTTAGAGTGAGGACGGAGGTTGAGGATGAGGAGGGACAAGGGAATATCGGCGTATAACACGCACCTATCATTTGCCCCCTATTTTCAGGGAGAAAAAGTGCGTGTTATACGCCGATAAATACGGTAATTAACGGAATAGCAAAGGATGGGAAAACTACTTAATGGAAGAGTATAAGATGCAACATGCATATAAAAGAAGAATAGAGTATTAATGTAAAAGAAAAGCAAGAATGCAACAGCCATGTCAAGGAGGCATCGGATGTAAGAGCCACATAAAGATGAGCACAGGATGGAATACCCATGCATATTAAGAGCACAGGAATTAAAAGCAAAGGAAAGGAGATAAACAGAATGTAAGAGACATGTAAATGATCTACACATCATATAATACCCATGTAAAGTACAGAAAAGGATATAACAGCCACAAGAACACATGATGCTAGAATTATATAGAGGGAGAGCACAGGGTGTAACAGACACATAAAGAAACAGCACCGGATGTAACAGCCACATAGAGGAAGAAAACCTGATGTAGCAGTCCCATGGAGGAAGAACACAGGATGTAACAGCTACATAGAAGAAGAGCACCGGTTGTAACAGCCACATTTAGGAAGAGCAAAGGATGTAATAGCCACATAGAGGAAGAAAACCTGATGTAGCAGTCACATAGAGGAAGAACACAGGATGTAACTACATAATGGATGAACATTGGATGCAACAGTTGCATAGAAGAAGAGCACAGGATGTAACAGACACATAAAGGAAGAGCACAGGATTTAACAGCCACATAAAGGAAGAGCACAGGATTTAACAGCCACATAAAGGAAGAGCACAGGATTTAACAGCCACATAAAGAGCACATATTCTGTTCAAATGAGTGTGTGCACTCACACAAAGACTTGGCGGTGGTTATTAGAGATATCTCTGATATCATTGTAAAGAAATACTTCTACCCAATGTAATTTGATAAATACAGTGGGGTATAGTTTACTAGTTATTAAGGTGTTCCTTTCTCTTTTCTTTATGTGTATTTTGACACTACTAGTGAACTATTTACCAAAGAGACATAGTGATTGTTGTTACTAATCTTACTTAATAAGCTATTTGATTAAAATGTGTCTCACAAACGATCGCCTCTCATTCAGAGATACCATTTTTTTATTTTCTTTCACAAAGAGCACAGGCTGTAACAGTCTCATAGAAGAAGAGCATCAGATGTAACAGTCACATAGAGGAAGAGCATCAGATGTAACAGCCACATAGAGGAAGAGCACAGGATGTAACAGTCGCATAGAAGAAGAGCATCAGATGTAACAGTCACATAGAGGAAGAGCATCAGATGTAACGGTCACATAAAGGAAGAGCATCAGATGTAACAGCCACATAGAGGAAGAGCACAGGATGTAACAGTCGCATAGAAGAAGAGCATCAGATGTAACAGTCACATAGAGGAAGAGCACAGGATGTAACAGTCGCATAGAAGAAGAGCATCAGATGTAACAGTCACATAGAGGAAGAGCATCAGATGTAACGGTCACATAAAGGAAGAGCATCAGATGTAACAGTCACATAGAGGAACAGCACAGGATATAACAGACACATAAAGGCAGAGCATGAAATGTAACAGTCACATAGAGGAAGAACACATGATGTAACAGCCACATAAAGGAAGAGCACAGGATATAACAGCCACATAAAGGAAGAGCATCAGATGTAACAGTCACATAAAGGAAACAACAGGATGTAACAGTCACATAAAGGAAGGGCATCAGATGTAACAGTCACATAAAGGAAAAAACAGGATGTAATAGTCACATAAAGGAAGAGCACAGAATGTAATAGCCACATAGAGAAAAAGCATCAGATGTAACAGCCACATAGAGGAAAAACACAGGATGAAACAGCCATATAGAGGAAGAGCACCAGATGTAACAGCAGCATAGAGAAAGAACAAAGTATGTAACATCTACATAGATGAAGAACACATGATGTAACAGCTACATAGATGAAGAACACATGATGTAACAGTCACATAAAGAAAGAGCACTCGGTGTATCAGCCACATAGAGGAAGTGATCATAATATAGGAGCTACATGAAGTAAATGCACATGACCCATGCATGATCCATTCAGGCTAGTTGATGGAATAACTGACACGACAACTTGAGTTGGGAGAAACAACGGGCCACAGCTTTATTTAGACACAATATAAACAAACAACCATAACTTGTTTAGATGACTAATTTAGTCCTTCCTTCTGGGGGAGGAGCCCGGCCACGAACAGTGACCTCACGCTTTGAGCCCTGCCCAAAGCCCCAATGCTTATCTTTAAGCACGCCCTGTGAGGTGGGGCCAACGCCCCCTTAGGCCAGTGGGCCGGGCAACTCACCTCCCGCCGCACAGACATAAATTAACAATACACAACATACAATAGCCACTTCTCCGAATTCTTAACCAAAATATATATTAATTTCAACATTTCTTATTTATATTATATATATTATATATACTTTTTTTTTTTTTTTTTTTTTTTTTTTTTTTTTTTTTTTTTTTTTTTTTTTAAAAGAATAAACCATAACATCTGTTAACAACAAAATACAGGGTGGGTGGGTGGGATTCCAGTCGGGAGACCGCGCTGCTGTGATCAATGGCGCGAAACGGGCTTCCGACACGCCCCCCGACGCTCCTGATTGGCTAATAGCCTCACAGGCTCCGCTGGGTCACGTGACGCTACAGGCTGACCCAGGGAGCCTGTGCAGCCTCCGCGTCGTTCAGGATATAACAGCCATATAGAGGAGGAACACAAGATGTCACAGTCACATACAGAAAGAGCACCAAATGTAACAGCCACATAAATAAATGCAGTGTATAGCAACCACACAGAGAAAGAACACAGAATGCAACAGCCACATAAAGGAATAGCACAGGAGTCAACAGGCACAAAAACCACCAGCACAGAATACAACAGTTATGTAAAAGATAAGCACATAGAGGAACAGACATAAAAGGAAGAGCACAGGATGCAACATATATAGCAAAGAATATCATAGGATGCAACACCCATGTGAAGGAAAAGCACAGGATTCAACAGCCATGTAACAGAAGACCACAGGATACAAGAGTGACATAAAGGAAAACAGAATAAAAAAAGAGAACATGACCTAAGCAAGGCCCAGTTGGTATGTGCATATAAGAATTTATACCCCATCACCCATTGAATATAAAATTAGACACAGACCATTTCTTGGGAGATAACTGGCCACAGCGTTTATTGGTAAACACAACATGACGTAATAACCATAACGATAAATAAATAAACATAACCCCCGAGGGGAGGAGCCTGGACAGAGACAGTACACCCTACGCCCTGAGGCCTCATCCAGGGCCTACCGTGTTGGAACATCCGTACCACCGTAGGATAGGATCTCCCCCATTTTCCCACTGTCCCGGCGACTCCCCTCACCACCCGCCGCTGTGACAATATAAACAAACTTTTGAAACATATAATATATACTTCCATGAAACATCCACAACAACGAGTACTTCAGACAATAAACAAATTAATAAACAGCTTTTTTTTTTTTTTTAACAATACCACATATACATAACATTAACAACAATACTTTAGGGATGGGTGGGTGGGCATCTGTTCCCATGGCTAGCTGGGGGCAATCTGGTGGAAATTCGCGCCAAACGCCTACCATGGCTTCACCTCCCCCAGCTAGCCACCTCCTGACCCCATACCCGGGCCTGCCAGGTCAGGTGGTCCCTCCCTCCAACCCCAGGCAAGCCTGAGGTGGCCTACGGGTCCTTCAGGAAAAGCTGTATCCATAAGCGAAGAGCAGAAGCTGCAAGAGTCATGTAAGTGAAAAGCATGGCATGCAACACCCAAAAGTGAAGGAACAGAGGTTGTAAAATCCACATAAAGGAAGATCATGTGATGGAAAAACAATCTAAACAAAGATCACAGGTTACAATACACACATAACCAAAGAATACTGGATACGGCAGCCATGTTAAGGGAGACCCATGATGCAATTGCCATAAAAAGGAAGGTCACAGAATACAACAGCCATGTACATGAACAGCATTAAAGGTAATAAAGATTATAGAGTATAGAGTACACAATCCAATATCCTTAATATTACAATACTTAGTAAAAAAAAAAAATTATGAAGCTTTTATGTGTCCCATTATAACCTGACATTTTTCAGCCACCTTAAATGTGATTTCTCAAGTATCTTTTTCCCAGCTAAGCAGCATACATCATACCATAACATGTTCCTACCTGGTTTGCTGGCAGACATTACAAATCCAGGCCTTTTCCTTCTTTTGGTAGGTGCTGCAGTTCTTACAGATGTTGAACTTGCAGTCCAGGCACTGCCTCTTGGAGTTGATGAGGAATGTGAATGGAGAGCAGCAGCGGATGCAGCAGTGCTCATTGAAATTCTGCTGCTTTGACAGGATGGAGCACTTATTACCTTCCTCATCCAGCTTCTGCTTTAATTCACTGGAAAGAGAAAGACACAGTTAGTGCTATTCATGTTTATTTGTCTAACACCAAAATAATGCATCAATATATGAGTACATTTACTATCATTATTTTTGCTCAAAAATAGTCATACATTTCAAGTTATGTGATTAACACATTTTGTTAATAAAATTAAAAAAATGACACCTGAAATTTACAGTAGTTTAATAGAATAAAATAACTTTATTGGTGAAGTTTGTCTGGAAAGGATCACTCAACTGCTTACGTGTATTTCAAAGACTATATGTTAAAAATATGTCACAGCTGTGCTCTGAACTATTAGTGATTGGATAAAACAGAAAACAGATATAAACTGTAAAGGTTAGGTGTTATAATACGTTTAAAGTAATTATTCTAACTAAATACAAATATTAATTTAAACAAAATAGAAAAATGGCATTAACACTTCAATTTTAAAGGCAGTTGCTTTAACCTCTGTACCATCTGTCAGCACTAAAAAAAAGGCAGTATAGAAATCTATAAAACTAAAATATAACCTAACCCTATTATCTATACAGTTTATCCTGGGAGCTCTTCAATGGTCATACAAGCAATAACCAAAAATCAATTCTTGATCATTTTGAAGCCCCTACTTGAGTTGTGGCAAGGTTTGCTCCAGGGGGACTCATGTGGCCCTCAGACACTTTCTTTGAAGCTCCTATTCCATTTACTATAGTGGTAGAGCATGCCCCTCTTCAGCAATACAGAATCCATTTGATATATCCATAGCTAGCAAATTGCTCTGCCTTGCACTCCAAAATACACATCCTCTATTACCATATAATACACCTCTACATCCCTCCCACGATGATTTTACCATTTTTGCTACACCGATAAGCATAATGTGCAGTCTTATTAAGTAATCAGGAGCCATATATGTAACCTTATAAGTGAAACAGGTTGCCTGCCGCTGCTCTAGCTGATGGATCATATCAATTGTGGTCACTTACACAATCCTTTAAATCCGGCAAAGTTGTTTTGAGATAGAATATAAAAGATGTTAAGTTTAGAAATATTGTATTAAACTGCAATATAAAGCAGCCAGAGGATGAATTGTTTGCTCCTCATTTGGCCATGACCTGATAAATGATTTCAAAATTGTAGGTGCTCATGTAAATTCACACTGCCTTTATTACCATTATTTATCATTCTTTTGACAAGGCAAGGACAGCTTATTGATTTAATGTTTGTTCAACAAGACTTCCCAGCTTTGTTTAATTTAACAGGTAAAGCTTCAAAGGTTTCAAAATCTTCCTCTACAGCTAAAATCTAAACACGCAAAAAACTACTTTTATAAAGTCCACACACACAACAAACTACTTTTGTTATATTATTACTGTTTTAAAAGAAAGATTAAAAAAGTGTCTGCAGTTTTACTTAATGGACACACCCAGACAATAAAGATCCAGCTTCATTAAACACTTGCATGAATCATTTAAGAGGCAAGTAATGATTGAGACTTGGCTACCATATCCACCCACAGTTTACACCAGAAGAGTTTCATGTTGTAAACTAAAGGATCGCTGAATTGTCATATTTATTTATGCTCTTATAAACAACTTGACTGTTTTCAGAGTTTATAATAAATAAGTGCAGCCTTTAATTGTTTATTATTGTTGTCAAATTTGCTTTTAATGCAGCACAAGTTTTGTCTTTGTTCTTAAGGAGTAGAAACCTAAAAGAAATAGAAGGAATATTAGATTAAATTATGATCTTTATTAGGTTCTGCTGCTATTCATGGGGCCTCGTTCAATTGAGAAATTGTAGCTTACGGGAGCCCTTAATATAGCCCTGTAAACTAACTTGTTATTCAATTGGTGTCTTTTTGCGAACGGCAAATGATCTACTTGTTACGGGCTGAAAACCCCTGCGGTTGTTACAACCGTAACTTATAACCCATCTAGGCCTTTGATCTTTCAAGAACGCAAGAGTTACAATCGATAGGACTCGCAAGGGGGTTTAACCCCTGTCCTTAGCACTGTAAATGCAATAAAAAAATCAATACTGCACTTTAAAAGACAGGGAAAGTGATGAAAGACAATAGAATTAATTGCACAATAGTCTCAAGCTCGTAAATCTGCAATCAAAAATAATTTTTTGTTATGTGTCATTTCGATGTTATACCAATCTCAGGAATCAATGAGTTAATATATATATAAGACTACGCCACATTTCCTTCATTATTTTTTATTATTTTGTACATTGCCGGATTGCAAGTCTGATCACATATCGGACCCCTAAACGGTAATTAATTGACGTGTAACCTCCATGTTTTACTGACCTAATGATGAAGATCTCATTTTCTATTGGCTATTTGTAAATGGGTAGTTATGGCCTTGCTTAATTGGTCATGTTCAGGCTCTGAAATGCTACATACGATTGCGTGGTTTACGGCCTGTAACTTACAGGGTTGTTCAATTGAATCGCTCTGAATTTGTAGCAAATTTCAAGCCCGCAGACATGTGGCCTTTAGGACAGAATCTGCAGGCTTGCAATTGAATGAGGCCCATGGTCACTTGATTATGGACTCAATAGAAGAGTAATACCCTTTAGGATAACTCTTCCCATTGAGCTACATGGAGACTAGCAGACCAAGATGTATGACACATGCAAAATCATCTAAATCAATGCCGTCCAACTGGTCACCCGGGGGTCAGATACAGCCCTTCAGTTGTTTTCTGTGACCCAATGACTGCAGCCACAAAACACCTTTGAAATTTTATTCCAGGAGACACATTCACCAAAACATTTCAAATCAAAAGTACCGTATTTTTCGCCGTATAAGACGCACTTTTTCTTCCCCAAAACTGGGGGAGGAAAGTTGGTGCGTCTTATACGGCGAATATACCTTTTAAAACTGCCTCTCTGTCCTCTTGATCTCTTCCCACTCCTGATTGGCGCTTCCTACAGCACCAGCAGCATGCATCGCGTCGGCCAGTGCATCCTAGTGACGTCACACACGCGACGCTGCAGTACACGAGGAGTGCTGGTAGGAAGCGCTGGGGTGAGATCAAGATGGGCTGAGATCAGAAGAAAGGTGAGGATCAGGAGGGTCAGGGAGGGTCAAGGGCTCCCAAATGCTGCAGTATGTGTATGTGTGTATGTATGTGTGTGTATGTGTGTGTATGTGTGTGTATGTGTGTGTATGTGTATATGTATGTATGTGTATGTATGTGTGTGTGTGTGTGTGTATGTGTATGTGTATATGTATGTGTGTGTGTGTATGTATGTATGTATGTATGTATGTGTGTGTGTGTATATATATATATATATATATATATATATATATATATATATATATTTGTGTGTAATGTAGGTGTGTATCTGTGTGTGAAGTGTATTTGTGTTTGATTCAGAATTTTTTTTTCCTTGTTTTCCTCCTCTAAAAACTAGGTGCGTCTTATCTGCAGGTGCGTCTTATAGGGCGAAAAATACAGTAATAAATATTTACCTTACTCTGAGTGCAAACTAAATATTTCTAAAATAAAAAAAAAACTTTGAAAGGACTACTACATGTTCCAAACCAACAAAATTAGATGTGGACATAACATTTTTGGGGGGAATTTCATTATTGACAACTCTATTGATGAGTGCAGGAAAGCATTTTGTGTTTGTTACATCACATCCTGAGAGCTGGATGATGGGGGTATGTGTTTGTAGTTACCACAGGAGATATGAGGGAGGAAGGACCCGTGAGAAGTCCAGTCTTTGTTAGATCATAGCAAATAATGAAACTGACACCACAACCCCTCACAGGCATAGAAGTCCTAAGTTGTATCAATAGATGCAATCACTGCTCTACAGATATGTAAACTCCCCTCTCACACACACAACTTCCATCAAGTATCATGGATTCACCCAGGATCCCGCAGAGGCATGTACATTTAATTTTGTTCTAATAAAAAACTTAATGAATATCTTCCTGCTCACAAAAATTTAGTTATTCCATGTAAAATATATAAAAATATGAATTTGTGTATTTAAACATATTTTTTTAATTTTTTTTAAACCCCTGATGAAATAATAGAAACGTGCGTCAGGTCAGACGCTACGCAACGTGACGCACGCCGATGACGGCATCAGACGGCATCTAGGCGAAGCACATGCGTTAGGGAGAAGCTGGGCCAAATTTTAGCGATTGTGTCCAGCATATCACCATCCAGCTCCATATACTCCCCATTAGTGAATTCAGTCCCAAAATTAATCATTTAGATTTATTAAAGATGTATATGGGGAGACTTGATTGGATTTTGAAACAAAATAATAGGTCTAAATACTATTAAAAGCACATATTATATTGACAGCTCTTCCTCAATTTACAACTATTTAGGTTGTTTTTGTCATAATAGGACTCAATCGGAATATCAATTATAATATTTAATCAATTGCTGAAACTTCCAAGATAGACATATAAGCACTTTGTTAAACTTTTTGCATGTATCCAAATGGATTCTTATTATTATCCCAATATTATCACTTAGTCACTGTAATCATTTTGGCACTTTATTTCACTACACTTATTGTGATATCCTGATTTAAATAGTAAACTGGGCACTTAGCACTTTATATTTATATTCAGCAAAGTATATTCCAAGACAAAATAAATTCCTGTCCTGATTGAGTTTGATTCAATATATATTCAACCTATGCCTTAGCGTCTATTTCTTTTATTTTTATATCTATATTGTTTTATTTTTGGCACCCTAATAAAGGTTAAGTTTTAAATATATCATTCTCATTTATGAGATTAGGAATTGAGTGTGCACCAAAATGAAAGGGACCTCTTTGCTCTTGCTTTTTGTATTTAGATTAATAAAAAACCTAATGCATATCTTCCTGCTCACAAAAATTTAGTTATTCCATGTAAAATATATAAAAATATGAATTTGTATATTTAAACATCATTTTTGAATTTTATTTTGCACATTGCACATTATCATGTTTAGTTATTCAATAGATCAGTGTCATGACTGATTTTGGGACCCCCCTTTACCCCACAAGTAACCCTGTTATTTGGAACTCTAACACATTTAATTTCTAACACCAAGGCTATCAAATTGGACTATTTTGTTATGTTCATAATAATATGTGTAATGTTAAGCCTCAGGCTCTGATCCGGTACCCCGGATCCCCAAATAATTTCTCATTACCAAAAGTTACTATTTACTGCTCCAGGCTTAGCAGAAGAGCAATTTATAAACTCTTTGCCTGTGCTGACCTATTCATATAAACAAGAAGTATTGTAGAACAGGGCCCTGGATCGTTTAGAGTATTGATAGAAAATCTATAATCAAAAGAAGTGAACTTTCTAAGCCCCTCTCAAGACAACTGGAAACCATGGGGGGAGATCAAATAAACCTTAATTGCCCAAGAGGGGATGGACTATACTGTTTTATTGGGTTTTGTTAGATATCTGTGTAAGAAGAATAAACTTGACAGTGAATCTCTCTCTGAACTAAGAAATAGTGTGGCTCATCTAATTTTTCTTACTTCTCTATGAATGATGTTCTGATCTGAATTGAATTGCTGGGCGCTGAGATATTGAACCCAAAATTCACAACCTAGAGGGATTTTGTAACAGAAAGCAGGAGAGTCTTATGGTGCACGAGGCCCTTCATCTTTGGGTCATGACAATGATATATACAAAAATGACCCCAATGCTCCCTTAAGGATCATATTAATTAATTTGAAACAAATTGCAGAAATAATAGCAAGTGGGCATATTATCTTTATGTTTATTATCCCCATTAATCCCAACTGTTTACCCTGTTTAATAAATATACTTCATTGTTTCAAATCTCAGACAAGCACTGTTTTATTGGCCTCTCAGGTTGAAAAGGTGAGTAACGTTGGAGAGGCGGATAGTTGTTTTTGAATATTGAAAAACACATTTTTATGGGTCATTTGAAAAAAAAAGGTTGCAATCCACTTAGCTAATGTAAGGATTCAATATATTAATGTTTCATATGGAAGGTTCTGTCAAAGCTCTGAGATATGTCAGCATCATAGGTATCAATGTCAAGTGTTCTTGACAATCCGAGGGTGATGGTAACTCTGTAATGTATACTGGCATTGGATTAATTTATGTGTTTTAGACTTATTCTGAAGTATAATGTTGAAACCTTCTATGAAAAATGAACAGACCATGGCAGTGACAAATGCTCAATGCTCTACTGGCAAAAAAAATTGCTAAGCAGATCCATTTAAACTGCTTCCCCGCCTAGCAAATCAGAGTAATTCACAAGCTAAACTATCCAAAGACCAGTAATTCTTCAGTGTGATTATGTTTTAACATTAAATCAAAGGCAAATTAATCAACTATTAATGAGCATACATGTAAAGTACTGACCCAGGTCTGGTGATTTAAGTCAATAGAGCAGACAGGGTCTGATATCAATCATGCATGGTAATCAGAGCCGTGGGACAGATTAAACGCCCATATACTGGTAATTCTTACTAACAAATCTTATTGCTTTAAATACTGTTAGTGAACATAAATATGTAACAGGCAATCCAATGTTGCAGTCCATATTCATTAAGTAGTGTAATGCCATACAACACTTAGGATAGCACACATTGTTTTTCAAAATGTATCAGAATAGTGTATTTGCAAAGTACACCACAATCTAATTTAGTTATCAGCAATGCCAAACTACACTAAATACAAGACTTTAACGTGACAAAGAACATGTCCCATTATTTTCAGAAATAAAAAGTACACATATAAAAGAATATATTAAAGTGCCAATGTGGCTAGCCACTAACACTCCTCACCAAAAAAGAGCCATTTGTTAATAAAACTTGTGGGGTCTAAACTGATGTCCTCAATCATACAAATTCATTTATATCACTGTACTCTGCAAAATATTATTATCGTATAAAAATATTGTTGTAGGGGATGAAATAAAGCAGGTTGGGGATAAATAGTTACAATGGTCTCACAATGAGGTTATCCGGCCAGTTATCGTGTCAGTGAGCCTTGGAAGCTCTCTCACCTGTGTAGTTTCTTTATGTCGCTAAACAGTCCTCTCTGTAATTACCATGTACTGGAAGGGTGAATGTGTATTCAGACAGTTACCCATAAAAATCTATCTAGGGTATAGACTGGTATATATACCAGATTGGTGGCTTGGATTCCCTCAGACTAGCTGCCCATTGGTCTATTTCCAAGCAACTTATTTGCATACATATTGCCCCCTGTTGGAAGGACCTTGCACTCTCAAATTATCTCTGTCCAGGGGCAATAATTAACACTGATACAGAAGAAGAGCACATCCAGTTGACATACATTAGAATAATGGTAAAACTTTAACAACTACAATGTCTGTGTTACTTTTATTATTTTCCAACTGGGCACAATATTTTTCTTTGTCACTCACACTGGGAGAGTTAATTAATGGCCATATATAAAGAAAAGAGATAGGGAGAGCCTGTATAGATGATTTATAATTAATATACATAATCTTCAAACTCTATCCTCTATCACTTCAGCTAAAATTTTTGAATAACACTCAATTGTAATTATATTTATATATTATATGTTTACTTTCCATTGCTACAGTAAAGTGGACCAGAGTGGAATAATTGTTTCTTGTTTTTAATGACATTATTATTTGGGTACTAAGAATGATTAATTGTATTTTATTTGTATTAATATTATTATTGTACTGACGTGGATTCATTGCATTTTTGATTGATATTGTTATTGGTGTTACAGTGTGAGAAATATAATGACAGTCATAAAATTGTAAGGCAGGTAATGCTGTTTGCCACACAATGTAAGGCTTTTGGTCCTCTGAGTACCTTCGGCGCTCATTGCGTGTCTTGCAAAGAGCGCCAACGACTTTTGGCAAGGTCGCGCTGCTGAGAACTATATATTTGATATGGTTTATTTTTAGGAATGCCTTTCTGTTTGTTCATAAAGGCCACTTAATTCAGCACAATGTAGACCACATCACCAAAGATTTCATAAATGCATGTTGAAATACTTTTGGAATCCTTGAAATTAATGCATTTTTCACTGAGAAAAAAAAAAAATTGTGTTTATATGTGTGAAAGACTGCCCACAGTCTGTGTCATTACTGCAACCAATCAGGTTGCAGGAGGGTGTGCTCCTCATTCAAGTCAATGGTAAGGTTTTATCAAACTGCTTATATTTCAAGTTTGAAGGAAAAAGTTTATCTTTTACAGTCTATTCTGCGCACTGGCTGTTGCACGAGTAATTAGCAGAGTGCAGAGTCCAGCGCGAGCTGTGTGAGGCTCCACAGGGCAAGGTTGTGATTGATAGCACAGCTTCTCCATTTTCACCAGCTGTTGTATTACTAATAAGCTTAGGTTGTATGCAGCAGAGCATATTGCCGGAGTGCCGTGTGGCATGTGAGGCTCTATGTGAGAAGGATGTGAATGACAAAACAGCTTTTACCTGGACTCAAGTTACACTGCATTGATCAGATAACCCATAGCAGCCATTTCCTGTTTTAGGTGAGTACCAGTCTTTCATGGCTGTACATATAGATATAGTAAGGGTTACAGTTCTGTCTGTTGATACTTTATCTATGTCCCTTCGCAAGGAGTGGGATCATTCCATGGAGCAATAAAAAGGTAACTGGTTATGGTTGAATGTGAATTGTGATCTGTAAGGAGCTGCTGAGCTGTCTGAAAGCATAGCTCAAATAACAGAGAGACAAGTATGTAGGGACACAAATAGGCTAAGGAGAGTCTCTTTAGTTAAAGGGTTAACTAGATTGGATAGATACATACTTAAATCCTTTTCTTGCAAGGATTTATGGAGGTAGGAGGCAAACATTTTAGTTGAGTGTGGTCTACAACAATGAGCAAGACCTATGTATAATTTATATTGATTGGGTTAAGGATATAAGAATAGATTAATATGTTTTGTAATTGCTTTTATACATATTTTGTAATCTTTACATTACAAACTTCATGTTTATACTGTTTATGCTTTGTGAACCTGAATTTTCTGCTGATAAGAAACATAAACCCATTCCAAGGTCTGTCTTTGATAAATGTAAATAGCAAATCATGAAAAGCTCATATGAGCAATGTAAGTACAATATAAAAATACCTGTATGAATATGGCATGGAAATACTATTCATTATTATTGTAATACAGATAAATAAGTGTCATGTCAATACAATAAAGATATATAGAGAGATTTGAATGTTTGTGTATTATTATGTTCTATGTATGAACTCTGTTTAAGTGTTCCCTGTGGTATGAAATTAGAATTTACAGTTTGCTGGCTTGCAACTTTTATATGAGATATTGTCAAATTCTGAAGAACCACATTGTTTAGTTCCCTTCAAACTGGAAAAACCTTACAATTGACTTGAATGTGAAACACCTGATTGGTTGAATTAATGAAGAAGGACTGGCCCCTTGTCTCAGATGTGGTGCAGGCTGTGGGCAGGCTTTCACACATATAAACACATATTTTATTTTATCTGATTATTTCAGCATGGTTTTAGGAGATCTTTACAGTGATATGGTCCAAATTGTGCTCAATTAAGTGGCCCTTTCAGTAAAACCTTTTAAGCTTCATTGAAACTAACAGGAAATGCAGATAACATACTTTAGTGTGTAGGTCTCACTGACTGGCAGAGGACAGCTCCACAAAAGCAATTAAAAATCTGAATAAGTTTTGTTCTCTGAGTCCTTTGTTTGAAAGAAGAAAACACATTGTGACACAAGTTATTTAAAATTGTACCATGCCCCATCTGGTACTTCTGATTCCCCTTACAATGCTGCCATCCTAATATAACCACATACACATATACAGAGTGAGGCAGAAGTGTATGTGTGCTTATATAGAGGTACAGTGTCGCAGAAGATGTAAGGTATATTTAAACAAATAAATAGGACATTTATGTTCATATGCACACACAATTCCATAGCATTACACTGGCAACTTGATGCAATTTGGTGTCCCCTGAACATATGATGCCCTGGGTATGGACATTGATGGGCAGAAATACACCACTGGATATGATTACTACAATGCCAAGTTTACAAAACACTGGTTGAACTTGTAAATGGTGCCTGACACCAAATTTGTTTTCAATCTGAATCATATAGTGGTTAGTGCCTACTATGAACTGTTAAAATCATCCTTTATTAACTTTTATTTGTATTGCGCCAACATATTCCGTAGCGCTATCAAATCACATCACAATATAAAACAGTTGTTTCCTGTAATTTGTAATAAACAATTAGTAGGAATATAGGTCATTTATACTTCACATATATGGGCCTCTTGGCCAAATGGCACACACACAAGAGCAGGGATAGAGTGAAGAGCAGGCCAATGACCTCGGTGGGTCCTCCTACCTGGAAGGCTCACTAGCTGACACCTCAAATCTGACTAAAGCATGCTAACCAACAAATAGTAGGAAACAGAGATCGTAAGGCAAAAGGAGGACCTTATCACCTGCTGGAAAGACTGCCTACAGAAAAACAATGTCAAGGTTACAAATGATTAAAAAGCATAATCAAAGATATTTTAAGAAATAGAAACAAGATATTCCATTTAACATACATTATTAACTATTGGTAAGTTCATATGGAAATTAATGTTTAATTCAATTTGTTTCTATAGCGATTTCTTTTCCACGTGGATTAATAAAAAAGAATTAGACATGATTTATATTTCAAATAAAGAAGTTTAGTAATCATATTGTAATTAGTAAGAATACATTTTTTTTGGGGGGGGGGGGGTGAAGTTTTGTAAAGGAAAGTAGAGGAGCTATGAAAAACATCATTTTGACAGAACATATGAAATCATTTAATTAAAGTGAGTGTAGGACAAACATGTTATCACATTTTTGATCATGTTCATATGTCACGCAGATTGAGGGAAATAATTCTAGGTTTAGAGACACAGTGAATTTATACACTGCAATCTGTCCAGAGGCTTTCAATGATATAGAAGTACTAGTAGTAGGTGTATGAAATATATTGAACCAACTGCCCTTTACCTTTTTACCACTGGAGGGTACTAATGTATTTTTTAAAATGTCTCTTTGTAATAGCCTAGCTGTATCTTCCATTTGTTCTATTTTCCATTTATGTCTTGTAAATACAGTGGAAAATAAAGGTAAAAATATAAAAATGTCAGTGGATCGTGTGTAATGTCTTGTGTAACAATTTGATTGTATTTTAAACTGATCTAACAGGGGACAAGAACCTTAATTCCCCACTTTTGGGAGTCTCAATTGGGGAAAAATAACTCTGAACACACACAGCCTTACCTTCAATAAACATGACCATGCCAGAATGTTTTAGTACATGGTTGCTTTTTTAGGCACATTTGCCTAAACAGCACTGCCCCAGACCTCAAATAAAAGTGGAGGGGATGATGACTTTAGCCTCAATTTACACTGGCCATGTTATGAGGTGTAGACCTTTCTTTAAAAAGGAATCTTTAGGCAATTTTTTATGTTTTATGTTTGAACAGATGCATTCTCATCCTATCTCTCTACGTGTCGCTGTGATCTATCGCCCCCGCCCACCCAGGCACTCCCTCTCAATTTCTTGATCACTTTTCTGCCTGGCTCCCTCACTTTCTCTCCTCCATTGTTCCTTCACTGGTACTTGGTGATTTTAACATTGCCGTTGACACTTCCTCCTCCCCAGCAGCAGCCAGACTGCTTGCACTCACCTCTTCCCTTGGTCTATCACAACTAACAGATTCTTCTACTCATCATGCTGGACATTCTCTTGACCTTACCTTCACCAATCTCAGCACAACCTCCTACCCAGTCATCCATCCACTCCCTCTATCTGACCATCACTTCCTTACCTTCAACCTCACATCTTCTTCTCACCACCCCTCTTCAACCCCTGCCCCCATCACAAACAGAAACCTTAAAGCACTTGATCCTGCTCAACTCTACACTATTATCCAACCACTGCTCAGCCCCATCACCAACCTCAACTGCCCTGTCACTGCCACCTCACTCTACAACTCTACTCTCTCTTCCATCCTTGACACTCTGGCCCCCATAACAACACGCAGATGCTCCTGCACTACTGAATGACTATGGAGGAAATAACGCTCTTCAGCAGATTTCCTCCACTACAAATGTATGTTACGCTCCTATTCCTCCACCCTCAACATTGCCAAACAACACTACTTCACATCACTAATATCAACTCTGTCCTCTAACCCCAAACATCTGTTCGCCACTTTCAATACTCTCCTCCACCCACCACCTCCTCCCATCCCTTCCTCTCTTACAGGTGAAGACTTTGCCAACCATTTTATTCATAAAATTCAAAACATTAGCAATGAACTCTCCTCTTATAGTGGTATACACACTCCACCCTCTCAACTAACCAACAAAAGCCATTCTTCTCCCTTACCCAATCCTACAGCCACCGGCTACAGTACGACGAAGTATCTAGCCTGCTATCATCCACTTGCCTCACTACCTGTCTAGATCCTATTACATCTCAGATTATCCCTCCCCTCTCAACCACACTAATCCCAGCTCTCACACACCTCTTCAACCTTTCGCTAAATACTAGCACATTTTCACCTTCTCTAAAACATGCCATAATTAGACCCATCCTCAAAAAATCCTCATCTGACTCTGACGTTGCATCTAACTACCACCCTATCTCTCTACTTCCCCTGGCTTCCAAACTGCTGGAGCGGCTCATCTATAACCGCCTTACCAACTTTATTTCCTTTAACCTTCTTGACACCTACCAATCCGGCTTCCGGACCCAACATTCCACACATGTCTCCAACTGCCTTTCTAGTATATCATCTTGGATGTTCACCCACCATCTCAAACTCAACATGTCTAAGACTAAACTCCGAATCTTCCATAACAATATAGCAGTGTCAATGTCGATTGAATATGAACTACTAGAGACTTACCCATCAAAAATGATGGCAAAAAAATTGGAAGTTTGGCAATGCTGTTTGCCACACATTGCGAGTCCATGGCCCTTTGAGCACCCGGCGAGACCCACGCTGAGTGCCTTTGGCGCTCACAATGCGCGCCTTTGGCGCTCATTGCAAGTGCCCCCCCACGTAATTTAGGGGCGTTGTGATCAGTGTTACAAAAGTTATCCAGACAGTGTTTTTTTGAGGTTAGCAGACATCTCAGGCTAGCAACAAGGAGAGAAAAGTGATGTAAAATAAGGACAGAGGTAAGACTACACCCTAATCATTTTAAAACCTTACACAAAGAGAGTGTTGACTGCATTATCAAAATCATCCCCAAATACAAATTTAATACAGAGCCTGTGTAGTAATTATGACTGTATTTAATTGTCTATGTCAATCAATTGTACTACATATCATTGTACATCTATTTAAAATCATAAACTACAAACATTTATGCAATCTATTGGCCTTCCCTCTCTGTCAGAGGAAGACTTACACTCCCTAAATGCAGAAATCTCATTAGCAGAAGTCAGTAAGGTCACTCAACATTCCAAAACAGGAAAAATAAAAAGAGAGGTAAGACTACACCCTAATAGTTTTAAAACCTTACACAAAGAGAGTGTTGACTGCATTATCAAAATCATCTCCAAATACTAATTTAATACAGAGCCTGTGTAGTAATTACGACTGTAGTTTAATTGTCTATGTCAATCAATTGTACTACATATCATTGTACATCTATTTAAAATCATAAACTACAAACATGTATGCAATCTATTGGCCTTCCCTCTCTGTCAGAGGAAGACTTACACTCCCTAAATGCGGAAATCTCATTAGCAGAAGTCAGGGAGGTCATTCAACATTCCAAAACAGGAAAATCCCCAGGCCCTGACGCATTTTGTAATTTATATTATAAAAAATGTATTGATCACCTAGCCCCTCATCTAACTACTCTTTTCAACTCAATTCTAGCAGGTCACCCGTTACCCCCGGAACTCAATTTAGCTGAAATTGTCTTCTTTCCCAAAGAATTCGGGATCCATTAGAAGCTAAAAACTACAGGCCAATTTCCCTATTAAACACTGATATTAAATTTCTGGCAAACATAATGTCAAATAGAATTTCTGTCTTTCTCCCCAAATGTATACACAGCAACCAAACTGGATTTGTCCCAGCTAGACAGACGGGAGACAATATCAGAAAGGTCCCAAATTTAATTTATAATACTAGTAAAAACAAAACTCCAACTATTGTTTACTATCCCTAGATATCAAAAAGGCCTTTGATTCTCTTGAATGGTCCTATCTCCAAGCTTCTCTTGCTAAATTTGGGTTCAAAGGCCAATTTATCCAACTAATTAATACTTATTATAAGGCACCGAAAGCACTATTAAAAATTCTGGGCTGTAACAAACTAATCAATAATATAAAAAAATGAATGAGACAGGGCGGTCCACTTTCACCCCTTCTATTTGCCACAGCTATGGAACCTATAGCGCAAGCAATAAGATCAAATACAGAAGTTTGAGGTGTACAAATAGGACTACAACACTTTAAATTATCACAATTTGCTGACAATCTACTTCGTACCCTCACAAAACCTTCTCTCTCCATACCGACATTATTACAAATTCTAAAAGACTTTATCCAAATATTAGGCTTAAAAATGAATTTAGAGATTACGGAGACCTTGGCGATAGACATACCTCAGACTGAGAAAGAAATGCTTAGCAACAAGTTCAAACTCAAGTGGTCCCCCAAATACATTAAGTATGTAGGGATAAACTTAACTTCCAGTTTCAAGGACCTATACAAAGCCAATTACTCACCACTCTACACCACCCTACGCGCTGACTTACTTAAATGGTCTAGGTTTACCCTATCTTTTTTAGGGAGAATTAACTCAATAAAAATGAATATCCTCCCTAGACTAATGTGGCTCTTCAGGGCTCTACCTATCACAATCAATATGAAAGAATCGACTCACTTTCAAAGATCAATATTTCATTTCATCTGGAGAAATGGCCCCTCTCCAATCTCCAGACACATACAGCCTTATTAAATTGCAATTTGGCAAATCTAAAGGACTCTATGTAAGCACATAGCATATTTTTTTTACAGAAGTTTTTAGTTAGTGATCTTCTTTGCAAAAGCAAGGTCTTCACTAACTAAAAACATCTGTAAATAAAATATGCTGTGTGCGTAAATAGAGCCCTTTTAAATGTATCGAATCACAATTTAATAAGGCTGATAATGTTTAAACATAAATCTTAAGGGGGGCCTCTCTTGTCCAGACTTAAAACTATACTCATCTCAACTAACCCCCTTACTCACCCACCCTCTAAACCCAAATGATATGTCAGTTACATTGCAATATTGGTGGAATTCAAACGACTTACACAGGTAAGGATCCAGGCTAAGAGATGGCTGCCTCATTACATTTAAGGAACTCAGGGATGAATACGACCTTCCCCTCCAGGAACACTACAATGATTACAAACTTAACTGGATATCTAAAATTTGCAAAGACGTTCCCCTCACGAAGGGTATAATAGGAGGCATTTGTGATATATGTAACGCCACTGCTACAGAGATAAAACATAAGTATATGATAGATTGGGAAACAGACCTCAATCTACATTGGAATTTATCTGATTGGGAGAAATTTTGGTCCAACACGTTCAGGGGTTCCCTCAATTATTCCATTCTAGAGATCTCCATTAAAGTTCCCCGCTGTGCCTACTTCACCCCTGCAAGACTAGCTAAATGGAGGAAATCAGAAAACATAAACTGTTTTAGAGGATGCTCGACAATAGGCTATTTTGTTCATATTTTGTGGCACTGCCCAAAAGTGAAACAAATATGGAATGATATTAGTCAACTATCATCAGATTTATTTTACTCGTCTATCAACTTAATGGCAGAAACGTGTCTTTTGGGGATGCCTATTATTACCCTTTCTACCCCTCAAAATAAACGTATTAACTACTCAACCCTTGCTACAAAAAGCCACATTTCCAGGAATTGGAAATCCGATAAACTAGATTTCATTAATATCAAAGACAAAATTCATTTTATAGCAGTTAAAGAAAAGATAACTCATTCTCTAGCAGATACAATGCACACATTTCTGGATATTTGTAGTCCCTGGTTTGTATACACAGGACTACATCCTTCGATTATCTAGCAGTTTTGTTTACTACTTATGGTAGATACTTAGGGGCTTACTTTGTCAACTGCAGTTGCCTGCACACTAAGCATTGCCTGTCTCTTTTTGTGCTGGTGACTGCAACCAAGACAACAAACACAGGCTAGTTAACCGCAGACAGAGGAACAAAGGGGTATTAGTTACAATCACTTGACACCACTTTGTCAATGACACCACTCAACAACTTGGTTAACTGTATCTATGTATCAATTTGGGTACTAGACAGCCCACCCAGGGTCCATGGAGCGTGGATCAGCATGGCCACAAGTTCAAACTCTCCAACCCACAGTTAAGCTTACCTGGGTGAGTCGGACCCGGTCTGGAAGGTCAAAGGGTAGCGGGCAGAGTGTATAGTTCATAAAAGGCATAATTCCCCAAGTTTGATTACCCCCTTATTTACCCACTTAGTTACACACATATCCCAACATTTATGAAGGCAAATAATGGTAAACCCTTGGGGTTTTACTGCCCACATCTTAGCATATAAATGTTATTAACACCATACACGGATTACTAAGTAATATTTTCAACCAGTCCGTTATTATCCTTTCTGTTCAAGTCTTTCTGGAGTTTTAAAAAATAGTTGTCTTCCTCTGGGCGGTGCAAAGAGTGGTGTGTTGCAGAAAATATCTTGTATGGGGGAGTGAGAGGAGGTTGTAAGAAGAAAGAGAAAGCAAAGGTATGTGGGGGAATGGAGGGCACATAGAAGGGAGTATTTGGAAATGAGGATAGAGAAATAAAGAGGGTGCAGCATCATAGAGTGCCTTATATGTAAGGACTGGCGGTTTGTTTTAGACAGTGGGAGCCAGTGTAGGGTTTGCGGAGATGAACAGCAGATTAGGAGCGTTGGTTGATTGGGTGAGGTAGATGAGTCTTGCAACTCAATTTAGGTGCATTGGTAAAGCAAAGAGGAATGCAAGAGGGATGCCCCACTTTATTTTTGATGATTTGGGTAACAATTAAATACCCTAAGAGTAGTATGTAGTACCATGGGATGTGATGGATAAAAAAGGTGGAAAAAGGATTATTATAAATAATAAAAAATATACCGAAATAACAAAGGAGATAGAATAGGTAGTGCTCAAGGCCTTTTACATCTCATGTATATTGGTGCCTCATGAGAGACCAGAGATAAATGTGAGAAATGCACTTTTCAACACCATGTAATTACAGCATAATTTTATACTTATGCTGGTAATTGAATTCCTTGAAAAGATACTCTACTCAAAGAATATTTTTGCTTTGAAGATAATGTATGCAAATGTATCTTTTTACCATTATAACTGTTTGCAACTAGAATAAAATTGCTATTTAGTTGCAGTTTAAATTCAATTTAACCTTCAAATAAACAATGGAAGCAAAAATCAAATATATGGATAGTTTAAGATAATAAATTCAATATATATTTAAATAAATTATGGATTTTTGTAGAATTATTGCATACATGCATTACGATTACTTGGCATTTTACAATTTGTTCACCTAATAGACACGTTATTAAAGGCAGATTAAAAAATATATATTTAAATCTCCATTCATTTTCACTGTATTTAACCTTACTGTTTCACATGGAAGCAATTAATATATGCTGCTTCCTCTGGGCCTCATTCAAATGTGATTTGGCCAATCGAATGGGGCTCTATATAAGCACATACATAATTTTTTAACAGAAGTTTTTAGTTAGTGAAAACCTTGCTTTTGGATAGATGTTTACTAACTAAAAACTTATTTGAAAAAAATATGTTATGTGCTTATTTAGAGCCCTATTCAATTGGCCAAATCACAATTGAATGAGGCCTTATGTCTGCAAGTACTTTATAAAGAGAATCCCAGCCAAACACAAGAAATCACTGGAACATTACATCCTGGGATATGACTTGTCATTAGCTAAGAAGCCAATATGGGATTCTCACCTTAAAAGAGATCTAGAAAGTGAAGGAGACATCATGAAATCAGTGGTATAGCTTCATGGTAACTAATATTTTTAAAGTTTAAATATATTATAAAATAATTTGTTCTTTACCGTACATGCTGATGATAACTAGAGATTAAAATACTTGTTTTCTCTGAGTCATTTTAAATTATTGCTGCAACAGTTTTTTGGCAGTTGATTTTTAAAAGGAATTCCCCCTGAAATCCAAGCAAAATTAGCATTCATAATTTGTTCTAGCCAATCAGAGGCAGCTACAAGATTGTAGCAGTATAAGAATGCAGTCTCTGCAGCAAAGCATCATGTAGTTTGTTCCCACAACACACCTCTCTTCTCTCAGGCAGCTCAAGCAGTGCTGCTCTGGATCTATGCACTGTGCTGCTGTTGGCTGGAAGGTTAGTATAGGGTTAAACATTTATTTGGATGTAGTGTTTCTATTGGTTAGCACAGGGTGAGTTATTAGGCACCTTGGGGTGTGAACATTTTTTTAAATAAAATAAATCTGTATGTGTATAGAATGGCTCAATGTAATGTGTGTTTCTGATATAAGCAGCATGTGTTAGATTAGAGAAAGGGAAAACAGGGAGACTTAGATATGGCTTTAATTAAAGGGTTCCGGATGTCACTAGAAATATAATATACTTATGTATCTCTATTCTTTTGTGTGCTTTATTTTATCAAGAATTGCTAAAAACCTCTGTTTCTTATGCCCAAAATATTACAAAAAGTTCCTATTAACTTCCCTCTGCAGCTCACAGTGTACTTCTAAGTACAGGGGTTGCACTGTCTAATAGCAGCCACTCAGTGGCAACATTCTACTACATGGCACTTGAGAGAGGCCACTGACAGGCTAATTTGAAACGCTGCACTTCACCATGAGCAGCAGAGGGCAGACCCAAACAGGTACAAATTGAATGATTAAGCACTTCTTAATAAAATAAAGTACATGAAAGTATAGAGATACGTAGGCATATACAAGTAAATAGATACATAGGTATGATGCTTCCTCTGTCTGCAAGTACATATTGTGGTCCTGCGAAATACATTAATCTTTTATGTCCCTTTAAAGAATAAAACATTGTCAATACATCGTACTAGGCTTTTTTCTACAGTTCAATATGCTAATTTATATCATAGAGACAGATAAATACTAATTAGTATGTCAAAGCTGCTAATTAATATTTGTAAGTTGCTGCTATGCAAAAGAACCTAGCAGAAACACTGTTGATTCACTTTGAAATCAAATGGATAGAACAATGCAGAGCTAGTTTTTCATGCTAGTTTTTAATTAGAAAATATGACTGCTGATGCCTCGGTTGGGCCATGGGGGAATCAATAATACATTGGTGGAAATGGCGTATGTGTGTAATAGGGCATTTATATTTATGGTGAGATATGGCTGCATTGAATGATGCAAATAGTCTATTCTGGGCCAGTGAGGGGGAAGGGCTGTGGTGCCAGTTTATTATCCAATTATCTTAATTAAGACTTTCTGTTTCTTCCTTATCAACCCTCTATTTACAGATAGCAGAAACACACACCTTCATGATTCAGCTTGGAGGAAGTGATGTAACAAACACAAAATGGATTCCTATACTCTTAAAGTCTTCAAAAATTATATTTTTTTCTAAAAAATGTTGTATGTCCATGGCTTACAAAGCTGCAAATATTGTTACTTTTGTACATAATTGACATTGCATTGCAAATTAACAAAAAAAAAATCACTGACTGAGTATTTTACTGAAGGCTGCAATGGCTATTTTCTATGAGAAAGAAAAGCACATTGCAGCTCCTGCAATGCTTAGTGTATTCTTGCCTATACGACAAGACGTGACAGAAGCTGATGGGTTAAACCCGAATGAGAAGTGTGTGTGGGAATGAAGCATCGCTCACTGGATAATTGCTCCAATCTGGCCTACTTTCATGCCAATTCAATGCCCAGAAAGAGCTTCATCAAGAGGGTGGTTAATGGTGCATATCACACTTTACAGATAACTGTTTGTCTGACTGCAATAACTATGTTACTTTATCAGGCATAGAAAGCAATTTTACAACCAATCTGAAATTGCCCACAAACTGCAATTAGTGAGAATAAAGTGCAGTTGTATAGAGATGCAAAATAATTAGTTATAGTGGTATATGGCAACAAGCAGATCCTGGTAGGAGTTGGCGTCACGTAATCAGGGTGCTTCTTAAATGAAAAGAAAACAATTCTACCTTTATTCAAAAAATATTTTAAAAATGCAAAATGAACATGTTTAATTGACCCACCTTACGCATTTCACACTACTCACAGTACTAAGGCATATCCATTAATCAGGAATTTCTCATTCCCTTAACTTACTATTTGGAATAATTACATTTACATGTTTCAACAATGTAAAAAAATAATAGAGCCTCTCATTTATTATCTTTTATATACAATTATACTGTAATGAAATCTACTATTTTGGTTTCAGCAGCTCACTTTTTTATGAGGTGGGAGGAGTATTTGAATTCACAAAAAGTGAATGTCTGAAAAATCGGAATAATGTAATGGGTGCATTTTTCTTACTTTGTGAAGGTTGCATATGTGATGGGCTTTTCCATTTCTGCATGACAGGGCTTGTATTTATTGATACAAGCTGCCTGCTGCAGAACAGGTGCAGAGTGTCAAGTCCCAAACCAAGGGCCTCATTCTATTAGCGGCCGTAAATCGGCCGTAAGGCTGCGATTCCATGCGGGGGTTCTGTTAACTCGCGATTCTATTATACGGCCCCGCAAGGATCTCATCTTACGGCCGGCCGCATATCTTGGAACCGGCCGTAAGCTCAGATATATAAAAACTCAAAAATAAATTCAAGCCTGCACTGTACAGCTCTGTAAATGCTAGGGATCATATTGGGGGACATGAGGATTAAAAGTAACCCACTCTCAAGCTTGCACATCTGCCCAAACCCAAGTTCAAATTAACTGTTTATTTTCCGAATGCGGCGTGGGCGGGTCTGAAGTGCTCCAAGCACTCTGGACTTTTTACATGGATATTTTACGGATATTAAAAATAAAATATTTTACGGATTTGAGTATAGGATAATTATGTGCTATTTTTTGTAACACCTAAAATCCCTTTATAGTCTTCTCAAAGTGCAGGATGGCTTTATTTGAGCTATTTTATGTGCTTAATTGGTGCTAGCGGGACCTCTTTCCTGCAAGTAAGCAGCGGCTCGTTTTTAGCCTTGCAGAGAGGTTTCCCGGAGCAATTGAATTGCAAATAGGAATTTCTTACGGCTGAAACTCTTGCGGCCGTTTTAGATCAAAGGCTTTCCTCTGGCGCGAGCGGCCGCAAGAGATAGCAAGGCACCGGCCGCAAGCCTGCCGGAGCCTCCGGCCATAAGGGAATATAATAGCCGAATAGCTTGCGTCCGGTCCTTGCGGCCCCGCAACGGCTGCGGCCGCTAATAGAATGAGGCCCCAAGTTTGGAACAACCCAAGGTTGAAATCATTTAGATAAATAATCTTTTGTCAGCAATTCACTCAGTCTAGACGGCATCCTTGGATATGTTCAGATCTGATCAGATTGCTGTCATCCAATAAGACACTGCTGCTATGCCTCTGCTGCAGAGTAGGTATATGACTGAATCTAAATCAGTGATGTATTTCTGCCGAGGCCCTGGCCTAGGGCAGCATGTTTTCAAAGGGCAGCAGGCTGCCTGGAGATTCAGTGCAGTACACTGAAATATATTTGTATATGCACAGACATGTCTATATGTAGTGATATTTCTGTCTATGTAAATGTTACTCTTTCTGAAATACCATATATAAATATAAACACACATAAATGTATTAGAGACAAAATAACTTTTTAGCAGCATTTAAGAAATTTGACCCAACAAAGGGCCTGATTCAATTGCAAGCCCGCATCTTACAGGATCCTGGCTGTCTGTGGGTGCGTTGCGGGCTCCCATTTGCCTCAGGTTACGATGCTATTCAATTGCTCAAGCCCGCAAGTTACTGTCCCAAAGCTGACTCCATAAACCATGCACTAGGTCGTAGCAGTTCAGGGCTGGAACATGATCAATTAAGCAATCCCATAACCTTCCATTTCAAATCAGCCAATAGAAAATGAGACTGTCATTATTACGGCAGTAAAACATGGAGGTTACATGTTAATCAATTAGGTTAACTCGTAACCCATTTGGAGCCTGCAAAAAGACTCCAATTGAATAGCAAATTAACTTGCAACCTCACTTACAAGCTACATGAAAATGTGAAAGCCCATTTGAATCAGGCTCAAAGTATACAGTGCAATATTAGGCATCATCTGTCTTGGAGAGCTGCAGAAAGACCAGGATATCTGTATTTTCTTGCTGTGCACAGGTGAATCAGTCAGCATGATTTTCTCACCTGTTCACAGTAGGGATATCCTCAAAGCCTGTCTTGTGTTCAGCTCTCGGAAACATAGCTTGCCTATGCCTGATGAAGAGGTTGAAAATATCACAGAAGACACTGAACAAATGAAATTCCTGAGTTAGTGTATATGGTCATACAGAGGCTGTGTGATAAAGGGTGGGGAGGAAAGTTAAATAAAAGGTAGGGAGAAATGAAACCAAACATTTAGAGAAACATGGATAAAGGACAAGTAGGAAAAATACATAAACTATATGGTTTGCAAGTGTTTGACTAGGGCTTGATAACATAGCTCCCATAAGAAATCTTGTGTACTTTCCACCTAGGGAGCTACGGGGCTACTAAATTCTACCAGCAGCAAAGCTTTCCAAATAAACCCATATTGGTGATTGCTATGCTCTACGGGAAATTGTTCTAAAGTGCATTATATGGCGCCTGTAATAGATGTACCTTAATCCTACGTGTTCTGGTAGAGCCCTGCAGAGTCTATGTGTAAAGCCTGTCTTCCACAACACCAGCTAAACTCTTACCAAGTGCTGTTACTGTACAAGGAACTGCTATCACTACATTTAAAGCTATACCCTTATTTGTCACAATTACAGCAGGGAAGAGGTTAAATTATAATAAAAATGAATGCAGAGAGTTTATAACATTCCGCTTATACCCTGTTACCCCCTATGAGAGGGGGTATCACCTGGGAACACACGCTACCCTATATGAGCCTAGATATCCGGAGGCCATTGAGCCCACTTCCCCCACTGCCTGTGCTTTTGGCTGGGGGAACCATTAACCTCATGGGGGCCCCTAACATTAACTGCTATACCACGAGTTGCTTTATGCAGAGAATGTAGAATGTAGAAACAACTTCTGTAATCATTATAACCAACAAGAAATCTGCTTACTACAAACACAGCGCAGATGGTAAATCCACATTATGGTACATCCACATTAACTGCACTCAATTTGACACATCTGTGCCCGTCCTCTGGACATCATGGAGCCATACCCAGGGTGTATATCTCTTTTGGGAAGTATCATAACCTTGTTCTTGTTCTGTCCTTCTCTCAGTGACCATATGGATGTAGCACACCAGGCACATCTGTCTGTGTTGCTGGTCATGCTATCCAGATGTTTTTTATGGCAAAGATACTGGAGTGGGTTGCCAGTTCCTTCCCCCGTGGACTGTGATATGACTGACCTGCTGATTTTGGGTGATCCTACATAATATAGCTTACATCAAGTGGCGGAAATAGTAAATAGAGGGCCCTGGCACAAGAAAAAAGTTGGCCCCCAGAGGGTGGGGGTGGGGGTTGTAGAATTGTTTTTGTTCTGGGCGCCCTGGTACCAATTTACTCAGTGCCCTTCCCATAAATACTCCCATTCTTAAGACCCTTTCCCAAAATAGCACCCCTCCCTTCCCTGCTGCCTGTGCAAAGCTCCTCTGCCTACAACACAGCTCAAGGACTAGTACTGGGCCAGGGTGAGGGGGTCCCTACACTACACTAGAGAAATAGATATACTATCTCTGCATAGCACCCAGTTCAAAAAAAAATATACACAGCACTGGGCCCTTTGCAAAAGGAGGGCTCTTGTGCACTGCACCACCTGGACCACTGGTATCTCTGCCCCCGTTTACAGCTTCATTGAGGTACACAAGCCCCTTCACCTCAACAAGGTAGCGATCCAGAAGGGGATCATTACTACACATGTGTTATGGAACGTGTACATAAACCCATGCAATTGCGCAATGGACGCCACCAGAACTGTGGATTAACTCAGGAGAGGAACAGTGCCATTTATATGCGGACTCATAATGAAATGACCTTTCATGCTTAGGAAAATCAAACCAAATAAATCACAGATTAAAGTGCTAAATGCCATAAAATAAATAAATTTTACTGTATGATGCAAGCATCTTTTTCAGTTGTAATTTGGTAATTGAAAAGTACATTGCCATTTGTATTACAATATCATTTTAATATGATTCTCTGTGTAGTTCAAATTATCAAGTGCTTTCTAATGTTTACATAGTCCTTATTCTAATAATCAGTATAAACTGACTAAATGTAAGAAAAAGTAGCAATAGGATAACCCCCCCCCCCCCCCCCAGGCTCCAGACCAATTAGCATTCCAAGATGAAAGACCCTATGATTCAAGTAGATTTTACAAAAAATAAGACTTTCCCTAAAAAAAAATACGGTCATAACTTACATGCAGCTAATTTTTTACATATGTTATTTTCCCAAAGTACATTGGTTTTTTAAATGTAATTAAATTCAGTACTATAGTTTTCACAGTTAATTCAAAGTTGTTCCTTAACAAATGAGAGTTAAATGGCTGATATTGGGCTAGCCAAGGGGACAAACTGATCAAGTAGCATTTGTTTTATGTTTATCTTTTGTCAATGTTTTATATATTGTTTTAAATGATACTGAATTCACAATTCTTATGTTTTTGAAAAAAACTAGATTACATAATGTGTAAATTATTTTCAGAACAGAATACAAACACATTTTAATTTATTAATTATCATATGAAACTATATGTAGTACTGAGGGATTCCATTATATTTCAAATTACTTCCTGCTTGAATAAGTAGAATTTGTTTTTCTGTTCTAAAAGTTCAGATAATGTAACCATTCACCTAATTGAAGGCTCAGCATAATTAGGCCTGATAAAATCCTGTTTGATTTTTACTTTAGCTAGCCCTTTTACCTGTATAACAGCTTCGCATTAAACAGGACCCATTAAAGGACCCGGAAAGCATTTTCTGTCTTTGTTGCATTTGAAAGCAAGTACTTGGTCTGGAGCGCTAAATATGTAATTTGCTTTTGCATGCTTGTTCTTGTTAGACAATGTGCAGGAATACGTCTGCTTCAGTTTGTCAGTGAGATTTACAGACACAAGTACTTTCCATACCCAGAATATATTATATATTATTAGATTATTTCCTATAATTTAGACAACTTTTACTTCATTTTCTTTCATAAAAAAATATACGATAGAAAAAAATGTCCATGTCACCTTAACAAAAAAACGTGTTATCCTCCTTTGTATTACAAGGGAGATCACAGCTAGGGTGCTTGTTGAAGTCTCAAAAAGATAGGAGGAGATGCTGGTAAAGCAGGCAATTTTTGTGTAAGTATTCACAATATCAACTTCTTTAAAGGGACTCTAGTGCGTTCTTTTATTTTCTATAAATGTTTTAGCTAAGTGACCTAAAGTAAAGGAAAAAAGTATTTGATCCCCTGCTAATTTTGAACGTTTGTCCACTGACAAATAAATTATCAGTCTATAATTTTAATGGTAGGTGTATTTTAACAGTGAGAGACAGAATAACAAAAAAACAAACAAGAAAAATGCATGTCAAAAAACGTATAAATTGATTTGCAGGTCAGTGAGTGAAATAAGTAAGTGCTCCTAATCTCAGCTCATTACCTGTATAAAAAACACCTGTCCACAGAAGCAATCAGTCAATCAGATTCCAAACTCTCCACCATGGCCAAGAAAAAAGAGCTGTCCAAGGATGTCAGGGACAAAGATTGTAGGCCTACAGAAGGCTGGAATGGGCTACAAGACTATCACCAAGCTGCTTGGTGATAACAGTTGGTGCGTTTATTCGCAAATGGAAGATCTCACCTCGTGGAGTTTCAATCATCATGAAAATGGTGCGGAATCGGCCCAGAACTACATGGGAGGATCTTGTTAATGATCTCAAGGCAGCAGGGACCATAGTCACCAAAAAAACAATTGGTAACACACTACGCAGTAAAGGACTAAAATCTCACAAGGTCCCCCTGCTCAAGAAAGCACATGTACAGGCCTGTCTGATGTATGCCAATGAATATCTGAATTATTCAGAGCAGAACTGGGCGAAAGTGTTGTGGTCAGAGGAGACCAAAATCCAGCTCTTTGTCATCAACTCAATTTGCCCTGTTTGGAGGAAGAGGAATGCTGCCTATGACCCCAAGAACACCATCCCTACTGTCAAACACGGAGGTGGATACATTATGCTTTGGGGGGGGGGGGGTTCTGCTAATGGGACAGGGCAAATGCACTGCATCAAAGGGACATGGACGGGGCCATGTACCATCAAATCTTGGGTGAGAACCTCCTTCCCTCAGCCAGGGCATTAAAAAAAATGGGTTGTGGATGGGTATTCCAGCATGACAATGACCCAAAAGACACAGTCAAGGCAACAAAGGAGTGGCTTAAGAAGGAGCACATTAAGGTCCTGGAGTGGCCTAGCCAGACTCCAGACCTTAATCCCATAAATATGTGGAGGGAGCTGAAGGTTCGAGTTGCCAAACATAAGCCTCAAAACCTTAATGACTTGTAGAGGATCTACAAAGAGGAGTGGGACAAAATCCCTCCTGAGATGTGTGCAAACCTGGTGGTCAACTACAAGAAACATCTGACCTCTGTGATTGCTAACAAGGGTTATGCCACCAAGTGCTAAGTTGAAGGGGTCAAATACTTATTTCACTCACTGACCCTTAACTTTTTTGACATGCATTTTTCTTGTTTTTTTTTTTTTTTGTTATTCTGTCTCTCACTGTTAAATTACACCTATCATTAAAATTATAGACTGATAATTTCTTTGTCAGTGGACAAACATTTAAAAACAGCAGGGGATCAAATACTTTTTCCCCTCACTGTAATTAATGATCCTCCTCAATGTAATTGTCATATAAAATATACACGTCACTTGCTCTCACCTACTGGAACCTCCCCTTTTTTCCTGTTCTCTGTCATGTAGGGTGAAATGTTTCACAGTTGTGACTTAAAGTAACGCTCACAGGGGGAGGAGCTACACAACAGTTCAATGCTTCTGCATGCAGACAAACAACATGTTTGCCGCTAACAACATTATACTGGTAGTGTGAAGTCTCTCCCCCTATGGACATGGCTTAAGATCACAGCTGTGAAACATGGCACTCGATATGAGAACAGCAAAAAGTAAGTGGTTTCAAAAGTTGACATTCTGAGGTGGAGACTCTAGAAAGTAAGAATTTAGGTACATTTTATAACAATTAGATTAAGGACGATAATATTAATTAAGTCACTTAATTAAAATATATATCTAAAACATTTTTTTTTAACTAAAGACTCACAATAAACTAAAAATATTTTATATTGACCTTTATCCCTTAAAAAGTCATAGAAACTGTATCATTACAGTGGTAATTTAAAATATAATAACCTGTTTTTAACCTTGTATCATATTTTGTATATTATCTGGATATTCTACCATAACTCTAGAACTGTTCTATCATGTGTGAATATTTCAGTCTGTAGTTACCTAAGTAAAGCTACCATATATCTACACTTGTCTGCTTCAGATTAAGGGTTCCTCACTGCACTCTATCAACACTTTGCTCATTTTGGAGTCAGTTCCCAAAGCCCAGGTCTGCCTCCAACCTGAGCCCTGTTGTTCTTTACCAATACTGCTGAATTTTAATATTCTGGGACTTTAGGTCTTGTGTAGATGAATAGAAATGTAAAGTGTAAGGGGAAGAGCTGAGCAAGGAATTAAATCAGTTTTGAATGAAAATGTATTTTACATGCACTAATTTAATTAAAGGATCACTGCAGTTTAAGAAAAAAAACACATAGTTAAGTATGTTCTAAAATAATAATATCAGCAGCTGTGTAAGGCAAATGGGTTCCCTTTGGATCCAGTGATTAGGATTCAATGCTTTCACAGCTGCGACATGGGTTCAATTCCAGTCAGGGAACCAAAAGGTCAAACCACCCTGAAGCTAAGCAGGGTTGGTCCCAGTCATTCCCTAGATGGGAGACCACCTAGGAATATGAGGAGCTGTATTATGTGGTCCCCTGAAGAAGGAACTGGCAAACCACTCTAGTATCTCTGCCATGAAAACCAAGTGGATCAGCATGACCATGGACATAAAAGATGTGTGTGGTGTGTTGCGGTCCATGAGGTCACAGAAAGTAGGAAACGACTGTTGGAAATGTAGCAAAAGCAAAAGGCATAAACACAAAAACATTTTTGGGAAAATTTGAATTTCTGAAGACTTTTTAGAATCCATTTTGTGTTTGTTACATCACACAGAGCTGGATGATGGGTGTGTGAGTTTGTAGTTTTCAGTGGAAGGAGAGGTGGAACAGGGGTTTGGACAGACATAAGCACAGAGCTTTTGTTTGATAATAGGGAAAGATTGAAATTGACAATACACCCCTTCCTCCTCAATGGCTCAGAAGAAGGATGTTGCATGAAAGGATTCAACCACAGCTATGCAGAAATGTAAGCGCCCCTCTCTCATACAGCTTAAACCAATAAATCCTGGATGCCTCCAGGGTCCTGCAGAGGTATCAACATTTATCTTTTCGAATTAAAAACTAGCTGTATGACTTTTTTTCCTGATTAATTCTGCTTATAGTCACAATTTTTCAACATATTTTATTTTCACTGTGCAGTTTAAGTAATGAAAAAAAGCAAGAATGTCCTTGAAAACAACAATACACTGCAATAAAAGTAGTATGATTCAAGTCTCCAATGATTCATATATCCTAGAAAAACAACAGAGATATCCAAGTCTTTTTAAAGCATGAAATCATTTTATTGGTCATTTCTCAATGATATATCCTTGAAATTTCTGCTGAAGGCAATTGAGAAGTTAAAAGGACACTGAAGTCACAATAGCTGCTGTGCATCTTCTGTGCACCATCAAAATAGAGGGTGTAAAATCATGCTGAAAAGTTTTTTTTTTTAAATCTACCATGAATTAATTCTGTAATTTTTTAGTTGTTGCTTGGATAGCCCCAAAGGCCTCCCAAAATAATCTACATAGGTAATATGTTTAGATCCTGTGTTTAAATTTAGATTTTTTGTTTTTTGACATTACATGTATTATTTGTTAAAATAATTATTTTAAAAACAATACAATTTCCATATTTTCGATTTTATTCACAATAAAAATTACTATTTATATAAACAAGGCAGAACCATTTTTATAAAACACAGTGTGTCAGCCCATTATGAAAAAGGGGCGAAGCTACGCTGCATAGCACGGTGGGCAAAAACATGTAACGGTAAGAGCTTGAAATTATAACTACTAGTATTGCAATGTTTAAACATTATAAATCAAGAATGGATTTAAATGTTTAATTATGGATTATGTACTCTCATTTGGACAGTGTTTATTTTTTAGAATATAGTGGTCTTTTAACTCAAATGTAGCACATATGGTATCCTTTAATAGAACTCATTTGAAAAAAAAATTAGACTGCTGTAACTACTGTGGTTAGCCTTGTAACACCAGGCGTCTCAGTAATGTACTACTGTGCATACAAACTGTTCTATTTATCTTGGGAATTATATTTCCAACTAGTGCAGCAATATGCCTGAAAAAAATAAAGTATTAAGAGCAGCAGCAAGTTATTACACAGAATGATGACACAGAAGCTCCGCTAATTACATTTGAAGCATATTTATGATTATATTTTTTTATGCCACAATAATAATATTATTATAAGGATTGAGGTAAACCAATTTTAATACAGGGAAGCAACACATTATATCAGACCTTCTCTCATCTAAGGTAGTTTCCTCAAATTAAAAGTTACAAAAATCTGATTATTTTGTATTCTCTTATACTTGTGAAAAAGTGTATTTGTGCAGACATACTGCTTTAATCAAGACTACAGTATGTTTTACAGAATGTTAAGTACTGCAGACATTCTCAGTCTGGTGCTGGCAAATACTGTAGTGGTATAGTTTAAAAACAGTTTTTGTCATATAAGTATTTAACTTACGTATGTCTCTTGGGGCTTCTTATGTCTAAGAAGCTCCTATAGTATTTTCAACTTCTAGAGCCTTCCCTGTTCTCAATCATGAGAGGTGCCATCTTGCACAACTGTGACCCGAGACCACATCGACAAAAGAGGGGCTTCCCATAGTGCTTGTTAACATGCAGACAGTGACATGCTGTGGCCCTCATTTTATTATCGGCCGTAGGAGATGCAGGGCCGCAAAAGAACCGGCCGCAGGCTATTTGCCTATTCTATTCCCTTCCGGCCGGGGACTCCGGCAGGCTTGCGGACGGCGCCTTGTTATCCCTTGCGGCCGCACGCGCCGGAGGAAAGCCTTTGATCTTAAACAGCCGCAAGAGTTTCGGCCGCAAGCAAATACCGGTTGCTATTCAATTGCTCCGGGAACCCTCTCTGCAAGGCTAAAACTGAGCCGCAGCTTACTTGCAGCAAAAAGGTCCCGCAAGCACACAATTAAGCACATAATAAAGCCATAATAAATCCTGCACTCTGAGGAGACTATAAAGTGATTGTAGGTGTTAGCAAAAATAGCACAACATTCCCCTACACTCAAATCCGTAAATAATTTTTATTTAAATTTATGTCAAATATCCGTGGAAAAAGTCCCGAGGGCTTGCAGCACCTCAGACCTGGCCACGCTGCGGCCGGAAAATAAACAGTTAATGAAATCTCGGATTTGGGCTGATGTGCAAGCTTGAAAGGGGGTTGCTATTAATCCTCATGTCCCCCATTATGATCCCTAGCATGTACAGGGCTTTACAGTGCCGTCTTGAATTTATATTTGCTTTTAAAGATTTCTGAGCTTACAGCCGGTTGCAAGATATACGGCCGGCCGTAAGGGGAGATCCTTGCGGGGCCGTATAATTGAATTGCAAGATAACGGAACCCCCGCAAGGAATCGCAGCTTTGCGGCCGATTTACTGCCGATAATAGAATGAGGCCCTGTGTGTCTGAGCAGTCTGTGACCTTGGTTGTGTGAAGCCCCCGTGCCCCTGAAGGCGTTTAGGCTACAGCTGTGCAAGATGGTAATTTAAGTGTAAATTGTATATCATAAATACATTGAGGACAAAAATATTTAATTAATTAAATAATCTAGATAAATATGTATATAAAAAAGATTTCCAAAGGAGTCTCTTAAAAGGTATATGGAAATTTCAGTGTTTCTATATTTTTCTAATTTAACACATGCTGCTTATATCAGAAACATGCATTGCAGTAATTCATTGTATATATATACAGATTTATTTCATTTTAAATGCTACATAGAAACCGCTAAAATACTGCATCCAGGTACATTTTTTAACCCTATACTAACCTTCCAGCCAAAAGCAGCATAGTGCAGAGATGCAGAGTAGCTGCTGCATTCCAGGAGGGGAGAGGTGTGGGGTGGGATCCAAAGACTACAAATCCCATGATCTTTGCTGCAGAGACTGAATCCTCATAAACGGATATATTATTTACCTGCCTCTGAGTCGCCACAACAAATTATGAATTTAATGTATTTAACTTGAATTTTCAGGGGTGTTCCTTCTCAAAATCAACTTCCAGAAAACTGAAGATATTTAGCGAACTTTAGGGTAAGTTATTAATTATTAATTTTGTTTATTTTGATATTGTTTCTCCTCTATCAGATGCAACCATAATCCATGAAACTTTCATAAACCTTTAAAAAATAGGTTGTCCTGTCATGTCAAGTGATAAAATGTCAGGAAGATCTGTCTATAATATTCAAATGTTCACTTGGCTAAGTAAACTCTTAAACAGTCTAGTGGCCACTTAACCATGCATCCTCTCACTGTTGTACAATTTAACAGGTCAAATAGATATGAAGCAAGCACACAGATCATTTGGAATAATTAATTTTTCATGTAATAGACAAATCTTCCAATATTTAAAACATTCTCCTTTTTTAAGCACACCATTTTATTAGGTACTACAGTACCACCTCATCATTTCTCCTGACTGATACCTTTTAACAATGAGATCCATCTGATGCTTTGGAAGCTCTCTGTGGACCATGGCTTTTGCTGTAGGATGCAACTAAGAAAATGTCAGGAAAGACCAACTAGAGCAGCTGAACTTTATTTGGGGTTAATCAGAGGCACTTTAAATGATGGCAGGTATATGCTGACTCCTATTTAACATGATTTGGAATGTGATTGCTTAATTCTGAACACAGCTACATCCCCAGTTATAAGAGGGTGTGCAGACTTATGCAACCACATTTTTATTTTTTATTTTTATTCCCCCCACCGAAAAGATTTAAGTTTGTTTTCAATTGAGTTGTACAGTTTATAGGTCACATTAAAGGTGGAAAAAGTTCTGAAATTATTTATCTTTGTCTCATTTTTTTACAGCACAGAAACCTGACATTTTAACAGGGGTGTGTAGACTTTTTATATCCACTGTATTTATTAAGACAAGTATGTTGTAATATATTCCTTTTATGCTAAATATATCTTAGGTAAATATAAGATAAGCTCTTATCTACCGTAACAATCTATGTTTCTTTGGCCATATAAATATATCTAGCTGCAAGGGTTTTGACCATATAAATATATCTAGCTGCAAGGGTCTGAATATTGAAAGGTGCCTTTTGGAACGTGCCACCATCTTTAATGGGTCAGCAACCTTGAACCTAGTGCTTGTCCGAACAATGAACTGTACACAAGAATAACAATTCCTGGAAATACGAAAATAACACATTCAAAGCACACAGTAAATGACTTTACCTTGAATCTTTCCAACCATAAATGTATTTGAAATCTTCCATACTGTTAAGAGGTTGCGAAGCAGAAACGGAATATATATCAAGAAAACCCATTAACTAAAATACTGCCACTTAAAATCAGACGTAAGTGCTAAAGCATGACACATCCAAATAAGTGTATGACATATCCAGGGGTAGGATTAGTACAAGAAAATGAATCATTCAAATCACTCATTCTGAATGAAAATACTGAAAAGTGTGAATATCATTTAGTACTGCTCTGATTTGTACATAAAGCTACTACTGAAATTTATTTTATTCAACGGAGCTGATTATTTTATGGTAAGAGTCACACAATAATATCCTTTTCAGTGGATTCAAGGCATTCTATTTAAAAAGAAATATAAAAGAAACCATAGAAACATGGACAGTAATGATGCTTAAGCAACCATTGTGGTCAAAAATGTAAAAAAGCCTCTTTTGAAAAATTACATGTCAAAATAAAAAGCATTTTCAGAATGTAAAAAAAAAACAAAAATAATATAGCCTCTAATTAATTACTTTTATATGCAATTATGCTGTGGAATTTGCCATTTTAGTATTCAGTGATCGACTTCCTGAGGTGGGAGGAGATATTTCATTAGCTGTAATGAAAACTTCATTACTTTACACACTGTTCAGCAGGAGCTGTAGAAGCAGGCTCAATAACCAAAATGGAAGCCTGCATTTACAAAGTCTTACATGTAAAAGTGAACAATTTAAAGGCTGTGATTATTTTCTAACAACATTTTGCCCAAATGAAGTTTAGTTATTCAAATGACCATATAGAAATAAATATGGTGACCCTTTAAAGTGATTTATAGGGCTAATACAATTAGAGCCTGTAACGGATCTCCTGGCACCCCGACTGGGTACCTCCGTTGATAGACGCGTCCTAGTTTGCGCCAAGGCCTACAAGCACCGCACCGGACACCTCAACCACCACAGACTCCACAACCGCCGTAGTTTAGCTGGAGCCGCGCCGTCTTCCTTCCACCCTGTATGAATCTCCAGCATCCAGGACCGTGTGGGGAAGACCTCTCCTCCAAGGAGGACACATCAGAAACAAGTGTTCAGTAGTTACAGCTCAAGGGAGTATGCAAAAGCATAGCAATCCCCAGTATGATAGAGCCATCCCCTCCAATAACGAGACGAGGCTACGTTTTGAAGGGTCAAGAAGAACTAGCACTTTAATGACAGGGGATCTCCTTTTATGCAATGGTGCCCTCTGAAGTGCTACTCCCACATAATTATCACAGCCAATTATATGCATGGTTCAACCCCCACGTCTCCTCCCCTCAGATAACAGGTAACACAATTAAAACAGACACAATTTTAACCACATTCTGGGGGTACACCTTCAAGTCCAGCACCGTTCAATAGCTCTCACCCAGGGGAACAACATATTAAAAAATGGCATGAATCAGACCAGGGGTTCAAAAGTTAGTAAAAGTATCTTTTACACATAACACACAGACATTTCACATATCCCCCACACAATACACATAGAGGGACAATAGGTGAGCCACACCTCCCTGGCAACTTGGATACAATCAGACATTAATTAGATCATCCTTCTTTGTTCTTATCAGAGAATGAAAACACTTTGGAAAATGCAAGGATCCTTTACAACTTCCTTATCTTAGGAGAGTCTCTGTAACAGGATTATCTATTAGCCTAGTAGCTGTGATATTCTGAGCCAATATATTCTGTAGAACATAAACCAACATACATATAGTAGGATCATACCGAATAGCGCTCAGATCATCTTCACACAGTTAAATTGCCATGTAGCTAAAGTCTTTCCCATAGTCTTTCATTATATGAATGGGCTCCATGGCATAGCTATCTGTGGTATCATGGTTCACACAGGGCAAGTACCGAATGACCCCCCTGTATGTAAAGGGCCAGAATGAGTGACATACACTCTGGTATGGCCGAATACTGTGTTTAAAGGGCAATATGTCCCAGGGCCATAGTCGCAGGGCAGGAGGCTGGCAAACAGTCCTCTCCAAAACAAAGTGGCGAAGGGCACTTAGTCACACATCTCCCCTTTGGGGGGAAGTCTAACCAGGCACCTGACCTTCTGCCGGTCAGTGCCTCCGTTAGACGATCCACCAACCCACAATAAGCCAGTGCTAGAGCAGCCCCCCCCACAACAACAAAGTGCAAGAGCAGCCCACCCACAACAAACCGTTACAGCACCTGGATATTTCGCTGTGGCGATGGGGCATCACGCTGAGGGGACTTGAGGGGCAGAGGCCAGCGGCACTCTGCCCTGATGCCAGCTCTTCTGCTGGTATAACCTGCAGAACAACCTGCTCTGTACAAGGGACAAAGGGAGGGCAGAGGCCGACTGCACTCTGCCCCGCTGTCAGCTCTTCTGCTGGGGTACTTGGGACATATTCCAGCTCAGTAGCCAGGGAAACATGGGAGTCAGTGGGGGTTAAAATTTCCTCTGTTAACCCTGGGGCCACATTAGGAGTTAGCTGGGGAGGGGAATTTGTACTTACCCCCTCCTCCGGTTGTCCCAGTGAGGGTAGTTGGGGGTCTGGACAAGCTGTGGGCGCAGAGACCACGGTCCCATCTGCGCCGTCTGGGAGATTGGTGTCTCCTCTGGTTAGGGTAAAGTGTCGCTGGGGGGAAAGGACGACACCTTCTGCCTCCTGGGGTTCACACTGCCGCTGGGGGGGAAGGACGACACCTTCTGCCCCCTGGGGTTCACACTGCCGCTGGGGGGGAAGGATGACACCTTCTACCCCCTGGGATTCACACTGCTGCTGGGGGGGAAGGATGACACCTTCTGCCCCCTGGGGGGGAGGGACGACACCTTCTGCCCCCTGGGGTTCACACTCCCGCTGGGGGGGAAGGACAACACCTTCTGCCCCCTGGGGTTCACACTGCCGCTGGGGGGGAAGGACGACACCTTCAGCCCCCTGGGGTTCACCCTGCCGCTGGGGGGGGAAGGATGACACCTTCTGCCCCCTGGGGTTCACACTGCCGCTGGGGGGGGGGAGGACGACACCTTCTGCCCCCTGGGGTTCACACTGCCGCTGGGGGGGAAGGATGACACCTTCTGCCCCCTGGGGTTCACACTGCCGCTGGGGGGGTTGGACGACACCTTCTGCCCCCTGGGGTTCACACTGCCGCTGGGGGGGAAGGACGACACCTTCTGCCCCCTGTAGGGCCGGTAGAGAGACCTCGGTCCCATCTCTACCTGCCATCTGGAGGTCATCCCAGGACCAGCCAATGAAGTCTGGTTCTGCTTGTCGAGTAGGTTGGGGCTGCAAGAAGCTGAGCAGGTGTTGGTAGTCCTGCTCCAGCTCCCACTCTCTCGTTACCAGGTGGGTCATGTCTTTGCTCACCTCGCCTTCGTCATTCCAGACATACATGCCCATCCGGTAGTCGTAGATGTCCCAAAACCTAGACTCCTCCGTGCTGCCAAGATCAATGTCGTCCTCCAAGGCATCCCATAATAAACCTGGGCCATCATAATCATCGTGTTCAGCCGTCCAGGGGGTAAGTCGAACGGTATGCCACCAGAGGGCCTGGTATGCGTTGTCTAGCCAGATCTCTCGCCGTACCAGGATCTCTAGTCTTGTCACCCACTCATCCAGGGGCTGCTCTCCCAATAGATACATCCGCATCGCCACACGCTTCTGTAGCCGCTGCTCATCACTGGGGAGACTCTCACCTCGCCGCCATTGGGCATCTTCCAGGGCATCATACCAGAGTTCCTTTCTGTCTGCATCCCTGTAGTCCGCGGCCTCCTCCTCATCCTCATCATGGAACGCTGTCCGAAAACTAGCTGGTTCCATCCTGCTGTAGCCAGGGGCGCTGTACAGATACTAGCGTTGCCCTCAATTTGTAACTCCAAACGTTATCAGTGTCTCCGGGCTGCTTTTCCTCTCACTAGGACGCCATCCCACCGCTGCCACCAATGTAACGGATCTCCTGGCACCCCGACCGGATACCTCCGTTGATAGACGCGTCCTAGTTTGCGCCGAGGCCTACAAGCACCGCACCGGACACCTCAACCACCACAGACTCCACAACCGCCGTAGTTTAGCTGGAGCCGCGCCGTCTTCCTTCCACCCTGTATGAATCTCCAGCATCCAGGACCGTGTGGGGAAGACCTCTCCTCCAAGGAGGACACATCAGAAACAAGCGTTCAGCAGTTACAGCTCAAGGGAGTATGAAAAAGCATAGCAAACCCCAGTATGATAGAGCCATCCCCTCCAATAACGAGACAAGGCTACGTTTTGAAGGGTCAAGAAGAACTAGCACTTTAATGACAGGGGATCTCCTTTTATGCAATGGTGCCCTCTGAAGGGCTACACCCACATAATTATCACAGCCAATTATATGCATGGTTCAACCACCACGTCTCCTCCCCTCAGATAACAGGTAACACAATTAAAACAGACACAATTTTAACCACATTCTGGATGTACCCCCAAAACAGGGGGTACACCTTTAAGTCCAGCACCGTTCAATAGCTCTCACCCAGGGGAACAACATATAAAAAAATGGCATGAATCAGACCAGAGGTTCAAAAGTTAGTAAAAGTATCTTTTACACATAACACACAGACATTTCACATATCCCCCACACAATACACATAGAGGGACAATAGGTGAGCCACACCTCCCTGGCAACTTGGATACAATCAGACATTAATTAGATCATCCTTCTTTGTTCTTATCAGAGAATGAAAACACTTTGGAAAATGCAAGGATCCTTTACTTATCTTAGGAGAGTCTCTGTAACAGGATTATCTATTAGCCTAGTAGCTGTGATATTCTGAGCCAATATATTCTGTAGAACATAAACCAACATACATATAGTAGGATCATATTTTAACCAAGCATTAAATAACAATTAAACAGGGTAAAACAGTGATGGGTTCCGTTACAGCTGGGATCTGAGCGCACAAAACTACCGAATAGCGCTCAGATCATCTTCACACAGTTAAATTGCCATGTAGCTAAAGTCTTTTCCATAGTCTTTCATTATATGAATGGGCTCCATGGCATAGCTATCTGTGGTATCATGGTTCACACAGGGCAAGTACCGAATGACCCCCCTGTATGTAAAGGGCCAGAATGAGTGACATACACTCTGGTATGGCCGAATACTGTGTTTAAAGGGCAATATGTCCCAGGGCCATAGTCGCAGGGCAGGAGGCTGGCAAACAGTCCTCTCCAAGACAAAGTGGCGAAGGGCACTTCGTCACAGAGCCATTATATTCAATTTTGCTTAAATGGAGCCAAGCATTTTTCTTAACAGGATTATTCACCCAAGACTTAGATGTAGGTAAGATCTCTCTTCAGTTCTACTGAAAGACTGTAATTAACAGGATTATATGGGACTCAGAGTAGAACCCTCCTACCCCTCAGGTTCCAGCCAGAAGGCAGTGCCCTAGAGTTTTAATATGAAAGTCTTTAGACACAGGAACTTCTAGATTGTCTTATGTTAGAAAATATTATTTATTTCATTTTTAACTTATACATTAGTGTGTACCTGCCTAGGTTCATGAGGACAAGGCCTAGGGCAACACATATTTAGCTGCAGAAGTCAAGGGAAAAAGAAGAGGCATCACTGGGATGTTGGGGCTCAATACATATAACACTGGTCTTTTGAAACTCTTGGGTTACACATAATGGAGCTTTTACGCTGTAGATACAGGATACATATGGCAGATTGGTGGTTATCGCCAGGGCTCTGGATTGCAGGGGATAGCCACACTGATTGGATAAATTGTCCACTTTGGTCTGAGCATGCCCAGTTTTACATGTGACTTACACTGAAAAAAATAGTTTAAGAACCCCAGGGCAGTTATTGGTAATGATCTGCAATTATAAGACCATTTATAAGTAAAGCCCATTTGTTTGTTTATTGGGCATACACTATAAAAAACAGTATGCAGTTTAAAATATATAAATGTTATTACTTGTTCTTACTTTTCCACGTGTCAGTTTTCATCAAAGGCAGTGCTGCTTAGCTCCACCTCCCTGTGCCTATCAAGGGGTGTGGCCAGCCCTGGAAGCTGGACTAAAACAACAATTTGACCAGCAAGGGGAGTGGGGCTATGATGGCACAATAATTAAACTCTGTTACTGAGTGGGGACTATGAAGCAGCTGTAGCAGATTACAATAGAACTGTTACCTCTGTCTAGATAGTGGGTACAGAGTTAATGATGTCATGTTGCAGAGCCAGTGATATCATAGTTCTGCATAGTTCCAAGTTCCATGATGGTCCAGCCCTTATTCAGAGCTAGCCATGTCCCCTGATAAGTCATAGCATTTTAATAACCTATACGCAACAGCACACACATTTACTTTAAAATGTATTACAGCGATCATTTAACAAGAGAAAGTGTTTCCAATGGGTGGTTCAGAAAGGCAGACTGACAAGTGAACATTTTAAATGTCAATGTATGTTTACTGTAGAATAATTCAACTTTTAAATAGCATTCAATTGATAAAGTACTTAATGTTGTCTACAATGCTGAATTCCACCATAGAATTGAATCAATTTCCTGTTGGGGTATCTCTTTAAACTAGAATTAAAGCTTTATCCTGTGATTAGTCTACCGTTCAGAAAAGAGACAGTCGAGTTGCCATGTAAAGGCTGGGAGCAGTTTGGTGACTTTTTCTTTCGAGTAACAAATGAAGCTTGAACTAATAGTTTTGCTCTCTCCTCAGGCTTTCTGCTTTCACAGTGAATGGTCGACTCAGATTTGGTTAGAGAAAGGATAAAACTTGAAAGAACAAACATCAAATGTTATTATGCCCATGATTTTGTAAGAAGCAACATTAAAAAAAATATGCATTGCATCACAGGGTCTATATTGCATTTAAAACAGTATGTTTTAGGTTTGACATAGTTTTTTTTCAATGACAAATATGTGATCTCAAGTCAACAGCTTACTTTTATTAATAGTGCAGATTATGAAAATATTAAACTTCCAAAACACATAAATTGTGTATACATTGTTTAGTATATGGCAATGGAGCAATGACTGACTTTACTGACTTAACATCAAACAAATCAATATTGAGATCAATAATAGCCAATATTTGAAAAACAAAAAAATCAATGTTTCCAGGTCGCACAAATACTTTCCACGGGTTAATTATTTACCTCCTGAGGAAAGAATATGAGTGGTCTGGAAATGAGCAAAGGATTGCAATTTGGAGTATTTTCTTCATATTTTGCCCCTTATTTACATCATTTAGTAAATTTGCTGGGACTACATTATCTTACACTTTTCTTTGGCACCATTTAGCCCAGATTTCTTCATAGTGTGACAAAGATGGACAGGGACACAGGGAAGTTATAAAATGTATGTATATGAGCCTGAGGCTGAATAAAGTCCTATGCTCGATCCAGCTAGGTATGGATTAACACCCTCTGGCATCACAATGAGGCTGCAGGCTCTAGCAACACAATGAGGCTGCAGGCTCTAGCATCACAATGAGGCTGAGGCTCTAGCATCACAATGAGGCTGCAGGCTCTAGCATCACAATGAGGCTGAGGCTCTAGCATTACAATGAGGCTGCAGGCTCTAGCATCACAATGAGGCTGCAGGCTGTAGCATCATAATCAGACAGCACCTGAAAATGGCCTGGGCAGGAGTACCCGTGAGAGACGGAAGGGAGTCTGTCAAAATAAATGTTTTTAAGAAAGACAGTCTGTGTGACTGGAAGTATTTAGGAAAGGTCTTTGTCCAGAATAATTGAAGACTGCAAGCAGAATGGCTGAGGCAATCCATTCCTGCAGAATAAGGAGATCAACCCTATCAAAGTCTGCTGGTAGTCAAAAGATACCCGTGGAAGAGTTGCAGTATAAAACCCCAGGTAAATAACTGTATGTTAATGGCTAATCAGGCTGATGTTCTTTGCAGCTAGAACTGCAAAGGACATCAGAGACTGTACTGGGGCTGAAGGGTTTTTGCTATCTGTAGCAGATAAGCTGCACAGGTTTAGATAGGGTGTTCCAGCAGTAAAGTTAGTTTATTTACGTAGATGTTCTATTCCATTTCTGTAACACTGATTTTATAAAATCTGCTTGGGCCTAAAGTATGTTTGAGTCTAAGCTTCACAAGAAGTATCTTTGGAGATGCTAAGATGGCTCTGAAGAACCACCATCCCACAATACTTTAGGTCATGTTCATTGCTTCAATGACTTCATCTATCCATCTCCGACTCTGCCATCACCGTATTAGTGTGATTTCAATCTTTCCCAGCATCAGAGTCTTCTCTAGGGAGATCTGTCTTCTCATGATATGGGCAAAATCGTTGTGCTTTAGACTCACGATCAGACTTTCCTGGGAACAGTTTGGCTTGATTTCCTGAAGTATTGATTAATTTGCTCATCTTGAAGTCCAACACCACAATTCAAAGGCATCAATTCTACTGCACTCAGCCTTCTTTATGGTCCAGCTTTTACATTCATATGTTACTACTAAGAATACCACATTTCTAATTATACAGACCATTGTTATTAGTATAATTTCTTTACTAATTAATAGCTTTCTGTCCTCCCCAGAAGCAAACATCTTTTAATTTCAGGGCTACAGTCACCATCTGAAGAGATCTTGGAGACCAGCAAAATAAAATCGGTCACTGCCTCCTCTTCTTCCCCATCTATTTGCCAAGGACTGAGAGTGCTGTTTGCCATGGTCTTCATCTATTTAAAGTGGGGCGACAGGTCAGCTATTGCACTACCTTCTTTCATCTACCTCAATAGACCCTTTAGTTCCTCCTCACTTTCAGCAATATTATTTCCTGCTTTGGATTCGTCCATCTCGGCCTTATGCATGATGTATTCTGCATGTAAGTTGAATAAATAAGTTGATAATAAATAATGTTTTCGCACTCCTTTCCGAACTTTACATTTGGTCGTTCCATGTTCCGTTCTGACTGTGGCTTCTTGGTCCACATCACATCACCTTTGTATAAAAAAAATCTTTGTCCCCATAAAAATGTCTTTCTCCCCATTACACCTGACTACTGCTGGCAGCAGTGGGACCCTACCTAGTGGGTCCTGGTGCTTTGCACCTATAGCACCTGCATTAATGCTGAACACTATTGTGTAAAATAGTTTCAAATATATGAAAGTGTGGAACATATAAGTCAAAACATAAGTGTAAAGGTGAAAAACCTGTTGCAAATATATATATCATTAAATATATATTTGATAAACATGCACTATACTGAGTGTGCTGACTTTCACTATTAAAAAACCATGTGATATATACAAACTGCTTTCTTTGTCCACAAAATCTCCTGACTGGTGCAATAATCATCTTGCGTCTCATGTCTTGTGGGCTGCCACTGAAAGCCCTGCCCAAATCTCTGCATGCCCAATTCTCAGAGCATCATGGGCAGAAGGTAAGGGAAAGGGGCCAGCATATAGAGAATTGAAAGGGATTTTGTACTCATGTTCCATGTGTATATGAATACATATATATGTGTGTGTAGATATTGATATATAGACTGAGTGAGATGCTATGGGGGTGGGGCAGTGTATGCCAATGAGTGACCTTGGCTCCAGCAAAAACAATTTGTGGCATCTCCTTCCACGCTAGAAGTGGGGCCTCCATTCACCAGCACCTCCGCTGTATACCATAACTTCTAGTCTACAAGTAGCCTGGAAAAGGGAGTGCATGCACTAGGATTGGCATTAAGCAATGTGTACTATATATCAATGGATCTCTGCTGTAATAAGGAAGAGTTATTAAGAAGAGTTCAAAATCTTCAGATCAAGGCAAAATAGGATCAAAAGAAGAGGGGCAAGGGGAGATTTGAATGGAATATGGAGCAGTATCCACCTTTCCATAACACAAATACAAACTAAAGTTCACTTTAGTTTATTCTGTGGATAAAGAACACATATGATTGCAACTCACTGAAGGTGAGATAAGTGTAGTTTAGCCGGATGTTGTCTCCATCATCCCTTATCAAAGAGCAAATCAGAGGGGAATGCTATGCCTATTAAATTTGGTTTTATACATAGGACTCTAGTATTAAAATCACAAGATATGTCAATGCCTATCCCAGATAATGCTTTATTATATTCTTGTTCCCCAGGGATATTCCCTTTATATAGATGTTGGCAAGCACCGATCAGAACATGAGATACATCACAAGAACTTAAGAAAATCCTCAGGGGAAATAAGTCAATAAATCTCAGGGCATGTTTGAACAGGAAAAAAACTGAGGCTCTATGTATTTCTAAAGTTATCAGAAGAGAAATATTTAGTGAACATTGCAATCATCTGTCAAGAGATAAGAATAACACTGACATTTTAACAAACAAAGACAGCGTCTAACATAATAACTATTATAAAATAAATTCTGACCTTTCAATGGGTTTATCTGTTTTTTGAAGTAGGATGTAGCACTTGAAATTAGAAAAAGTGGTAGCTGAGCCAGATATGCAGTTTATGTATCTAAGTTAGCTGATTTAGTTTCTTTTTCGAAGACTACCTCACACTTTACAAGACAGATGAGTTCTTCCATTCACTAATGTAAACATGGAATATATGTTCATTTGCTGACCTTATCTTCATAGACTTGCCAATCTCCTACTCCTATTGAATAGAAAAGCTCATATTTTGTGAAAACTGGTTTTGCCGATTGATACAATGCACCTGCAGCACACCTTTGAAATAAAAAAGATCAAGATAAGATTGCCTGCGTCGTTCAGTCGTGTCCGATTCTCCATGATCTCATGGATCATAACACACCATAACACAGAGATACTGGAGTGGTTGCCAGTGGCTTCTCCAGTGGATATAATTATGTGTAAATACTGTTATTAAGGCTAAAGATGTACAGAAAGCATTTAGATTTATATATGGATACAAATGTATGTGCATGTTTGTGCGTATGTGTAATCAGATTTTGTCTGTGTGCGTAATGGCAACATAAAATCGCTAACCTTATTTTAACAGTAATTAAAAAAATGAAAGCACTTTCTCCATATCTTGTTTTACCCTATATTATCACATATAGTGACTTCATGGTACATTTAACTACACCTGTATCAAAGAAAACCGTTTGGGAATATTACAGTATTATTATACCACATAAAATGATTTGGTCCACTGTTCCTCCAGCATTAGTTTATGGGTTAGAAATTACCTGTTTATCCTAATTGTGTATATTACAGAAATAACAAACTGTAAAACCATAAAACTTCTAAATATATTTAAAATCAGCAATTAAGTTTCAGAGATGTCTCATTGACTAGGCTATCATAAAATATACCAGTACTAATTAAACTGTAAATTAAATTGATGAGATATTCAGATCTTCCTTTTTTGCAATATATTATACTTATTAATAGTAGATACGGTAAGTTCATTTAGGTTTTAACAATGGATAAATAAATTGCTAAATAACTTAAAAATTAACATATTTAGTGCCTATATTAAAATCTAGTAAGTGCAATGAATATATATGTTTATATTTACTACTCATTGAAGTATTTTTACTTTTAGAACTATACATATATATTTTTATTATGTTAATATATTGATTATATATTGACTGTTTATCCCATTGTGTGGGTATTTTAATAAGAATATAACTTTTTTTTCTTAATAAATTGATGGTGTGCTTTAAGGATCACTGTAATCAATATTTTTAGAAAGTAAACAAAAATGAAACACAGACTTTGCATTTTTATCCTTTTATATCAAAATATTCTATACTGTTGACATCTCTTTTCTTTGGCCAGTTCATTATATCATTTTCTCAAGAAGGTGTGTTCTTGTAAAATAATAAGCTTTCCATTACTGCTCATGAAAGCTCTCACATTTATAAATGCCACATTCCCATTTTATTAGTACAACTTCCCGTACAATAGTTGTCTCCTGCCACTTGAGGAAGCTGATTACCAGAAACTAAAATGATAGATCTCACAGCATCATAACTGCACACAAAAGGGGATATATTAGTAGTTGTATTATTTGATTTCTCACATATTTTACATTGTACGTTCTTCAAAATAAGTATATGACCACATTGGCTCTTTAAACATAAGGTAAAATAGGCTTTGAAACCTCAGACTGTCAGATATAATCATCTTACGTTGAATAGGAAATCAAAGTCTCCTAAAATATCTGATCCAAAGCTAACTTTGATGTTCACTTGCATGTACTCTCCTGAAAGAGTCAGTGAAGAAGTAGCACTAAGTTGAGAAGACAGAAAATATCTAAGGGGCCAACTTCTGAAGCTCCAACATTGGCAGAGCAGAATAATTCTGGAAAAGGAATGAAGCATGACATTAATACAACTTGATATTTTACCACTTTTATTAGGAAGTATCTGAGCAGAAAAACACCACAATTTTACATGCCTATTTGTGTGTATGTTTTATTTATGATTAATGGCTGTTGGATCCAATGTCATCTGGAAAGGCACAGCCATTAATCTTTCTTCCCCAAGGGGGGCAAATATGGGCTTCTGAGAGACAGGAAACAGGGAAAGGTCTGTGTATTTATATTAGGTCATTCAATGACATTATCACATCCAGCCTGGGCAGACAAGGACTGTTGTAATGCATTTCTAGGTGGTATTGCATATTTGTTTTTACTCATACCCAGAATTATGTATGACTTTAAAGGGCCACTGCAGTGTTCACACAATAAGGTTTAATTTAGTAAAAATTAGCAATAAAATCAATATTTGAAAACATAAATTCAAAAACAGCTTATAAAAACGTACTTTTTGAACTTTGTGTTGCAGACTTTAGTAAATATCCCCAATGAGGAGATGAATAGACAATAGAAAGAGGACGGTGAAATGAAGAAGGAAAGACGGGATGACAGAAAGAGAAAGGGGTAAGAGAGTATGATGAGGGAGAGGTATATAAGGGAGAAAGATGGGATAAAAAATGAAGAGGATAGGGGGGATATGGTATAGGAGAGGTGGTAGGAGATAGAAAAAGAGGGGAGATGAGGGGAACAGGGGAGGTATAAATAGAGGTTGGATAATGAGGCAAAGAGAAAGAGCATAGAATGGATAAGGAGAGAGGACAGGGAAAGAGATCAAAAGGGAGAGGCAGTAAGGAGAGAGAGGGAGATGGAGGGGAGAACGAGAGGATGAAGGAGATGGAGAATAGGGAGGTAACTACATTTTATATGCACCTACCATTGAGCTTGCTTGATATTCTTTTCCATTCTTATATATGTTTGCTACGTTTATTAAAAATGTTGTCTTTTAGCAAAGACTATAGATTGTGTGTTATAGGGAATAAAACATGCTGGGTGTTTTTTAATTCTCTAGGGTTTGTACCATCTGTCACTATATACTTTTATAGCATTACTGATGAATGTATATATGGTGCTTATCAGCTCAAGATAAGACTTCTATGTTCTTGTCATTAAATGATCTGTGCCAGTTAGATATAAACATAATTTTACCCATATGTATTATTATATTGTATGCAGGAGATCCAGTGTTGGATTTGGTTATTAGCTATCGTTTTAGTAAAAGTAGAAAACACCAAATGAAAGAAATATATATTTTTTTAATTTAATTATATTGGACAGGAACCATGTCTAAACAAATGCATAGGAAAACAAGTTTAAGCTGAGCCTTGAACGAGGTGATAATAGGGATTTCACTTATGTTGAGTGACTACTACTGAGAAGGGAGAAGCAGTTCTAGCAATGTACTAAAGACATTCCCGAGAAGAGTGAAGAAGACAAGCTCAGGTATATGTTGTGATTGCAGATGGTATGTTACAAAATGAAAGACAGGTAACAGGCCTATGACAGTCCATAACAGCATAAACACCAAAAGCATCTCTACATTTCTTACATTTTGTTCTTTCCTTTGTTCAAGTGTTGTAGAAATGTTTCCCAATAAAGCATAAAGAAGAGACGGAAAATAAAGGCTAAGAAATAAAAGTAAAGCAATACGATATGAGCAATTATCATTTTATGAAAGGTAAATCCATCAAAGTATTCTAATAAGATCAGAAACTACTAGAGCAAGGCCCAAGTGGTATTTGATGTCATCAGGATTGAATTTCTGCATCCTTAATGACTGTATTAGATGCATATTGGTTGTATACAATTTATGATGGTTGAAAGAAAACACAATTATAATCATTTCAAATACAGGAAAGTATCCGCACAGACCTTATTATATAGCACAAAATAGAAAGCATCAGCATTGGGTTCACTGACGATTTGAAGGGAATGCTATGATTCAATATATTACAGTTTGTGAAAAACTGGCATTTTTTTTTCTAATATAGATTATTAAATGTGAAATAAATACAAGTTCCAGGAAATGACATATAATTTGTTTTGTGGATGGAGACTTTTTGCTCTGTTTGTGTTATTATATAAATGATTGTACCATGGTAGTGCTAGCCAGAAAAGAAAATAACAACAAGTACATGAACAAAAAAATGTAAATCATGCTATAATCTCATATGTTTACAGTTAGCAGCAACATAGCATCATGAAACTATTCACTAACAAACTAAATCATTGTCCATATAAATACTTAAACATCCAAGGATACCCAATGACATCCTACAGTGCTTTTACAGTCAATTACTTTAACATTGAGTGCAACAAAAGGCCCAGTAGTTTGTATGTTAATGGGAAATATGTCAAAATAAGCTATTATTCACTGTGGTGCCATAATAGCTGTATGGTACTATACGATGCAATGGAGAGTCCTTTCCCTTTTCACCTTCGCAAAATCTCTAACAGCTGCAATTCCGCCGCCAACCGACAGATGGCGCTGCCGATTTTCATATAAGGCGAGCCGACAGAAGAGGCCTTGAGCTATGAGAGGTGCGCCAGAGGCCCTGGGAGGCCGAGTGTCCGCGATGAACATAGCGATTGCCTCGCTGTAGACTAAGCGCCGCCTAGTTGCGCCACGTCAGAGGGGAGAATAGTTATTTGCCTTCCATCAAACATGACGGAGCCTGAAAATTGAGCCCTCCTGTAACTGCAGCTGTCAGTGCTGCCGAAGGCATGCGAAGGTGAAGAGGGATAGATCCCAATGGAGCAATGGTCATTCCTAGGTTGTCGTGCTGTATTCATTTCTTATTGAAAGCAACATATGCCTGAGCACATTCAAAATGAATAGTGTTGTAACATCAGTATTGTCCAGCTTGTATGGATAATGTCTTCAGCATCTTTCACAATCTTAAAGAGGGAGGCTTCACCTAAACACAAGTTACTCTTATATGAAAGAGTTCAATATAGAAGTTCAAATACATGTTTAAAAGTTTTTAGCACTTTATATCTATTGCTACAAGACTATTGTATATTAGATGATGTCAGCTGAGTGACACAGGAAGTGAATACAACTGGCAAAGCTTAGAACTGCAGCTTGATTGGCTCTTGAGCTAATTGTTGAACTTTTGACCCAATTAGCTTACAGAGTTCAGTGTCTGTGACAAAAACATAATGGCTGCTTCTACTCTTCACAAATATGGAGGAGTAATAAGCAAACTAAACAAGATTCATAACTTTTACATAGATAGTTAATATTTTCTGGGAGTGCTCTTTAATATCAAAGCTAATTTAGGTGTAATTTGTCCTTTAAACACACACTGACCTAGAATTACTAAAATAAAATCAAGCCTCATAACATTGACTAAGCGGTCTTCTTAAATGGTTCCATATTGTCTTCACCTCACATTGCCCCGCACCTTATATGCACTGACTGTGTGTCATATAAAAGATCCATGGTCATGTGTGTCTCTGTGTTCAGGGGAGGTCTGAAGGACTTCCCACAGTCACCTAGACAGCAAATAACTATTTGTGTTAATAATGTTACTAAACACAGGCTATTGAAAGTTACAATATAGTATATGTTTTCTTGTGATCAATACATGATAGAAAAATACAGGCGCCCATATTAAAATTCTCTGTTATTAATGTATAATGTAAGCCTGATGTGAGACTGAGATGCCTAGATGAGGACAAGAGCCTAACATCACCCTCTGTGTACATTTTTTTTCTATTTACATTTTAAGTGCATTTTTATTTTAAACTAAATAGTAAAATGAAATCTAAACTATTAATATATTAGCTAGATGGCAATCAGTTTATGGAAACCTTTTATTTAAAAATCTGCATAAATGTTGGCTGAATAAAAAAATGTACTGGTGATTCTTACCAAATTGCAGCCATAGTAGGTTTCAGTTTATTTAGCTCATGATTGGTACCACAGAAAGCATTCATAAATTTTCCTTAGAAGGTTAGTGGGTATTCTCCTCTCCTGTACTCTCACTAGCATTCATGAACCTCCTTAGAAGGTTAGTGGGTTTTCTCCTCTCCTGTACTCTCACTAGCATTCATGAACCTCCTTAGAGGGTTAGTGGGCTTTCTCCTCTCCTGCACTCTCACTAGTGTTCATGATCCTCCTTAGAAGGTTAGTGGGTATTCTCCTCTCCTGCACTCTTACTAGTGTTCATGAACCTCCTTAGAACCTCCTTAGAAGGTTAGTGGGGTTTCTCCTCTCCTGCACTCTTACTAGTATTCATGAACCTCCTTAGAGGGTTAGTGGGCTTTCTCCTCTCCTGCACTCTCACTAGCGTTCATGAAACTCCTTAGAAGGTTAGTGGGCTTTCTCCTCTCCTGCACTCTCACTAGTGTTCATGAACCTCCTTAGAGGGTTAGTGGGCTTTCTCCTCTCCTGCACTCTCACTAGTGTTCATGAACCTCCTTAGAAGGTTAGTGGGCTTTCTCCTCTCCTGCACTCTCACTAGTGTTCATGAACCTCCTTAGAAGGTTAGTGGGTTTTCTCCTCTCCTGCACTCTCACTAGCGTTCATGAACCTCATTAGAAGGTTAGTGGGTTTTCTCCTCTCCTGCACTCTCACTAGCTTTCATGATCCTTCTTAGAAGGTTAGTGGGCTTTCTCCTCTCCTGCACTCTCACTTGTGTTCATGAACCTCCTTAGAAGGTTAGTGGGCTTTCTCCTCTCCTGCACTCTCACTAGTGTTCATGAACCTCCTTAGAAGGTTAGTGGGTTTTCTCCTCTCCTGCACTCTCACTAGTGTTCATGAACCTCCTTAGAAGGTTAGTGGGCTTTCTCCTCTCCTGCACTCTCACTAGTGTTCATGAACCTCCGTAGAAGGTTAGTGGGTATTCTCCTCTCCTGCACTCTCACTAGTGTTCATGAACCTCCTTAGAAGGTTAGTGGGTATTCTCCTCTCCTGCACTCATGAACCTCCTTAGAAGGTTAGTGGGGTTTCTCCTCTCCTGCACTCTCACTAGTGTTCATGAACCTCCTTAGAAGGTTAGTGGGCTTTCTCCTCTCCTGCACTCTCACTAGTGTTCATGAACCTCCTTAGAAGGTTAGTGGGTATTCTCCTCTCCCGCACTCTCACTAGCATTCATGAACCTCCTTAGAAGGTTAGTGGGTATTCTCCTCTCCCGCACTCTCACTAGCGTTCATGAACCTCCGTAGAAGGTTAGTGGGTATTCTCCTCTCCTGCACTCTCACTAGTGTTCATGAACCTCCTTAGAAGGTTAGTGGGTATTCTCCTCTCCTGCACTCTCACTAGTGTTCATGAACCTCCTTAGAAGGTTAGTGGGCTTTCTCCTCTCCTGCACTCTCACTAGTGTTCATGAACCTCCGTAGAAGGTTAGTGGGTATTCTCCTCTCCTGCACTCTCACTAGTGTTCATGAACCTCCTTAGAAGGTTAGTGGGTATTCTCCTCTCCTGCACTCATGAACCTCCTTAGAAGGTTAGTGGGGTTTCTCCTCTCCTGCACTCTCACTAGTGTTCATGAACCTCCTTAGAAGGTTAGTGGGCTTTCTCCTCTCCTGCACTCTCACTAGTGTTCATGAACCTCCTTAGAAGGTTAGTGGGTATTCTCCTCTCCCGCACTCTCACTAGCATTCATGAACCTCCTTAGAAGGTTAGTGGGTATTCTCCTCTCCTGCACTCTCACTAGCATTCATGAACCTCCTTAGAAGGTTAGTGGGCTTTCTCCTCTCCTGCACTCTCACTAGTGTTCATGAACCTCCTTAGAAGGTTAGTGGGCTTTCTCCTCTCCTGCACTCTCACTAGTGTTCATGAAGCTCCTTAGAAGGTTAGTGGGCTTTCTCCTCTCCTGCACTCTCACTAGTGTTCATGAACCTCCTTAGAAGGTTAGTGGGTATTCTCCTCTCCTGCACTCTCACTAGCATTCATGAACCTCCTTAGAAGGTTAGTGGGTATTCTCCTCTCCTGCACTCTCACTAGCATTCATGAACCTCCTTAGAAGGTTAGTGGGTTTTCTCCTCTCCTGCACTCTCACTAGTGTTCATGAACCTCCTTAGAAGGTTAGTGGGTATTCTCCTCTCCTGCACTCTCACTAGCATTCATGAACCTCCTTAGAAGGTTAGTGGGTATTCTCCTCTCCTGCACTCTCACTAGCATTCATGAACCTCCTTAGAAGGTTAGTGGGTTTTCTCCTCTCCTGCACTCTCACTAGCGTTCATGAACCTCCTTAGAAGGTTAGTGGGCTTTCTCCTCTCCTGCACTCTCACTAGCGTTCATGAACCTCCTTAGAAGGTTAGTGGGCTTTCTCCTCTCCTGCACTCTCACTAGTGTTCATGAACCTCCTTAGAAGGTTAGTGGGTATTCTCCTCTCCTGCACTCTCACTAGCATTCATGAACCTCCTTAGAAGGTTAGTGGGTATTCTCCTCTCCTGCACTCTCACTAGCGTTCATGAACCTCCTTAGAAGGTTAGTGGGTTTTCTCCTCTCCTGCACTCTCACTAGCGTTCATGAACCTCCTTAGAAGGTTAGTGGGTTTTCTCCTCTCCTGCACTCTCACTAGCGTTCATGAACCTCCTTAGAAGGTTAGTGGGCTTTCTCCTCTCCTGCACTCTCACTAGTGTTCATGAACCTCCTTAGAAGGTTAGTGGGTTTTCTCCTCTCCTGCACTCTCACTAGCGTTCATGAACCTCCTTAGAAGGTTAGTGGGTTTTCTCCTCTCCTGCACTCTCACTAGCGTTCATGATCCTTCTTAGAAGGTTAGTGGGCTTTCTCCTCTCCTGCACTCTCACTTGTGTTCATGAACCTCCTTAGAAGGTTAGTGGGTTTTCTCCTCTCCTGCACTCTCACTAGTGTTCATGAACCTCCTTAGAAGGTTAGTGGGCTTTCTCCTCTCCTGCACTCTCACTAGTGTTCATGAACCTCCTTAGAAGGTTAGTGGGTTTTCTCCTCTCCTGCACTCTCACTAGTGTTCATGAACCTCCTTAGAAGGTTAGTGGGCTTTCTCCTCTCCTGCACTCTCACTAGTGTTCATGAACCTCCTTAGAAGGTTAGTGGGTATTCTCCTCTCCTGCACTCTCACTAGCATTCATGAACCTCCTTAGAAGGTTAGTGGGTTTTCTCCTCTCCTGTACTCTCACTAGCATTCATGAACCTCCTTAGAAGGTTAGTGGGTATTCTCCTCTCCTGCACTCATGAACCTCCTTAGAAGGTTAGTGGGGTTTCTCCTCTCCTGCACTCTCACTAGTGTTCATGAACCTCCTTAGAAGGTTAGTGGGCTTTCTCCTCTCCTGCACTCTCACTAGTGTTCATGAACCTCCTTAGAAGGTTAGTAGGTTTTCTCCTCTCCTGCACTCTCACTAGCATTCATGAACCTCCTTAGAAGGTTAGTGGGCTTTCTCCTCTCCTGCACTCTCACTAGTGTTCATAAACCTCCTTAGAAGGTTAGTGGGCTTTCTCCTCTCCTGCACTCTCACTAGTGTTCATGAACCTCCTTAGAAGGTTAGTGGGCTTTCTCCTCTCCTGCACTCTCACTAGTGTTCATGAACCTCCTTAGAAGGTTAGTGGGTATTCTCCTCTCCTGTACTCTCACTAGCATTCATGAACCTCCTTAGAAGGTTAGTGGGTTTTCTCCTCTCCTGCACTCTCACTAGCATTCATGAACCTCCTTAGAAGGTTAGTGGGTTTTCTACTCTCCTGCACTCTCACTAGTGTTCATGAACCTCCTTAGAAGGTTAGTGGGTTTTCTCCTCTCCTGCACTCTCACTAGTGTTCATGAACCTCCTTAGAAGGTTAGTGGGTTTTCTCCTCTCCTGCACTCTCGCTAGTGTTCATGAACCTCCTTAGAAGGTTAGTGGGTTTTTCCCTCTCCCTCGTTTCTCACTAGTGTTCATGATCCTCCTTTGAAGATTAGTGGGGTTTCTCCTCCTCTGCACTCTCACTAGCATTCATGAACCTCCTTAGAAGGTTAGTGGGTTTTCTCCTCTCCTGCACTCTCACTAGCGTTCATGAATTTCCTTAGAAGGTTAGTGGGTTTTCTCTTCTCCTGCACTCTCACTAGTGTTCATGAACCTCCTTAGAAGGTTAGTGGGTATTCTCCTCTCCTGTACTCTCACTAGCGTTCATGAACCTCCTTAGAAGGTTAGTGGGTTTTCTCTTCTCCTGTACTCTCACTAGTGTTCATGAACCTCCTTAGAAGGTTAGTGGGTTTTCTCCTCTCCTGCACTCTCACTAGTGTTCATGAACCTCCTTAAAAGGTTAGTGTGTATTCTCCTCTCCTGTACTCTCACTTGTGTTCATGAACCTCCTTAGAAGGTTAGTGGGTTTTCTCCTCTTCTGCACTCTCACTAGTGTTCATGAACCTCCTTAGAAGGTTAGTGGGTATTCTCCTCTCATGCACTCTCACTAGAGATCATGAACCTCCTTAGAAGGTTAGTGGGTTTTCTCCTCTCCTGCACTCTCACTAGTGTTCATGAACCTCCTTAGAAGGTTAGTGGGTTTTCTCCTCTCCTGCACTCTCACTAGCGTTCATGAACCTCCTTAGAAGGTTAGTGGGTTTTCTCCTCTCCTGCACTCTCACTAGTGTTCATGAACCTCCTTAGAAGGTTAGTGGGCTTTCTCCTCTCCTGCACTCTGACTAGCATTCATGAACCTCCTTAGAAGTTTAGTGGGCTTTCTCCTCTCCTGCACTCTCACTAGTAGACAGTCTCTATTTACTGGTGTGTAAGTTCCACTGGTAGATGTAGGCTGGAGCAGGATATATTAATGAATACAAGAATAGAATAATCTCTTTAATTCATGGATACACTATTTTTAATTGTTATGTATCCTCCAGAACTGAACACCAGAATACATAAACTACTAATTTAGGGATGAATACTTGTTACTGCCACTAATGTTATTGAGACAATGAATATAGCCTTGTTTTTGCTTTCAGCAATTGTAATGTGATTATAAAACCATTATAAGTACTATATTAGCACAGGGAACAAATGTGAAAATGTTGCAGTGTAACAGTGGCTAAGTATTTTTTATTGAAGCTGATTATACTGAAAAGTATTTCCCAAAATGTGATTTGCCTCCTATGGTGAACTGTAACTAGAGGAATATATTTTATGAACCCCAAACTGCTGCCTTGTATAAATATAATTCCAATTAGGAGACAAACATCCTGATTTGTTATAACACCAGCTAACATTGTTGTGTAGAACTGAAAAAACATGGTTTGCCCACAGAAAAAGCCAATTTACCATTCAGAGACCAGTCTGGTTCATGGCTCTGAATTTCAAACTTTATATATATATTTTAAAGGGACATGGAAGATGTCTGGGTTTCAACAGGAATGTAATATACCTATGTATATATTTGCTTTTATGTACTTTATTTTATTACAAAGTGCTTAAAAGCGCTGTACATACAAATCATACCTGCTCAGGTCTACCCTCTGTAGCTCATGGACACACAGAGTCGGCTGTACTTGCCGTGTTCATACTAACCAATCAATGACCAGCTCTCAGCAACATTCTGCAACATGCTGCTGAGAGATGGTCACTGATTGGCTAATTTGAAACATTGCTTTTCAGAATCAGAGACCTACTTCTCCGCCAGAGCACAAATAACCATGACAGCCTTTTAGTGTTTGAATACACGTAGCTCAACCGAATTTAAGTTTAATATTGAATATTGATTTTTTTCAATTCTTTATGTTTTTATATTATTAAGCATGAAAATCACATAAACATGGCAAGTTAAACGGACAAAAGGAAATGGTGGGGAGAAAAGGATTGGAAGGGGAGAGGGGAGAAAAGATCAACCTAGGACCCACAGTCAATAATAAACATTATTTTTTAATTATTTAACAGGAACTTTATTAATGATTAACTTGTTTTTAATAAAATTAAGTTATATGAATATTTCATTGTTTTTTTCGTTTTTTTTTCATTAGGAGGCTAGGAAATCTCAGTTCTCCCAGACCGCTGCAGCGCATTTACAGGTAAAGTTATACTGTATGTTTGCTTGCTGGGCACAGACTATTTAAAACAGTATGTGGCTTAAAATAAATAAAATTTACATTTTTGTCTTAGCTTTTAAATTATGTTTTTCTCCTCAAACAGAGCTGCGCATCTCCTCCTACCTGTGCCTGACCAGGTTCCCCTTCAGACCGAGGATGCTCAGTAAAGGGGAGGGGGTTTGATGGTTCTGCACTATCACTGAAGGGGCAACTGCAATTATGTTACAATGGAGCTGTTACCTTTGTGTAGGCAGCTAAAAATGTTATGGGGTAGTGCCAGTGACATCAGCGCAGCCTACACGTTTTAATGATAGTCTAGCCCACAGGGTGAGCCCCTGATAGACACAGGTAGGAGGAGAAACACAGCTCTGCATGAGAAGAAAACAAGTAGTTTAAAAGCTAAGAAAATATGAAACGTTTATTTATTTTTAATTACATGCAGTTTTTAGCGTATTACCAACAAACATACAAGCTTGTAAATGCAGTAGAGTGGTCCTTTACCTACTAATCTATTCTACCCATTTAGAAGAGTATAACATAATTCTCATTTCGGTCCACTTCGAAGAACATTCACATAACTTTATCTCTCTTACACATATAAATCGCCTTATGTATTTTTCCGGGACAGGCTCTCGATATACTTAAAACATTGTAATGATCTCCAAATGTATAGGTAAAAAAAACAAACCATTACTCTACAGAAAAAATGAGCATAATACAAATACGCTGAATCGCTGGCGTTGTATAGTAGTCAACCAATCAGAGAAATTCATTAGAGGAGATTGCTGTGGATATAGGAAGTTGAACACACTTATAAAACAAATACAGGGGAAAAAGTGAATATACAGCTAATGGAGATTTTTGGTACATTGCAATATATACTTAAAAGCAATGCAAAGGTTATTTTCAATGAATGCCCTAATGGAGCATGATATTAGGTTAAACATAAATCCTCTTTATTTTGAAGCAAATAGTCAATCAGTCATTTATATTTACAATCATTGTGTACATGGAAACGTGTTTCTAGCTTTATGTACTGTGTGTTATATTTTTATTTTATTTTCTATCAGAAATACCACTTGAGTCCACAAGGTGGCAGTGAGAATATTCTGTGTAATGGTTCCTTGTTTCACCACTGGTTGTTGTGTAGTACCTTGTTACTGTACAATAGTTTGTATCTACTCACTGATAACAGATCATACTCTATATCAGTGTCTTGTGCTTAGCTAATGTTTAGATATGTATTGGATTATTCCTGTTCCTGCTACAAGCACTTGCTTGGAGGAGGACAGTGCATACTAGAGATGTTGGAATACATACATATACATATTAGTGCCCACCCTAAGCTTCCATGGAGGTAAAATCAATACTGCTCTATATCATCAAATACAAAATGCGAAACATTTTTTTATTTTTATTTTTCAAATTGATATGTATTTTACTGTTCTTTTTATATAACAAAGTTAATCTAGGTAACGGGTATGTAGAGCTTCCAACACTCGGCAAGGATCACAACACACACTTAAGTGCCAGTACAGCATGCTTGTTGCACTCAAAAAATGTCAGGTTATTCATTTGGGTTATTTAGAGGTTCTAACGTCAAAGGAGAAAATATAATTTATAATTGCCCAAAAAAAGCTAAGTAGGTGCATTTAGGGGGTTTGTAATTTACGGATTAATCATATGCAATTGTGCATATTAAGGCTGAAGGTGATAAGTCAAAGTGTAAGGGAGTAACTCACAGGACCATCAGTAAAAATGTGTTTATTTTGTGTTAAAATATGATATATTTATAGACACTGTATCAGAGCATTTGTTCCTAGGCAAAGTGGTTTTGTGACGTATATTAACCCCTTGAGTATTAGGGTGTGTGTTACCCCCTGGATTTTGTATAATAAAACTGGCTTAATACTAACATATCATATTTTTTAATTACACATATGGTAATATCGGATTGCTAAGTGTCAAACAATGTTAACATTTCATCATTTTGTAGTGCTTTTTTACTATACAGCCACTTTAATTGCTTCTGGGGGCTCAGCAATGGTTTGAAAACCACTTGAGAATGGTCTTTGGTACCTGTAAATTCTTCTTCTTTTTGCAGTTACGGTAGTGCCCTTATTTGCGAGTGATCTGTAAAAACGTATTAGCATAGGGATTGGGTGTCAAAGTGTAAGGGAGTAACTGGTAATTTATTGTCAGTGCAAAAATCAATGGATATTTTTGCATTGCTTTTCGGCTTTGTCGTGAAGTTCACTTGTAGCAGTGACCCGTAGGAGTTTTTTGGGGGGAATGGGGGATTAATATAGCTAGGTAGAATATTTTGTGAGACTACGGCACTCATAAGTGCTTTTTTAGGGATTACCATAGGGCTCTTAGACCTGAGAGAAAGTTCAATGAATCATGCAGTGACTGCTGCTTAGGTTAAATAAACAGTACTGTAAAAGATAACACGGTAGTATATCAATAACAGAGAATTAAGAAAGTGTTATGCCTTTTCCACTTGATTTTGAATGTTCTACATGATTGTGCAGACCAGTTTTTATGGCGTCAGTGGCACTTTAATGAATTTGTGGTTAGTGGTGTTATGTTTGTGTCGTTCAGTCATTTCCGACTCTTATGGACTACAACACACTATGCTGATCCACTTGGTATTCATGGCAGAGATATTGGAGTGGGTTGCCAGTACTTTCTCCAGTGGGCCACAGCATACAGTTCCTGGTATTCCTAAGTGGTCTCCCATCCAAGTACTCACCCTGCATGGCTTCAGGATGGTGTGACCTCCTGTTTCCCTGACTGAAATTGAACCCAGGCTGCAGCAGTAATTGAGCTTTTCTTTAAAATTCATGGCATAAGCAACCAGTCACACACTGATGGGATCCAAAAGATCTTACAATGCTGGCTGTGGGTAGGTCACCTGACCTGCATATCCTGTGCTATGCTCAAAAGCTTTCTAATAACTGCAGGCATATGCTATCAAGGGCCATGTTAAAATGATTACTAGATTATAGAGTTAAACATATTTTGCATATCCCCATCTAGATGCTTAGATTGCAATGGCAACACTTTTTTCTTAATTGTATTCTTGTGCTTAAAAAATCAGTAGGTGTGCAAGCCAACAAGGCTCTGTGTGATGATGCTGGAGTGACAGTTACTTCTTTCAGTTCTAGTGGGTTCATAAGATTTATAAGACACTGATGTATGCGGAATAGCTCTCCTTTCACATTAAAGCATTTTATAAACACAGTTTTAAGAGACTGGAGATGAAAGAACATTTCAGTTCACATAAAACTCCTAGCTCCCAATTGGTACAAAAAAAAAAAACCTTTTGGAAATGTGAAGAGCATCTGAAACAGAAGCGTGTTTCTCATTCATGTTTCCAACCTGTAATTGTATTTGACTGATTACACCCAGACTCACCATTCATACATCTACAGCCAAATTGCGGCAGTGACACTTCTGACAGAGTCATTAAAGCAGGTGTTCCGAACTGTGTAATAATTTAATTTTCAAAAGCCAACATCGACAAAGCTTGTTTGGAAAGGCAGTGCCGGAACACATATAACATCTAAATGGTCCGTTTGTATATATTATTATCTTGTGCATCAGAGTATTTTTGTAGATCAAGATATCAATTCTGTTAAATGGCTATGATTTGAAGGAAATGTACTTGGTTAGGATTCGGTGCTTTCATTTCTGCAAACTGGGTTTGATTCCAGTCTGGGAACCAAGAGGTCACACCAACCTGAAGCCATGCAGGCTTGGGCCTGGTCAGTAATTGGATGGGAGAAAACCTAGGAATACCTGGAGCTGTATACTGTGGCCCACTGGAGAAGGAACTGGCAACCCACCCAGTATCTCTGCCATAAAAAGCCAAGTGGATCAGCATGGTGTGTTATGGTCCATGAGGTCACGAAGAGTCAGACACGACTGAATGATGCAAACACTGTATACACCATTAAATTCTGGCTAACTGTGTGTTGCCATCTCCAACAGATCCATCCTTATGACTGAACCATATTTCGCCAGGTTGACTCCTTCAATTCTGAAACAAGTATAGTTTGGTATTAAGCAAAAACACATTGAGTACATATGATGTTTTAATGGCTGAGCATTGTTACATAGCAAGGTTTCATGGCACACAAACAGAATCCTCCATCTGATGAAGGGTCTCATTTGTGTGGACGTTTGCCATATAATCCAACTCAACCTGTTCATTTGCTCTTGTCTCGCATTTTACCCTTGAAACTCCATGCATATAATTGTGTAGGGGATTGTATTGTAATATGGTTTATCTACTCATTCTAAAGGGAGATATTTTAATTATGTATGTCACTTTATAAAACAGTGTCACACAAAATTCAACACTTAGTCTAAGCCAAGTTCTGTCTTAGGCAAAGTTGGCAGTTGTTTGGGCACCAAGTTTTAAATCTCAGCAAATATTAGGTATCCTTTTTTCTCTATTTAAACAAATTAATTAATTTGTTCTATTTTTCATAAATGGAAATGTTTTGAAAGTGTAATGTTACATTTATTTAATTTTCAATAATTTTTATTTTAATTGTGCATAAATAGTACTTTTATTTACTTTATTGTTCTCCATTTGGCAATCAACTTTTTTCACCATGGCACGTAAAAGAAAAGTATCTGGAGCTATATCTATTTTTACAGCAGTACCTCTCAGTCACTCCACTGTCTTCCCGTAGCCTCCAGAATCAAATTTAAAACCATTACCCTAACTTACAAAGCCCTCAATAACAGTGCACCCCTGTATTTCAAAATACTCCCCAACCACCCTCTTCACTCTGTTAATGACCTTCTTCTTTCCTCCTCTCTTATCACCTCCTCTTATTCCCGCATTCAGGATTTTTCTTGTGCTGCCCCTATTCTATGGAACTCCTTACCTCAATCCACTAGACTATCCTCCTGCCTCAAAACCTTCAAAACCTCACTAAAAATTCATCTTTTTAATGAAGCTTATCACCGTCACCCTTAATATACACATCGCGTATATCACCTTCCTGTACCACACCCAAACCCTTTAGACTGTAAGTTTGCGAGTTATTAATCTTGTAAGGTGCTTGAGAAAGCACTATGTACGCTAGTTTCTCTATATGTTGGAGCATTACAAATAAACATTAATACAGGTAAACCACACTTAACGATACCCTGTAGAGCGCTGATTCGCTACAGCACTCATTTTGCTTTCTAATTCCCTGCTCAGCTCTAAATCTTGCGATATCATGGTTTTAAAGCACCAACTCGCATTTGACCGTTTAACTCTGCACTATAGCTCTCACAAAAAAATGTCTGGTTTATTGCTGATTCACATAGCGCTCCACCTAGGGTACCAGGATGCCTTTGGCAGGAAACAGTCAATGCCAACCCAACATAATAAAAAATAAACTGAGCCACTATATGGGTAAAATATGTCTCTACATCAGTATGAGTGGAACTTATATATATATATATATATATATATATATATATATATATATATATATATATATATATATATATATTCTTTACAGGTTTATTTTATTTAAATGTATCATACTGAGACAATAGCCAGAAGCAATATACATATTCTACATCAACAAAATAAATAAACAGCAGCACAATGTCAATTCCACTTGCATCATTTTTTTTGGCAAACTGCTCCTGGCACACTTCAAAAAAACATGTATTTTGAAAAGAACAAGCTTGTTGTGTTGTGTGCTGGAGATCATCATTTTTCTTAAAATCATATATCTTATTACTCAAATTAGTTGTAGCAGTTTCATTAGATTAGAAAATCTCCTAAACTTCATGTTTGGTGATGGTTGTACAAAGTACTCTACTTAACTTCTTACATTATAGTCATGCAATGGACAAAATAATAGTGTATAGTTTTATTATTTTTTTATGAAGATTTATTATAGCGCATACATCTCAATTGTAACAGCCTTTACTGTGCTGTCCAACCTCTTTAGTGTGGGGCCAAGTTGTATTTACTCCTGAGCTGATCGGATAGATTTAAAATAATAATTAAAAAAAATGTATACCTAAATATATCTATATTGATTTATTATTGATTTATTGATTTATTATTTATATTGATAATGTTAGGTTTTGAAGAGACTCAAACAATTGTCCGGCTACATCTGGCCCATGGCCCTCAATATGGAGAGCAATATTTAAAAAAAAAAAAAAGATTTAAAGTGAAGCTGCCTTGTCTTTGATGGCCTGTTAAATGGTTATCAAGACAAACTGGAAGGAAGACATGGGGAATGATCAGAAATGCACAGAACATAATTATTACCATATTTTATATGCACAAATGACTAATAAAGTTTACTCATTTTTATTACCACTTCCTGTTTTGGGAGTTACTGTAGTTTATGGTTATGGAGGACATTGTGTTAATCACGCTACTGTTTAATATTCACATTAGGACAAGGCAAGTGTTTAGGAGAATCCCTCTACCAGGAAGGTGATTGCAGTAGGCCATTGGCGTGGCAGTGGTAATCATCAATCATAGGGGTACCATAACTATTGAAAGGAGATCGTAATTTGAAAGTGGTATATTTGTGTTCTCATAACTAGTAAAGGTGTAAATAGTTAATAGCTAAATATATAAATATATTTAGTTTCCACTAAATAAATGTATAAGCTCTGTATCAGCTATCATCGCCTCTAATTCCTAATTATTTAGCTGGTCTACCATGGGGAGGGGTAAGCACTTTTCTGTGTCCCTTAAAAGGGTCACTGTAGTCAAAAATAATCTTGAGTATATGTGTTATAAATTAAAAAAATATATTTTTTTTTCTGAAATATAAAGTAATATATAGTAATGTTATTAAGATAATTAACACTGAAGTAGCACAGAATTAGATGAACAGAAATTGATCAACCTTAGTCTGACTTGAAGCTGAAACTAATTTGTCTGAAAGATGTACCTATTGCTTCCAGTAAGCCCCTCATCTGGACTTGCTTAAGTTGTTTTACATTGAAAAGGATGTCTATATGGAATATGTTGGCATACGAATAAAGGATAATAATAGGGGATAATAATAAATCATAAGATTTCCAAGGTTTCTCACACTTATGAATATAAGGACAAGACAAATAAAACAATCTCACCAGGATCACTTTACTATAAGTTTTCTATGCTATATGCCAATACAAATTCTGTCCTTTCAGTTGCTCAACAGAAGATTTTGGACTACAGCTAACTTTAATGATATTTTTCTAAATAGTTTTCTCCTGCCAAAAAATCAGTTCTGCAAAGTTTAAGGGAAAATTCCATCTAAAACACAAATATATATGTGCAAGTTACGCTGCTGAATAACACAGATTACAGGGCTGCTGTATTTACAAGTAAAGCTAATGATGTCATGAGCCATGACCAGTGACATCAGATAAGCCTGCTTCCAAGCACCACAGGCAGAGCTGACCACGCCCCTGATAGACACAGGTGGGAGGAGATACACTGCTCTTCTTAAGGGGAAAACTAACAGTTTAAAAGCCAAGAATTTGTTTTACTTATTTATTATAAACTGCATGGTCTCTTGATTCTTGGACCCATTCAGATCACACAGCTCAGTTATTCTCAATGTCAGTGATGGCAGTGACACACAATATTTGCTCTCCTCAAACACAGATCAGTACCTGGCAAGCTTTGTAAATTCCATACGTTTACACATAGTTAAATGGGCTTGCAGTGGTGAAACAGTAAGGTTTAATTTGTAGATTTAGTGAAGAAAATCAGTATTTCAAGTAACTAAATTCAATGCAGGTTTCTGAACTTAAATTTGAACCTTGGCATTGTTACTAGCTGTAGATATGCTTCTCTCCACTCCTTATAGTTGTCTATGAGAGAAACAGGATCTGCCCAGTAGGCTGTCCTTAAAAAAATTCTGTCCGGAGTAGGTTTGTCTGCAGATTTTACCTTTATTTTTTTATGTAAAACACAACATTGGTAATGTTTAAAGCAGGCTCTTTGAAACGCATGAGAAAAAGGCTTGTGTTGCCATGTCCCTTTAATTTAACAAATTAAACTTTGTTTACTGTATGGGCACTATAGTGTCCCTTTAACCTCCTTTTATTTATTTTTTATATATGAGAAACTTTAGGTCAAACATGCCCTTTAAATTATGCTATTTAAGTGTCAGTACATAGATGGGATTTTTTTTCCTATCATATGTTTTAATGTCAAGTCATTCTTCCTTAAACTATGTATCCCACTGATTCCTTCGTTTGATCCACTTGTAAGCACAGGATAAAGGAGCTTAATTCATCATACAGATTAGATTACGGAAGAGACAATCCACTCAGGCTCTAAATCATGAGAAAAGTCTCAGAATAAATTGTCTAAAGGCAGCTAATTAGTAAGACAAAAACAAAGTTAAACGCAGAGATTCTTTACTCAACTTTATGTAAGACCAGATAACACAAAATATAAGGAAGATAAATCTGCTAAGAAATCACACTCAGAGATGTTTTATAACAAATTACAAAGCATAAAATCATATAAAACTCTGATTGAAGAACTGTGACAATTGTTTTCTATATAATGTATTCAACATAATTACGTTTGCTAATTTGCAATGTGAATTTAGACAGCAAAAATAAAATAAAAAGTAACCTTCAAACTTTAAAATACTTTTACTGTAGAGATCCATTTTCCTTACTTGGATGATTTTATGTTACTTTCTCGGGAAAGTGTGGCTTGTAAACTATTATATTCTATTTACAAGATCGACAAATAAGCTTTATGCACTCATGGTATGAAAAAATAAAATGTAACTTTTATTGCATGCTATTAAAAATGGTTGATATAGTCAAAAACTTGAAAACAAGTCTGTGAAAAAAATTACTAATTTTGATGTGCTGGACTATTAGTTAGATCAAGAATTCTCCTATTATAACAAATTTGTATTGATGTTCCACGCTGCACCCTAAAAAATGCAAGTATGTTCTCTGCATTTCCTGTTATTTTCTATGAAGTTTAGAAAGGTTTTACTTTTTTTTCATGCAGAGATCAATTTTTATAATGTTTAAAATGTGGTCTTTTACACGCTTTAATGTCTCTTTCAGTTCTCCCCATAATTCAATAGTCCCATTATTAATTTACATCACAGATATTGGGTACTTGATGTTTCTACAAACCCTTACAAAGGAATACTCTTCGTGTAGCAGCAGGAGTCTCTAAAGATAATTGGATGCAATCCTGGCCAATAGCCTGATACCTTGAGTTAAAAAAAATTAACCCAAAAATAGTAACTTAGGGGTTGTTCCACAAGCATTCAGAGCCCTCCCCTTCAACATGTTTCGCCATCATTTCTTTTAAATAAGGGACACCAAAAGCCGCAACAAAGTATCAACCAATCAAAGGTAAACATCTATGGGCTCCGTGTAAATCAGGTGATCTAAGTTAGGGCAATGCCGTAAATCGGCTGTGGGAGCTTTTTTTTCTACACTAATGGAAATCTCTTGCTTCCCCAGGTTAGAGCACTCAGTGCACAGCAGTAAATCCTGCCTTAGCTGCAACAGATTTCTCTGTAGGGAGTAGCAATGAAATATGACTTTCATTAATGATCAATACCTAATTAAAACGCCTGCTCATGTTATTAGGGCACTACACACTTTTTTCTAGGCTATATGATATTTTTTACTCAGATTTCAGAAGGTTGGATAATGTTTTGGATCAGTTTGCAAATACTCATACTATGACTATTACTCAGACAATTTAAACATTTGCATGGCCATTATATTATCTATGTGTGAGCAACAGGCACATTCCACATAGATCACGCCCCGGAGCAATAACTTATTAGTGACATAGCAACTATAAAATCCTGTTATTCTACAGGGCATCATTTAAGCTCAATTTGAAAATTGGGCCCTAGAATAATACAGTATAAAATAGAAAGGTCATTAGTGAGAAGCTCTAGCGTAAGTGAATACAGACTATCAAATGCTGACTGCTGGCACTCTTTAAATACCTAAATACTCATAATTAAAAAAAAAAAAATCATAACATCCCATTAGTATTCACTAAGAAGGAGCCGTTATTAATAGCAGACTTAATGGCATTGTCCGTTTAGATCCAAGTTTGATAGAAAACTGTAAATTAAATATTTATTTGTCTTCTCTGCTTTAATGCAAGAAATAGCTAGTTAAGTCACTAATGGCCTACATGAGAGAGGAACCTCTTTGCGGGATTTCACAAATGTGTTTAGCTGCTAATCATCTAAAATGATTAATTAGTGAAACAGCATTAGTAACAGTATACCCTGCAATAACCACACAATAATAGCCTGGGCCCATTGAAATATACTCCCACATCTAATGCTTTTAAAGCTATTGTATGTGTGAGTAGAAAATATATACATACAGTGTTCTAATTCACCCATTAATGTGTGTAACAGGAATCCATTCAGCTCCTATTTTCTGAACCTTTATTTTTTCCATGTTATTTCACCTACATTTAAGTATTTCAATAAACTGTTCTAATGAATGCATCAATGCATATAATGCTTTACATCTCTATCAGTCAGTATTTTTTTTCTACCAGGGCTGGGACATCAATATTGTTGAACCATGCAGATACTTAGTGTCAGGATTTCAGAAGTCCCAACAGAAATTATTTATTCAAAAAAAATATTTATGAAAATAAGGTATGACACAAAGGATTTACATACATAAGAATATGATCAATGCAGCTTCATAGGATTACATCTTATCATGACATTCAGTGAGACTGAAAGTGACTACAGTTCTACTCAGTACCTATCCCGCCTATGAGGAGACCCAGTGCCTGTACTGCCCATGAGGAGGCCGAGTGCCTGTACTGCTCATGAGGAGGCCCAGTGACTGCATTGACTACACGAGGGAGCCCAGTGCCTGTACCGCCCATGAGGAGGCCCAGTGCCTGTACTGCTCATGAGGAGGCCTAGTGACTGTACCGCCCATGAGGAGGCCTAGTGACTGTACTGACCACAAAGGGGCACAGTGCCTGTACCACCCATGAGGAGGCCCAGTGCCTGTACCGCCCATGAGGAGGCCTAGTGACTGTACTGACCACAAAGGGGCCCAGTGCCTGTACCACCCATGAGGAGGCCCAGTGCCTGTACCGCCCATGAGGAGGCCCAGTGCCTGTACTGCTCATGAGGAGGACCAGTGCCTGTACTGCTCATGAGGAGGACCAGTGCCTGTACTGCTCATGAGGAGGACCAGTGCCTGTACCGCCCATGAGGAGGACCAGTGCCTGTAATGCCCATGAGGAGGCCCAGTGCCTGCATTGCCCATGAGGAGGCACAGTGCATGTACTGCCCATGAGGAGGCCCAGTGCCTGTAATGCCCATGAGGAGGCCCAGTGCCTGTACCGCCCATAAGGAAGCCCAGTGCCTGTACCGCCCATGAGGAGGCCCAGTGCCTGTACCGCCCATGAGGAGGCCCAGTGCCTGTACCACCCATGAGGAGGCCCAGTGCCTGTACTGATCATGAGGAGGACCAGTGCCTGTACTGCCCATGAGGAGGCCCAGTGCCTGTACCGCCCATGAGGAGGCCCAGTGCCTGTACCGCCCATGAGGAGGCCCAGTGCCTGTACCGCCCATGAGGAGGACCAGTGCCTGTACTGCCCATGAGGAGGCCCAGTGCCTGTACCGCCCAACAGGACCTAGAGTCTTGCTACATTCATAGCTACAAGCCCAGTAATGTCAATTAAAGAGTCAAATCAAGTGATGCTTCCCCCAGACACATGAAACCAGTAGAGCGAAATGATGAAAGATTAAGACAACAATAGTATAGTCAAACAACTTCTGGCTAAACAAAATTATTACATTAGCCATTTTTTATGCAGTAAATAATTCCTGAGATATTCAGCATTGTTTGTTAATCTCCTTTATGGTAATGTGTGGCTATATATGCTCTGTAGCTTAGAGTGCTCAATATGTGTGGGGGAGGTTAACTAACTCCATGCTTTACTTGCTCTGGGTATCTAACTGCATGTTAACACTGGACAGTATTGTTTTTGTCACAAATTAAACAAAAAGCAGACTATGAAACTAAATAGCACATCAAAGTAGCTGATTACTATGTATGGTATACTAATTTGCATAATAATGCAACATAAACAATGCTAAACATCTCATTAATTATCGACTTTGGCTAGTAAAAAATATTGGTTTACAGATTTCCTTTAGCATTAAAGCTTTCATAGCTACATGGTAAAGAAACACAATTCCTTCTAATATACAGTCAGGTCCATAAATATTGGGACATCGACACAATTCTAAACTTTTTGGCTCTATACACCACCACAATGGATTTGAAATGAAACTAACAAGATGTGCTTTAACTGCAGACTTTCAGCTTTAATTTGAGGGTAATTACATACAAATCAGGTGAACGGTGTAGGAATTACAACAGTTTGTATATGTGCCTCCCACTTTTTAAGGGACCAAAAGTAATGGGACAATTGGCTGCTCAGCTGTTCCATGGCCAGGTGTGTGTTATTCCCTCATTATCCCATTTACAAAGAGCAGATACAAGCTCCAGTGTTCATTTCAAGTGTGCTATTTGCAAAGAGCTGTCACTATCAGTGAAGCAAGCCATCATTAGGCTGAAAAAAAAAAAAAAAACCCATCAGAGAGATAGCAAAAACATTAGGTGTGGCCAAGTCAACTGTTTGGAACATACTTAAAAAGAAAGAACGCACTGGTGAGCTCAGCAACACCAAAAGGCCCGGAAGACCCACGGAAAACAACTGTGGTGGATGACCGAATAATTATTTCCCTGGTGAAGAAAACACCCTTCACAACAGTTGGACAGATCAAGAACACTCCAGGAGGTAGGTGTATGTGTGTCAAAGTCAACAATCAAGAGAAGACTTCACCAGAGTGAATACAGAGGGTTCACCACAAGATGTAAACCATTGGTGAGCCTCAAAAACAGGAAGGCCAGATTAGAGTTTTCCAAACAACACCTAAAAAAGCCTTCACAGTTCTGGAACAACATCCTATGGACAGATGAGACTAAGATCAACTTATACCAGAGTGATGGGAAGAGAAGAGTATGGAGACGGAAAGGAACTGCTCATGATCCAAAGCATACCACCTCATCAGTGAAGCATGGTGGTGGTAGTGTCATGGCGTGGGCATGTATGGCTGCCAATGGAACTGGTTCTCTTGTATTTATTGATGATGTGACTGCTGACAAAAGCAGCAAGGATGAATTCTGAAGTGTTTCGGGCAATATTATCTGCTCATATTCACCCAAATGCTTCAGAACTCATTAGCCGGCGCTTTACAGTTCAGATGGATAATGACCCGAAGCATACTGCAAAAGCAACCAAAGAGATTTTTAAGGGAAAGAAGTGGAATGTTATGCAATGGCCAAGTCAATCACCTGATCTGAATCCGATTGAGCATACATTTCACTTGCTGAAGACAAAACTAAAGAGAAAATGCCCCAAGAACAAGCAGGAACTGAAGACAGTTGCAATAGAGGTCTGGCAGAGCATCACCAGGGATGAAACCCAGCGTCTGGTGATGTCTATGCGTTCCAGACTTCAGGCTGTAATTGACGGCAAAGGATTTGCAACCAAGTATTAAAAAGTGAAAGTTTGTTTTATGACTGTTAGTCTGTCCCATTACTTTTGGTCCCTTAAAAAGTGGGAGGCACATATACAAACTGTTGTAATTCCTACACCGTTCACCTGATTTGGATGTAAATACCCTCAAATTAAAGCTGAAAGTCTGCAGTTAAAGCACATCTTGTTCGTTTCATTTCAAATCCATTGTGGTGGTGTATAGAGCCAAAAAGTTTAGAATTGTGTCGATGTCCCAATATTTATGGACCTGACTGTATATCAATATTATAGTAGTTATTAATGTTTCTGTTCTTTTTTTGGGGACATTTCTAGCAGTTTCCATTCAGCAGCGCAGGAAAAGCTGGAATTATTTTGCAGCATTTCTTCAGTTCAGGAGACTTTAACCCTGTGTGTGTGTTTCACCATTATCTGACTACGTTAGAGTTTGCAAGTGCATTTAACCTGGGGTTTGTAAGGAACAACTACTAATACATAATTGAGGAACTTGCAGTCCTGTTTATGCAATGCATACAATTAAAATTGACAATTAAATATTACCTTACTTTAGGCACAATTAAGGTTGTCATCGTAACATATTTTGCATCTAAACATCATGTAAGCAGAAAGAAAACTTTCATTTTACAGAAATAATTTTATTTCTTAGACATTATAAAATTATATTACAATTATAGTTATTGTATTTGTAAACCAGTTTATCATTGCCATCGCACATGTATAATTTTAATAAATGCATATTTTAGCTATATTTCTATTTTACTAATATACTTCTCTATTTTTATAAACTAGTTGGAAGATGCAGCCCAGACCAGTCACATCACTGCAGCTAACTCCTACAAGCATGTTGTATGTGACCCCGCAACTTTGCAAAGCAAACTTAAAAACAGACCAGACCAGCAATCCCCTCCCCCCTGCCCCTCTCCAACCACTCATGGTTATTCTTAACTTATTGAATCACTCAAATTACTTGCACCTGATCAATTACTTATTCTTCTTGATTACTCTCTTGGCCACTATGTTCCCTTTCACTTTCTTCTTCACCTTAAGCTCCAGTGTGATTCTCAGACTATCCTCGTCATTTTATCCACATTATGTCTCCAACACCATTAACATTAATCCTTCCCTGCTTTTCTCCCCTCTGCTCCCACAAACTCCCCTCCTTCCCCCAATCACTATTTCATTCATGTCCTAAAGCTCATAAGCAGAAAGGCTTCTGCAAACCCTACACTTATCTCGTCTCCTTGCTTATTTTGCTGGCTCCTGCAGATACATCTTCTAACCGTGACCCCTCACTCAGTGCCTCCTCTCATTTGCCAGTCTCAGTGCCCAGGGCTGCTAACTCTGTTCATACTCCATGTGTTTGAACTTTGCCCTCTGATATGTCTAAATGTACCCCCAGCACTCTGTAAAGCTAACCTCGGACTTTCCACTTGCAGGCTATATTATCTGACCACTAGGGGCAGATAACATATTACATACTTGAGCTAGTCACTTCAAATGACTCCTATGAGGCCCCTTCCCTCTACCAGTAAATAAAACCCTTTCCAAGTTTACACACCTTCTCACCTAAGCAAACGTTCACCTCCTCCTAACCCTGCTACTCATCTGTTATTTTTCTCCATGTTTCTGCCTCTTCCATTCCCTGTAGATTGTAAGTAGTGAGTTTCCAATCTTGTAGGGTGCTTTGGTAAAACACACTTTTTACAAAGATTCTAAGTTAAAAAACAGGGCCCTCCATTTTCTTCAGTTGTTAATATTGTATTTTTCCCTGTTCTCTTCCCCATGTACAGCGGTACAGAATATATTGGTGGATTACAAATAAAAGTTAATAAATAATAATGCATATATTGTTCAGAAAACGAACACCAGGCCAGGGTGTGTCCTAAAATAATGCTGGCAGTTGTAGATGCCACATTCTCATTGAGACAGAAACTGTCTTTATATTCAAAAATTCCTCCTACCTCAGGAAGTTGATCTGTATTATTTTTTTACCTGGCATATTTTAAAGTGTGGTTCTTCAAAACAGAACATTTTAAAAATATGACCACAATGGTCAGTTAAGCTTTACAGACATTTGTATGCAAAAAATATTTTTAATGTTACAACTTGCTGTAAAATACGAATGATCAAAACAATTTGTATGTCTTTAATCCTTTTCATTTTTCAGTCCAAAATGATGAGACACCTACATAGCATGCTATTTATTAGGAAGTGAGCTTATTTTTCTCAACTTGGCAAAAATACGTACTCACAAGATCCTTTCACAGCATGGCAAATTAAAAAGATTGGCATAGATAATACAGAAAATATTGTGTTTTTCTTTTAATTTAAGAATGTTTAGTTTTCAGTAATTGCCAGTAGAATTTGTTAGACCATTTGTGTCTTCTTATGTATTTATTTTATTATAAAACATAGTGTACTGGTAGGTTCATACAGAATAATTGTGAAATCATCAGAGAGGAATCTCCAGCACCCATCAGCACCGAACATGTCCTCATTTGCTCTATATGTACAATAGAAGAAAGTTAGCTATTCATAGTTACATAGTTACCTAGGCCCTCATTCAATTGCAATTTGGCCAATTGAATAGGGCCCTAAATAAGCACATAACATATATTTTTTAAAGAAGTTTTTAGTTAGTAAGCATCTATCCAAAAGCAAGGTTTTCACTAACTAAAAACTTCTTTAAAAAAAATATGCTATGTGCTTATTTAGGGTCCTATTCAATTGGCCAAATCGCAAATGAATGAGGGCCATAGTAATTAAGGTTGAAAATAGACTTTCAGTCCATCAAGTTCAACCTGTTAAGATCTCCTCTGATCTGCAATATGCGGATTAGTTATTAATTAAATTATTGATTAAATAATTATTATTCCTCCAGATATTTATTAAAATATTATTTTAATAATAATATTAGTTTTTACTAAACGTAAAATCAGTCTATAAAACATGAATTAATATTAATAAGGATTTTTTCAATTTAGATTTAAATGTATTTACTATTTTAAGGAGTAACTTCATACTATACGCCAGTAGTTTTCCACTAGCGAGTCCTAGGACAGGTGCTGGTCCTGGCCTGAGACCTTTCTTCTTGTTTTTCAGGAACAAAGGGGGCTGAAGAGAGAAACACAGAAACAGATTTCACAGAATATAAGAAACAAAAATGCCCATCTGGTCTGCATATTCTATCTAAGACACCTAGGCATGTTTGCATTTCTTAACTGTGTTTGGTCCTACCACAGCCCCTGAAAGGTTATTCCACTTATCTACTCTTTTTATAAAGAAGCTCTTTCTCACATTACCCAAAAATCTTCCACCTTCCAACTGCAAATCATGATGTATTGTTCTTGCATTGTATTCTGTCCTCTAGTTAAGTGGTTTTCAACCGCAGGTCCGTGGACCAGTCCTGGTAAACAGAAATTTCCTGCTGGTTCACGAACATTTTTTATTGCAGCTTAACAAATGGTATACAGGCCTCCGTTGAAGCTTTTGACAAAAAGCACAAGTTAAGCCAACAGTCACTAGATGGCGGCGCTAGGTCATGAGTTTGACAGTGAGTGAGCCTTCTATCAGAAATCGAGGGAGGAGGAAAATAGACAGGAGGAAAAGACACACAGGGAAGGAGTGGGGAGACCCAGGGGGGGGGGGGGGGGAGACACACAGGGAAGTGAGAGGAGGGGGAGAGACACAGTGGGTGAGAGGAGGGTGAAGTGTCACAGGGGAGGGAAAGGAGGGGGAAGAGACACAAGGGAGGAGGGGGAGACACACAGGGGAGGGAGAGGGGGAGATGTAGAGGGGAGGAAGAGGAGGGGGAGAGACACAGGGGAGGGAGAGGAGGGGGGAAGAGACATAGAAGTGGGGGGAGACACACAGGGGTGGGAGAGGAGGGGGGTAGACACACAGGGGAGGGAGAGGAGGGGAAGAGACACAGGGGAGGGAGAGGCAGGGAAGAGACACAGGGGAGGGGGGAAAGACACAGGGGAGGGAAATGGGGGAAGAGACACGAGGGAGGGTGGAAGAGACACATGCAAGGGAGAGGGGGAAAAGAGACACAAGGGAGGGAGAGACACAAGGGAGGGAGATGGGGGAAAAGAGACACAAAGGAGGGAGAGGAGGGGGAAATGAAACACAAAGGAGGAAGTAGACAGAGGGAGAGACTTGCAATGAGCGCCAAAGGCGCTTATTGCGAGGCCCATGATGAGCGCCAAAGGCGCTCATTGCGAGGCCCGTGATGAGCACCAAAGGCACTCATTGCGAGGCCCGTGATGAGCACAGAAGGCGCTCATTGCGAGGCCAGTAAAGTAGAGGGGGGGAGAGGCTTTCAATGAGCGTAGGTGCTCATCGCAACGCCAGTAGAGGCTCCCATTGTGTGGCAAACAGCATTGCCAGGATTCAAATTTTATTGCCGTCAGTTTTGACAAGAACGTTGCTCGTTTGATTTATAATTTATAAACACTTCAGTCTTAAAAAGCACACTATGGATTTTTTGCATTAAACAGAAGTTAGTTTAGTTGTATTTTGTCTCATTATTATAATATTAGATTTAAAAAAGAATACACAAAATATTATATAAATAATGTTTTAGTCTATTCATATTCTAAATTTTGTCCTATGCGCTCTATTACATATTTTTGTGTAATCTGCAAATTGGCCAACTAGCAAAATCACTAATTAATATATATCAGGCAAAACAGGCTCCAGCGCTAATTCCTGTTGCAATTCACTGGTAACCATTCCTTTTCACTGATCATATTAACTATGTCTATTTGATGCCTATCCTTCTATCAGTGTCCTATCCACTGAACTATGTTAGAGTCTAGAGACAGACTATGAAGTGTTTAGATTAGTTTAATGTGTGGGACAGTGTAAAATGCTTTACTACAATATACATCTTCTGCCCCATCCTCGTCTACAACTTTGGTTACATAATCAAACGTGTCAGATTAGTCTGACATGTTCTGCCAACAATAAAGCCATGTAATTCATCAGATTTTAGGTATACAATATTTTTTTTCTTTCAATGGTCTTCAGTTTGCCTACTACTGATGTCAAACTTACTCTCCTGAAGTTTCCAGTCATCTGGTATTACCATTAACAATCAGGATTCGTTGCAAAGTTTAGTTAATGGTGCAGCAAGTTCCAATCAAATCTGCCAGTGACAGGTTTTTGGTCTCACATTGATATCTTGTTTTGCTTGCATCTGTTAGAAAAGTCAGCCTTTCAAAAATGTAAGACTTTTGCATGCTTTTGCAGCCTCCACTTGTATACTAAACCATACTAACTCATGATCACTAGATGCTACGCTCTCACCTGCAGATTTATCTGAAATTATATTATTAAATCTAATAATTACATTTCTGGAGAGGTGTAGTTCCATCCTTTGAAGCAAGTTATCTGCTTTTGGACCATTGGGGGAAGGAGTGTGTTACGATCGCTGTTTCAATTGGGCTCAACCAGAACCTAGTTCTGACCCACCCAGCGATACGTGATGGTTCTTGTTATTATCCCTGCTAGCAGAGACAATACCAGACCTTTATTGGACCCTCAGGACAATCACAGGAACCCCTATGGTCAGAGTTAACCCTTACCTCAAAAATGAGCACACATTTAAAATTATGTATGACATCTTGAGCACCTTTATCCTTCTGAATCCCCAAAGTTTTATACATTTCCCCACCGCCCTCTTCACTGATAACCAAAACATACACACATGTCCTTTGTAGATGCGTTCACACATCATGGACACTAAATAGGGGATGGATCTCATAGTACCTGAAACACTATATCAAAGGTAAGTTTTAAAAGCTACATTAATTTTAAATGTTGATTTCATTGCTAGATAAACAAATGAAACCCTATAGAATATGTTGGCTTGTTACAAATAAAGGAATAATAACCCTACAGTATAATGACTATAGTGGAACTTAATACTTATTAAAACACTGAATGTTTTTATACTTTCGAACTTCACAAAACATATCTGTAAACCAAAAATTTCCATAGGAGAAAACTGAAAAAGCAGAATAATTGTAAAAGGTAAAATGAATGAGAGTTGCTATAATCACTGGAGCTTAACCTGATGCAGCCTTGCCAAATCTCATTTATTAGAAGGGCATAGTCCTTAAACTGCATTTCTGTTCAATTAGTTTATATTGGTTAATGAGGTCAAATTGAACTTAATTTCAGACACTTCACTAATATATAAATTATATTGGATATTAAGAGCCATGAAACGATTTAAGGTAATTGTTGTCTGACTACACTACTCAAATATCTAGCGTTACATGAAAACTGTTAAATGTCAGAAAGATATCCATTTTTCTTGCTGAAAACATGCACATTTTTATGGTAGGTAAGGATTTAATGCATGAGTAACAAGAAACTCCTGTCATATTATTTCTTAGGATTTTATAATGTCTTTACTGGGTATTAGGAAATTACAGTCTGTCTATAAGTCCTAAAACATTTGTTCCAACCCAGAATGATCAAAGGAGCTGTGCTGGTTATTTGATGTCACAGTGTGAATCTTATCTCTTCACACCATCCCTGTTCTGTTCATCCTGTTTGTCTCTATAATGTGATGTAATGCCAGATCCCCATGTATATATTATACAAGAGTTTTCAGTCTTTATTTCATACCTTGCCTGGCCATTAAATGTGCCATGTTCTAAACCATTATTTTTCTTTTTTTTTTTTACTTAATGTTCATTTGGTTTTCAGAATACCGTTTCAGCATACTATGACTAATGCTATAAAAAACAAATGTTATTATTATCACTCCTTATTTATAAAGCACCAGCATTTTCTGTAGAACTATATACAAGGTAGAATAAAGTATAGTGGTTACAAATAGCAAATTACGAGAATAGGGACACAATACAAATGTGACAAATTGGTCACAAGAAAATATAATTGCAATGATCATATTCCTGGTCTGGTCACTTTGAGCCTCATTCAATTGCTGCGATTTAGAGATCCGGGTTCGCAAGTTACTTTGCTATTCAATTGGTTTCCGCTTGCAGACTCCGATCGAGTTACGGCTCTGAGCCTCGATTTATAGCGATTTGTCAAATTGTGAGTTTCTTCCCTCCAAGCTTTTGATCTTTCAAGCCTGCAAGAGTTACGATCTCTAAAATCTCAAATCGCTATTCAATTGCTTCGATTTTCCCTTGCTAACCACTCCGTCAAGCCCGCAAATAAGTCGAACCAGAGATTAATGGGACTAAGGAGGTCTCAGAAAGGGCTTAATGACAAAACGGAGCACTTTAAAAGCAAATATAAAATCAATACAGCACTGTAAATGATGGGGAACCACAATGGGTGAAATAATTAAGTTCACAACATTCTTATGCTCGCACATCACCAAAATAAAATACTTTATTTCATGTTTCATTTCTGTCCAAAGTCCTACGGGCTTCAACATCCAAGCCCATAGGACTTTGGAATCCAACCTCTGTATTTCATTGAAGTCCTACGAGCTTGAATAATAAGTTACGGACTTGGAGGTAATTAAAGACCGTAGGACATTTGGACGGAAATGAAACATCAAATAAAGTATTATATTTTATTATATTATATTATATTATATCATGTCACCCATTGTGTTCCACATCATTTACAGTGCTGTATTGATTTTATACTTGCATTTAAAGTGCTCCGACTTGTCAGGATTGAACCACGAGTTACGGACATGTTCAAGCCCGCAAATGCTACTGTCGATAGCATGGTTTCCGGCTATCGAGACAGGTGCCTAAGTTGCGGGCCCGGCCAATTGAATAACATCACTAAAGTAGACCAAATGGATCGCAGGCATTTGCCTGTTTGCGATCAAGTTGCGAGCCCCAAATTGAACAAGGCTCTTTGTGTCTCTTACTTTCTCCTCCTTTGCATGGTATCATTACCATGTCATAACTTGCAAGTTGTGCCCATGACCTCACATGTATCTATTTGCTCTGCTTTTTGCACCTTTTTTCATAATACAGGGTGGTACAGAAGTCCTTGTGCAGCTTTAAACTTTAGACAAAAACAATAGAAGCACAATGTAAATGAAATAATAAAAGCTGAAATTTTAACGTTTTATAGCAACACAGATGGATATGTTTTAACCTTTGACATAACCACCACCAATTGTGACACATTTTCTAAACCAATTTTTCAACTCGTTGAAAACATTCCTTGGTCAAAATTAATTAACAACATTAATGCATACACAACTTTAAACTTTAATAACTTTATATGTACTTATGACAGAAGCACACTGGCATGTAAAAGGTGAATTTTTAAAGTTCCGCAAGTTGTTCAAGTTGTTTGTGTGTTGTGCCCATTATGGTGCTTATTTAGTTTCTCGGTATTTGGGTTGCTCAGTTGTTTTGCATTAGCGTTGTTGTTAATCATTATCTTGTGTCTGACTACACATTGTGACCATTGGCTTAGTGTTAGACCATACTACACTTGTGCTCCCTGACCTCTTGACTTGCCTCTTCACCTCTTCTGATGTCTGACACCCTTACCTTGGCTATTGTTTATTGGTCCTCCTTTATATGCTGCCGTCCTAATTGTTGGACAGTATCCTTACCTCGCTTTCACCTCTGGCCCCTGTCTGTATCTACTTTTTGATTATCCACTCTTGCTACTTGCCTCCACAATAGTGTCTTCTAGTGTACATAGTAACAATAAGACACAAAATAAACTATATGCAATTAGAAAAAAGAAGCTTAAAACATCTTTGGCTTAGTATATGACATTTGTGAAGATCTAAGTGGGTGAAAAATTAAGGCAATGGATGGACTTTTTATTTAAAGTATGAATTTCCAACTAGCATTTAATAAATGTTATTTTTAATTGCATGTTTATATAGCTTTGTAACTAAGACTGATTTAGAGTTTAATCATTATTCAGTCCAAATACAAATGTTAGAATTGTATATTAAAAGGTATTGTTGTTTAAAGTCTTAAATCTTCTACGCTAGTAGAAACATCTGAAGAAGCCCTACTGTGGGTGAAACGCATTAAGAGATATTACTACAGTAATAATTACTACTGTGTCTCCATGGTAACAAATACTTGTGTCATCACGTTACAATGCCACCTCTTCTGGGAGCTCAGAGAGAATCCAAAGCTGCAGTTATGATCTAGGAGAACCTAAGCGGTGACTTTGCTTTGCACAAACTATTGTGTTTAAATAATACCTTAGAAACTTCAAGATTGCTCCAAACAACATGTATGATCCTACATGTTTCAATACTCAGGGACTGCAAAGGCTGCAGTGTACATCACTTCTACCTAGCTCAGTGCTACCTACCTAACAGCAAACACAAACGGTGCTGACTTCCCAAACATGATAACCAAAAAAAATATTTTGAAAAGAGAAATACTATGTTGGCCTAATCATATTAAAATGCTGAAATAATGGGCTTGGATGGATTTGAAGTACAAGAGGAAGAGGAAGTGATGGTAGAAAAGAAGACAGAAACTGCAAAAAAAATAAATGTAACAGGACAGTAATAGAAGAATTCTGACACAATTTCCCACCTAAGTGTTTAAACTTTGACAATGGTTAAAGGGGTCATATTTTTTTATTAAGTTATGCAAAATAGTTTTTGAATGGAAAATAAAATACAGCTTCTAATGTATTACATTTCATATGCAATTATACGGATGTGGGATCTACCATTTTGGTTTCTGGTACTTAACTTCCTGGATAGGAGGAGACTGTGAAAGAAGACAAATTTATATCTATACATTGGGAATATACCAGAGTATTCAGAAGCTCTTAAGAAAGTAGCAAAAAAAAATAATCTGACTAAAAACAGATGCCCGCAATAAAGAATAATTTGGTATAAAGTCTAAAAATTCAAAGTTATTCAAAAGACCATATAGAAAAGTTTTGACGGTGGTTCTTTAATTGCTGCTCTTTTAATGAACACTAGACAAATGCTAATTACATCTGCATTTAAGAAATTGCTGTTTCAGTCACCAAGGTATATGTTAATAAACAAGATCTAACACTGAATGCTTCAATACATCCACAGTATAATTTAAGTCTATAATAAAATAAGTATTTATGAAGACACAGAACAGTGAATGATAAAAAATAAAATAGATGATTTTCCACATGCCTACACAGTTTTAATTTCAACATAACCACATGGTAATGACTATGATGTATCAAGAGATATTTTTATCTGCTCAAGGCAGCACATGGCTCGTGTAATTGCAAATTATACTCTGGCTCTGACTGACTACATATGCTTCAATATACTTAGTAACCAAAATTCTAGAAAAAAAAACATAAACCAGTGGGATTTTAACAAAGTTGTAAGAAAAACAAACCAGAGACTTTTTTGGCTGGTCAGTAAATTATATCAGCATATCATTTATAAGTGTAGATGTACATCTATGCTATTTTAGAAATGAAACAGTACTCAAGCGAGTTAGTGTTGATTGACTGAGAACAGGTGGAATGTGTATTATTGATATTTATAGTATAATGAAATGAATCTTCCTAATGGGCACATCTGCTTTATCTAACCAGCATCTTCCATTCCTTAATACAATTATTATAATTAACTTTGTCATTTATAGGAGAAATAGTCTAAACAGCTGCAATCAATGGCTACATCAGATGTGTCAAGAATAAAAATGAATTATTTAGTAAGACGTCACAACGTCATTATACGATTTTAATTCATTCACATAATGCCAGATTCCTTGAATTATCCCTACATCTGTTTCACTCTTCCAAAATAAGTTTATTAGAAGGCAAAAAGCTGATCTATTCACAAAGTTGCCAGGCAAATAGCACTAGAAAATATTTATTTAAAGGGCATTGAACTTGTGATACTACTACACACCATCATGTAGAGCAAATAGAATCAAGTGAAGAAGCTATAACAATCTAACTATCTAGGAAGTGAAAAAAAATGCTAGTGCAATATACACTGTAGCTGGTTTTGAAGAAGAAACAAACTTATCATTAGGGTGGCAGGGTCCCTTTAAATAGTACAAATACGTATAAATGGTGTATTGTAATTAAAAAGTGACACTATGTCATTTACATTGACTTTGAAGCTGCAGGGAAGTGGCAGTACACTCTGCCACCAATGTTATGCTCTTTGTAAAGATGGGATAAATCAGGGATACTGCTCTCACTTTCAGTTATGTATTCCAAAGGATACAGAAATGGCGAACCTTTTGTGAAGTAACCTGATCCATATAGTGAATATGGTGAAGGCCAAATTGATGCAGTTAGTCTAGTACAAACTACAACATTGTTCATTATTACCTGTTAATTGATTTTATGTAGTTGTAAAAACTTATAATAAATCTTATTACTAGATTCGTTTTTTTAAGACTTTGGCATCTTGGAAAGCTTTTCTAGGCGATAAACACATGGCTTGAGCGGAAAGAAATCCTCTTAAAGGAATTCATTAAAATAAAAGTAAGAGCAGGCACCATACCAACATTCAGCATTAAGGGAGCGGAGAAAACAAAGGCCAGCGCTGCGGCGTGAGAACAGCTCAAATTGGATTTCTGGATCAGGTACTCGTGTCCTAATAATATAACAAGGAATCTAAACCACAGTGGAAATTCAAAAATGTTCTGTACTCTTATTCATTTCTCTCTAAAATATTCTGCTTACAACATTAAGTTGAAATAATTGAAATTAAATAACTACTCTGAGATTTATTATGTAAAGTAAAATAAACTTAATTCAAAGTTGATTAGTGTCATTCCAGTGAAACAGAGATAATATCCTTTTGATATATAATAAAATTGATTAGGTAATTCAACAGAAATTAAGAGAGACAATGTAGAGACAGAAATGATGATCGTTATCAATCATGTAGAGAATTGTGTTGGTATAGTTAACATATTTAAATTGTAACTGGCATGTTTAAAATTATAGGATCTTTTTAAAGCATCACTTTTTCAAAACAATAAAAAATCTTGGAGATAAATACCACTTTCTTTACTTGTCAACAAATCCTGTGTCACTTATAAGCACATCATGCTGCTTAGCAAAAGAGTATATACGTCAAGGGTTATTTTGGTTACTAAGACTGTTTTGCTTTCCTCAGGAAATAAATTGATATTTTAAACTTTTGTATAATTTAACTTTTAGAAGAGGTAATTTTTTTAAGTTATACCTGGATAATGCTGACATACTGGTGGGCTGTTGGCATCAGGCTCTAATTTTACTGATTGGCTATTATATATTTTTGTAATGTTTGGTTACTTATTTATAATAGTCATTGTCTTAGTACTTCAATATTGGTTATGTGGGCTGAAAAGGACCAGCAAAAAAAAAAAATATATATATATATATATTATATGCAATTTTAAAAATGATACTGTTGTTTTTTCATTTATATTAAAAATAATAATTTATTTATATATTTATTAGACAAGTGTATATAGCAATAATGTTTATACTTATACCACAGGCTTCAGGGCAGTGTGTGGTTTTGACCGACTAGTCAACTGTGTGAACATTAGCACTTGAGAAAGTTTCAATTGTAGTAGGACACAATTTGGGGTTGTTTGAACTACGACACACTTCAACGCAATAGAAAGCAAAGTATTGTGCAACTTCCAGTGAATCTTAGGGAGAAAAAACTCTATTGGCGTGAGCTCATACAGATGATCTTTTCAATTAAGGTTTATTGTCATATTGATCATATGTCTTAATACACCAAGCAATCTAACTAGCATATTCTATGTTATGTATTTATTTTCATCAATTAAATTTTACTTCATTATTTCAGTTTTGTTTCTATTTTATGCTTTGTATATTTTTCTACATTTTTAAGAACAGCAGTGAGAATCATAACTACTGATCTTAACTGTGGATAACCAGATTAATTTTAAGACATTTGAAAAATGTAACTATAAATAATTATTGTCTGATTCTGTTTGTTAGTAGTGCTGAGATTTTAGGTTGTGTACTTGTGTTCTGGCTTATCTCTTATATCGGTTTTAGTTATTTGTACTGAAAACAAGGCAATAAAAACTATACAAGTTTACTACATGTACTAATGTGGACACACACACGTCAGCTTTATCCTGAACCAACAAGCTCTAAACAACATTAGTCAACCAGATTCAACATGCTAAACGTAAAGGGGGTCAACTAGATACACATTTTCCAGGTTCTACAACGTTTTGATACCTAATACCAATTGTGTACCTCTATAAATACTCTTTATAGCAAGTCTATAGCCCAAATCATCTCATTGGGTTTCTTCACTCCCATTTAGTATATATGAAAACATTAGGCCTAGTATAAACAAAAACTTTACTACAGAACATATTTTATGTTACCAGTTAATTACAATCATACTTTCTAGGCATTACAAACACTCAATTAATTACTAATGAACAGATCAGATCTCCAATGAAAATGTGATCTTCAAGACAAAGGCGGGTTTACTTATCATAAACTTCAACATTTAATTTTTCAACAAAGATTAAGACACAACATATTTCAAAATGACTTGGTATAAAGGCCAGACCTTCTCTCTGCTTTATGACATGATCTTCACAGCTAATGCCCCCTTCCCTCTACTATATGACCAGATAATTATCTTTATTAACAAACAATGCACCTGAGAACCATGTCCGCAATAGTCTTGTTGCTTTTGATTAAAAGAAAACCTATATAAAATGCTATTACAATGATAGTACTCTTGCGATTAAAAAAATAAGATTGAGACTCCTAAAATTCACTCTCATAGCAGACCTAGAAGGTAACATCTGGTTGGAATACCAGAGGGTAGAGGAGTATTGGAAAAAGGTCAATTAACTCAGTGAGATGATTATCAAGATTCACCGGCTGTAACGGCATCATGGTGATTCTATATTTCTACAAGCTTGACTGGATGGTATAAAGGTTACATATGATTGCTTAAATTAATTAAATGATCACTGTAGTTCAAGAAAAAAGGCAGTATTTGTGAAATATGTAACAAACATTTAACATTAGTGGCTGCGCAAGTCATGGAACAATTAAAAAATGTCAGATTTTCTCAAACAAAATTGAACAGACAAATTTGTGTTTGTTATATAATTTTCTGAGAGCTTGATCACCAATGGAGAGGAGGGAATAAGGAAAAATCAAGAGGCTTTCTTACATAATTGGATGTGCTTGACATTGACACTACCCACGTCCCCCTCACAGTCTAGAAGTAAACTATACATGCAAACATTGATTTCATGAAATTTGAGCAACCCTCTCACACACAAAACTTTCACCAAAATATAATAGATGCCTCCATTGTTCAGCAGAAACCGCCTTTTTTCTTCTAATTAAAAACTAATTTTATGACTTATTTTTCTGGCTGACAGATGCTGGCCAGAACCTGATCTAAGGCTATATAATATTTTAGAATACCGTTCATATGTTCAGGTGTTTCTGGGGCAACCAATTGTGCATCCAATTATTTATTTCCATTTCCCTTTGTGTTTGCCCAGTTGTTATTCTCAGAAGCCTGTCATGCATACATGTCTTTTCTTCATGGTTTGGCTGTCTACAAGCATCTTCAAAGACAGCATTCAAATATTGATTACTTTACTGATCTTCTGAAACCAAATAATAACGTTGAGTGGAAACCATAAATCACATGTCCAGCCTCAGGAGAATCTTGAAACTATTTTATTTTCAGAAAATTGTATTTAGACTTACCAGACGGAATTGTCTTTAGGGATATAATGCTTAATTATTATATATGTCATTGAACCAGCATCTCTTCTTATTTGTATGAATGATATTGTTTTGTTGATGTGTTGATGGTTTATTTTGTTACAATTGTGAGAAATCTACTCGGGGGAATGCTCAAAGAAAATAGATTTTTGTTAGTTTTATTCTATATTTATCATAGCTTCTACTTTTGATGTCTAATTTTGATTTCCTGGTCTAAATACAATGGTTCAGATTAATTATTATACTTATTTTTAGGTTTGTTCACGAATAGAGTAATACAGTATTTATATATTTATAGTAGTGACATAGAAAGCTTTCGCCTGAGAACTGCATCCATTATAACACAATATAAAAGAGACTTGCACAATCTTACTCCATCAGAAAGAACTGCCATAAAGATTTTTAAAAAACAACCCCAACATCACCATCAAACCGACAGACAAAGGAGGTGCAGTTGTTATCATGAATACTCAGGACTACATAAATAAAGCCAACAGACAACTGTCAGAAAACACTTACTACAAGAAATTGAACCAGGACCCTACCGAAAAATATACTCTTCAACTTAAGAAACTCCTCAAAACATTCCTTAAAAATATACATCAGGAGTTAGAACAACTCATCCCCACCAATCCCACAACTGTGACTTTCTACCTACTGCCAAAAATCAACAAACCAGGCAACCCAGGGAGACCAATTGTTACAGGTATGGACACACTGACTGAACAGATATCTGGATTTGTTGAAAACATCCTTAAACCATTAGTTTGTAACACCAGTAGCTATATACAAGACACCTCTGACTTTCTCAACAAACTCAGTTATATTAAAGACCTACCTGCTAACACACTACTTGTTACTATGGATGTAGAGTCTCTTTACAGTAATATCCCACACAAAGATGGCACTGAGGCATGCTTTAAGTTTCTTTCAACAAACAAGCAAAACAATAAATATGGCCCAGGTATTATTGTTAAACTAATAGAATATATCCTTACCCACAACTATTTTTTTAACCAAGATACCTACCTACAGATGATGGGGACTGCCATGGGTACCAAAATGGCTCCACAATACGCAAATCTATTTATGGCCAATCTAGAAGAAACATCCATTTACAAACCATACAAATACTACCGTTACATAGATGATCTGTTCATCGTCTGGACTGAAGGAGAAAACAAACTCAGAGACTTTCAAAAATTCATTCAACACCTTCCATTCATCTATAAAACTTAAAATTGATTTTTCCACATAACAGGTAAACTTTCTAAACACTACTATATCCATCACCACTGGCACTCTCCACTCATCTATATATAGGAAACCTACAGACAGATGTAATTACCTACACAGCTCCAGTTTCCATCCCTCCCACACCAAACAAGCCATCATCCCTAATCAAGCTATTAGATACCATCAGATTTGCTCAAACACTGGAGACCCTGATAAAAATGTAAAAACACTGTCTGAATCTTTCAAACAAAAGGGTTACAAACCCCGTATTATTACCCAAAAAATAATCACTGCCATCAAAATACCCAGTAAACACCTATTAAAGTACAAAACAAAAGAAACTACTTCACATATACCTTTAGTGACCACATACTATCCAATTTTAGAGAAAATTCAAAGATTTACAACTATTACTAATTGAAGATACTGAATTAAAATATATATTCCCAAAACCTCCCATCCTTGCATTTAAACAACCACCAAACCTGAAACAAAAACTTGTCAGCAGAAAATTAATGAACAACTGAATACAAAAAATGGAACTAAACCATGTAACAAATGTGCCTGTAAATTATGCCAACATATTTGTAATGATGATACAGCCACACATAATAACAAAAACTATAACATCAAAGGATCATATTCATGTACATTGTCTAATGTGGTTTATATAATACAATGTACTTTATGTGACACAGGCTGTTACATTGGAGAAACCGTCCAAAAAATAATTACAAATTTACACAGGCATTTAATAAGAAAGCAAATTGAAGACAGTTATTGTAGCCCAGTAGTACACCATTTTAGCCAGAATGATCACTCCATCCAAAACTTAAAAGTCAAAATACTCAGAGGAAAATTTAAAAACATCCAAAAGAGAACAGCATTTGAAAAAAGATGATCACATTCTTCAACACTAAAAATACAGGACGTAATATAGACTTGGGTTTTCTAACACATTATCAGAATTTCATGTGATTTGTTCCTCTTACAGACTTAGAACTCTTAGTGAGGTGTTTGTCCAACAGAAAAGATATCACTGTGGACTACAGTGCTCTACTTTTTCATGTATATATTGATGTACATGTGTAAATATATATTTCCATTGCTATTGTAAGAAATTAACTAATATTAAATAATTAATGTATAATTTCTACAAGTAATAAGTTCTTTTGGACAAATCAATAAACTAGCATACCCATAAGTTAATTAAAAAGGATATATTTTATAACAATTGTGTGTTTGTATCAAGACATTAGACCTCAGGTCTTTTTAGTATTCCCACAAATATATATATTTTATATATATGTGTATAAATTAGCTATATGTGTTAGTAATTAGCTAAAAAAACAAGTCTGTGTGTGGGAAAAGACAACAGGGGAGAGTAGCCGTGCTCCAAATAACTCAGAGAATCACAAAGGTCTTATTTACAGTAAAAACAGCAAGTCTTAAGTGTACATTTTTAGACAGCTGAATACAAGACTCTAGATGGGTGTATATGAGTGTAATGTTATCACCTGTATAGAAACCAACAGTCTAATTTCAACTTATACCCATGTATGACGTATAGAGAGGGTGGGTCATGAGCTACAATATGATATAAAAAGCCAAGTATCTATGGAAGAGAGGGCAACCAGCACGGGCACCCAGCACAGGCACCCAGCACAAGCACACACTGGCCCAGGTTGAAGGAGCCTTCATGCAGTCCAGAGAGGGAAGTGTGCCAGATGAGCCCAGCTGAGCAGAGCCTGATCCTGACCAAAGAAAACCTGATGGAGGCTGAACTTCCAAAACTGCCCACAAGTGGTATTCTGTATCTTTATATAATGTAGAATTCATATCAGTATTATATTTGTAAATATTGTCTTAATACTTCTTGTCTGTTATCTGTTTTGTCTAAAACCCATTGTGTAACCGTATATTCATGTATGTAAAATATATCCTTTTTAATTAACTTATGGGTATGCTTGTTTATTGATTTGTCCAAAAGAACTTATTACTTGTAGAAATTATACATTAATTATTTAATTATTAGTTAATTTCTTACACTGTGTTGTGTTTATTCCCCATTTATGTATTTACCTGATGAGGTCAGACGCTGTTTCTACTCTCTCTGCATCTGCTGTTATTATTCAAACTGAGTGTTCCATCTCATGTAGTATTGCTTGAGACTTGATGAAGAGAGGTTAAACCTCTCGAAAGCTCGTCATTATAAATAAGACGTTTGTCCTATACAAAAGGTATCAAATTATATTGCAATACTCATTATTGATCTATATATATATATATATAGATTAATAATTACTAAATTCTATATATATATATATATATATATATATATATATATATATATATTGTGACAGAGTGCTACCTAGAGGTTGGTGTGGAGGCGCAGTGGAGTGCAGACCAGCAAGGGGATGGTTAACCCTGGCTTTCAAAGCAGCACACAAAGGCCTGGGTGTGATAACTCCAGTAGGTCTGTCTGTGAGACAGATTGCAGGGGCATGCTTGGAGCTGCCTAGGAGGCACAGGCCCAGGTGAAGGAAGGTCTGAGCTGGAGTTTTTCAGCAGAGGCCGGTACTCAGAGTTTGAAAGTCTGGAAATATTGCAGTCTATAAGGAGACCCTAGAAGGTGAAAACCCAGGAGGGGAGCTGTTGTAAAAGACAACTATATTCATTTCTGAGATACCCCAGGGCAGAGACTGTGAGTAGAAACTATTTTCTGAGAGAAGAGAAATAGTTGTTTCAAGTAAAGGGTCCCTGGTGAGAGCATGTCAAAGAGAAGGGTGGGCCTGTGTTCTATCCCTGATACAGTGTGAGGACTGTAGTAAATGATAGTGATTCAAACTATCTGAAGAAGAAGCTGCATTTATTTCTGTTTATGTTATTTTCGAGTGCTGCTGGGTCTTAATAAAACATGGAGTGGAATGAAAAGTCTCCTGTGTACTCCATAAAAGGGAGAAGAGTTGGTCAAAACCGGGCACTGATTCCGCAAGCGGAAGTGTCCTGTCACAATATATATATATATATATATATACTAGTGACTTGTCCATCAAAAATGACGGGGCAATAACATTTTAAGCCATGGCAATACTGTTTGCCACACAATGTAAGGCTTTTGTTCCTCTGTAGACCTTCGGGGCTCATTGTGACCCCCGTGCTGAGCGCTTTTGGCGCTCAGCACAGGGGTCGCAATGAGCGCTTTCGGCGCTCATTGTGAGCCTATCCCATCGTGTACTTCAATTGTCCGGCTTTGCAACGATCACCTGTTGCGGTCATGGTGAAGACAGATATATAAATACAGTGTAAAATGTGAAAAAAATGGGAGTACAGTGAAATAATAAAGTAATATGAATTAATAAATAAATATACTTTACCTATTTATATTTAATATGCAGCAATCAATATTCTGAAGAGCTAACAATCTATTTGGATTTTCCTGAATCTGATCTGAAAATGTACAGTTGGAGTGTTGATCATGTGAGGAGAAAGCGTCAGCAATGTGTCAAGTGTGCAGTGTAAATAGGCTGCGTGCGCAAGGCCAAACGGTTTGTTTAGGCGGGTAAAGCGGCTTTTAGAATCCTTACGAGTTGTAAGTAAGTGTTGTAAGTAAGTGCGTTTTTTTTCTATGTGTTACTTGGCTTGCAAGCATTTTCTGTCCGGTGTAATGGTATAATTTCTATGTACTACATTCCTGGCTAACTCGTACGTGCCTGGCGGTGATTTTCGCGGCTCTGTGTCCTTTAGCCTTGTTTTAATTTTTTTTGTCCGTCATTTTTCTTCTTGATTAGGTGATTTTCAAGTGGCGAAACTTCTTAAATGCAACTTAAATTTGCGTACAAGCTCACTCCCAGACTTCCTGGCTGTCCCACCGTGCTGTGTGTGATGTTTGTTTTATGTGGTATTTTTGGTGTGGTTTTGGTGTTTGTGGATGTGCGCGGTTTGGCTGTTAACTTCGTATTTTTGCAACCTATTATTTTTTTTTTCCTAATGTTCTGCGGGTCGTAATTGTTGTTTGTAAAAGTCCCTCTTGGTGTTTTCTGCGCTTCGGGGTCGTGTAGCCTCGTTTTAATTTTTTTCGGTTGACATTTTTTTTACCGCTTAGCTGATTTTCAAGTGACGAAACTTCTTAAATTTCGACTTTTAATTTGCGTGCAACCTCACCCCCAAACATCCTGCGCCATTAACTTCAGATTTTTGGGACCTCGTATTTTTGATTTTTCTAAGTCCCGTGGGTCATACTTTTTTTGTCTAAGTCCGTATTTTTCGTAAGTCCTGCTTTTCTGGGTTGTGAGGCGCCGTAGAGCCTCCACCTCCGCAAATGCGGACACTAGCTTCGCAAGGGTCCGCATTTGCGGCCTGCAATGAGCCTTTGGCTCATATCAGCCGACGTAGGAGACTCCACCTCAGCAAATGCGAGCTCGCAAAGCGTGATGACGACTCGCAGTTTGACAATTATAATATGTGATATATATATCTATATATATAGATATATATATATATGTGTGTGTGTTCACATTTGGATGTCTAAAATAAGTTAAAAAAATATATTTCCTGCTCAGAATTCCAAGCAATACAGTCATTGCACTGCAACCTGGGAAAATGGGCAGTCCCATGCAAATGGGTCCACAATGCTTTTTCACTCTTTAATCCAATACAACTTTATAAATGTGGCTCCTTTTAAGCACAGCTTTAAATCATAGCCTAAGGATGGATTATTATGCACGTTAAGATACCTACCCACAGACAGCTATTTCGGTCTAGGGGGTATATATAAGTTTAATGGATTATAAATGCATTTGATAGAGGGGAATCAGTAGTGTATGATTTTCTGCGTGAAAAAATACCAAATTAAATATTATTAAACTGCCCCTGAAGTTTGCTAAATCTCTTGAGTTTGGTAGCTATAATATTGTTAAAATCTGCAAAGGCAGTTTGTACAGCAAGGCATCATGGAATGTGTAGTCCCATGCACAAGAAAACAATGAGGAGTCAGACACTGCTCTGTGTATTTCTGCATTGTGCTGTTTTTGGCTTGACGGTTAGTACAGGGTTAAAAACAATACCTAAATGCAGTGTTTCTATTGGTAGGTACACTGTGCCTATGTAAGCAGCTTTGGGGGTGTGGAAAACAAATTTTATTTTGAAATAAAATAAATCTGTATGTGTATATAATGACTCAATGTAATATGTGTCTGATATAAGCAGAATGTGTCAGATTAAAGAAAGGGAAAAACAGGGAAACTTGCATATACCGTTGAACAAATCTCATCAGTTGTGGGGCTGGTATCGAAATCATGCTATAGTATTTGTGGGAAGACTATTAACCACATTGTCGTTTAGCCTATAATGATATATATACTGCGTATAGTTTTGGAGGAATTTAAAGTGAACAAAAAGCACTGTGCTCTTTTAATGTGATTAATTGAGCTGCTAAACACCCTATTGTATATACAGGTATAATTAATCATCAAGAAGTAACTATTGGACTAAATGTTCTTGTCTTCTTTCACACAATGGTCACCGTAAATAATATAATTTCAGGTCAGTGGTGCTCTATAATTATTAAAAATCACAAATCACAAACATCCAACTGTTACCCCATTAATCATGAAACTATGTACATGTTATACAAGTGACGTGTTTTAAAAATAAGTAGCTCAGTATTTTTTAAATGTATTTTGTTAATTACATGATTGTGACAAATGATTTAAAGACATTAGGCAAGCTAACCTAAAATGTCCATATTTATAGTTTCTCTTTTCATCCTGCTCCCACTTAATTAGACAGATAAAGAAATATCACTATTTGAGACACCATCACCCTAACAACAAACTATTGTAGTGTATTTACAAGTAAAGCTAATATAGTTTATTGGGCATAGACTATTAAAAACAGTATGCAGCTAAAAAAAACAATTGTTAATATTTTTCATATTTTCGAATCTGTCAGTTTTCCCCTTAAACACAGCTGCTTATCTCCTACCTGTGGCAGTGGACATGGCCAGCTATGCCTGGAAGCTGGACTTAAATAAATAAATCTGACCAGTCCTGGTTCTGGTTCAAACATAGCAAGCTCAGTAAAGGGGGTGGGTCCTGGATGGCTCATGCTCACTGGGAGAGGCCTTTGAGGGAACTACTAACAGGTTACAATATAGGCTAGGCTCTGCGATAGAACATTTAAGAGGGGTTTCCACATCTACGGGCTCTCTGGTGGCTGACGAGGCCAATGCAGGACATGCAGAGTCAACTGCAGTGGTGGCACTGGAATACTTGTTCTGTGTTGGGTGCTGCAGTGACACCATTTTTTGTACATCTCCTTTTCGCCTCAAGATCAGCCCTGCATGTGGTTCGAAAGAGGAGATAGCCTGGTGAAAGAGACACAGGGAAGGGAGAGGAGTGGAAGAGACACGGGGGGGCACATCAAATATTATCCCGTAATTTTTGATGCGCAAGTTGCTAGTTATGTATTAACAGTAATATATACAATGCTGAGAGTGTTAATGGAAAACTGCAATACCCTAGCAAGAGGAGTTGATTATTTGAATTATGCATTGATCATTTATTAACTTATAACAGCAATATTCAATCGTTTTCAAAGCAGAGAATTATCTCCTCCCTGATCCGGTCATTAATTGGAGAGTGGGTAAGAGACAAGTCTTTTGTAAGAGAATAAATAATCATTGACAGACAACTGCTCCAAAAGTAAAAGGTAAAACTCTTTAATACGACAAGTATCCCGCCATTTTTTACCTATTAGCGGAGGAACGGTGGGGAGGATTCAGGAAGCTTTGTTAGATAATTAGATTTGATTGACATTGATAACGTATCTCTTCCCTATCACAGGCCCAAAAGCAAGCAAATTGTATCAATAGATGCAAGCTTTGCTCTCCAGAAATACTCAGCTATCACCAACAACTTCCACCAAAGTATCATGGATGCCTCAAGGGTCCTGCAGTTAATTAATATTTGTGAGGTGCTTATTTGCATAGAAATGCAGAAACAATAACATGGATTTTCCCAAGAATGATGCACAATGATCTACTACAGGAGTGACCACGGCACCCATTTGTCCCCACACATGTAAGAAACTCAAATATATCAGAAAAAAAAAACAAAAATCCAAATATATCAGAAACAAAAAACATATTAGATTCTCTACATACTTTTTACATTAACTGAACAATTACTAGACAGAAATTAACTCAGTCTTTTCTATACCAGTAGTTTCTCAAGAATGATAAGACAATTTATGATGGTATGCTCTACAAATAGCCAGCTTGTTAACACAGTCAATAGGATTACAATATTGTAAGCAAGTGTAATCCACCATAATAAGCCACTGTAATAACAGAATGTCATTAAATGGTAACATGAATTAAAGGAACTTTGAATTCATATCTTCATTATTTTTTATGAGCAAGAATATATAAAGGACAAACGTGTACAATTGACCATTGTAATGAATATAAAAGAAAAGTGTATGTGCGTGTTTGTTGGGGAGAGACAATTAGTCAGGGAATGTGGCCAGTTCTGCCTTGGATGCAGGCTGGGCTATGATGTCATTGCCCCCACCGCCTACAGAGAGGTAACAGCTGTATTGCTGCCCCTCTGCCCCCATCCAGTTGTTTCCATAAAAGTAATAAATTACAATGCATTCGCTCAACTATGTAAAGCGACATTGGCATAATACCCAGGAATATAAATCGCTTTAGTGCTTCACACTATTAGTACCATATATCAATAAATATAGGGCTAATACTCTTAAACAACTATAGTGGTACCTCTTTTCTCATCTTGTTCGGGACTCGACACGTCTCACAGAGGAAAAATTAGCTTGGACGTCGACGTATCAGATTGAAAAATTTGCTTGCAACTCAATGCTTACTCGGAAGTTGACACACTCGTGACAACCCACATCCTGTCTTTCAGGAAGTGGAATAAACTTCTGTATTGTGGCATGTCTGAGAAAGAGCCCAAGAGCAGTCTGTGCCCGAAAGAATCAAAGTGCAGCCTGTGCCTATAATTACCAAAGTGCAGCCTGTGCCTGTAATTACCAAAGTGTAGCTTGTGCTTACAAGAATTAAAATGTAGCCTGTGCCTATAAGAACAAAAGCGTAGCTTGTGCTTAGAAAAATCAGTGTAGCCTGTGTCTAAAGTGTAGTCTGTGCCTACAAGAACCAAAGTGTAGCTTCCACGCAATAACGTTTCTCCTCCGTCTCCTCCTCTACATTGCCACCATCAATACTCTCAGTACAGTTAAAGTGAAGTTAAACTCTCTGTTATTTGATGTAATTATTGTTTTGTATTTATGCCTGTTTAGTTTTAAGGTTTTGGATCCAAAAACAAGACCATAAGTTCAAAATAAAATGTAAAAAATCTGGGGTACGGAATGGATTATTTAAAATTACATTGATTCCTATGGGAAATGTTTGTTTGTAACTCAAACTGATTGAGGAACGGATTAAGAACGAGAACCAAGGTACCACCGTATATACTTTATTCAAAAGACCATAATGTTTAAATATAATTAAAAATATAATGTTAAAAACAATGTGTAACAAGACTTTTAACAGTGATTCCTTTAAAAAAAAGCTATGTTCACAACTACTTTATTTTCCCAGTGCCAATTCATCACAGCACATTATTCTCACTGGTGAATCTTAGAATCTCCAAAAAGCAAAATGAGCTAAGTAAGTCTAAGATGTGAATGGTATGAACAATTCTAAATTGAAATGTATAGCATAGCAAAATCAAATAATTATAATGTAAGATTATAATATCATTAAACTGTGGTTAACAGTATAACATACATTTGCTTGAGGAAAAGTCAGAGATATACAAAGCTCTAAATTTGCTTTTTGGAAATTCTAAGATTCACCACTGAGAATGATGTGCTCTGAAGTATGGGCACTGGGAAAATAAGGTAGTCTTCTTTGTAACTATAATAGATACTGGTCTAAATCTTGTTGAAAAGAGTTAAAGGCATCATAGTGGTATTTTGAATAAAGTATATAGTTAAGAATATTATCCCCACTATGTAAAGAGACCCCAGCCATGAAAACCTTATGGATTAGCACAACCACACATAAGATGTGCCCGGCCAGTAGTGGTTTATAGGGTAACGGAGCGTTGAATACGACTTAATGACTAAACAAAAACAAAGATACTGTAATGGGTGTATGGTGGGTGTCAGATAACCAGCAGGTAGACTATATAAACCAGTAGAGCACATCCAGACTCTACTGAGTTGTTGGCTTGTCCACTTCTAAGCACACTGTATCTGACTTTGTCTTGGTTCTTGACTTTTGGCTTTGTTTTTTTAATTCTGTTTTGCAGCTCTACCTGGAGTGACCCTTTGACTTCCTATACTGTTTCTGACCATGAGCTGCCAGCCCCTGAACTTGGACCAACTGACCATGATTCTGACATTGGCCATCTTGTTCTGACATTTTGTTTTTGGATACTGCAAAAAGAATCTGCTATTTGGTAAAACATTTAAAAAAATGAACAGTGGACTACTGTTTAAATTCAAATTGCATTCTACTTAAATATGAATTATTTATTGACAATTGGTGAGGACTTCTTAGAGATGGTATCAATATGTTGACAAGATATCCTATTGTTTTGCCAACATTAAGATCTTACCATCTGGATATAAAGAAGAAGAGCATATGGTGAAGGAATAAAATGATTCAACACATTTTTGGGGGAATAATTCCTAGCTAGCAAGTTTAAAGACATGCAGTAGGAAACAAAATCAACTTGCTTTATCGAGTTCAGAAAATATAGATAAAATGGGTATTCTAAATTCAAATTCTACCAAACTTGAATATATGACTGCAGCAAAACGATTGCATGAAGAAATATATTTTAGATTAGAAATATTCTTTTGCAAGTCACTCTGCTTTGAAACTCATAAAACGGGAACATATTTATCAGCTGCATAGAGATCTCATTCTAATGTTCTTTAGACCATCAAGAGAAAAGCGATAGTAATAAAACTGTCAGACACAGCTATACTGCCTTCCTATACTGAAAATCAGTTTCTGAATTAAAGAACGACTTAGATAAAGGGAACCTTGTAGACTGATACGATTTCCATTAGTACTATTGAAAGCACTGGAACATCTTCTTTCAATTTCCCCTTACATTTGCAGAGGCAGATATACAGAAGTTATATTTTTGGCATAAAAAATAATGTTTTGGCATATACAATTATGTTCATAAACAGGACAGATCCACTTAAACATAACTTTCCTTTCTAACCCACCAAGATTAACTATATGTTACTGCTCCATTAGAAGGAGCTTCCATTAGGAGGAAAAACTTTGTTCCACTAACTAACACTTAGCACTCTGGGCTATGTGAACTAATTGGATCAAAAAGTTAAGAGTCAAATCAAAAGGCTGTTCTTTGTGCTTTAGCAGCTCACATTATCCAAATTACAGAGGTCTTGCAAAAAAAGGCGCGTGCTAAACATTTTACATATATATTTGCACTTTAAGAGCAACTTGTGTTTAGGTGAAACTTCCCATTCAAAGTAAAGTTTCTATCGCTCTTTTGCACACCATAAATAAACTGATACCTCCCCACAAAATCTACTACACAGGCTAGGAACTGGCCCCACGCTGATGAGAGGCAGTAACCTCGAAACAGCTGTACGTGGGTAGGTTTCTTGGCTAGTGCATAATCCATCCTGGGCTTTGCTTAAAGCTGTGTAATACACCAGGCATATGCTAAAAAGGAGCCAAGATTGAATGATATTGGATTAAAGAATGAATCCTTTGTGGGCACATTTGCATGTCCATGCCCAGGTTCCTTGAATGCAGTGTAATAATTGTAATTCTGAGAAGGAAATACGTTTTTTAACTTGTTTCAGATGTTCAGATGTTAGCAAAAATTTATTATTTCTTTACTTGTTTACTTTATAAATACATTTTGGACATTATTAAGCTGAGTTATTCAAAAGAGCATACTGAAAGTGTTGAACAACATAGTTAACTTAATTGTACTCTGTCACCCCAACAGGAAATTGTTTTAAAGAGTATTAAAAACAGGCTATACGTTGTTCTACCAGTTTTTCTCAACAGTAAATTATTTCTGAAATATTCAGAATTTATTTTGCTGCTCCTGCATGCTAATGTATCTCAGAGAAATTGATAGAGTGGGAGAGGGGGTCTACCTGCCGGATAACATAGAAGTTCTTGATTTTGTCCACTACAGAGACAGAACGTAATATTGCAATCCTAATTAACATATCAAAGCATCTAAATAATATATTAATTTGCATAAAAATGTAGCAAAACAGGACTAATGTAAAGTGTATTAGTTTACAAGGACATACCATCACAAGAAAGAAGCAGTCTGCACAATGGGAACGTGCCATTTACAACTGTCAGTGCATTCATTAGGTCTAATGGAACGATCATTTACAAAAATACACCCTCCTGAGAAAGTAAAAGACAGGATCAGGTGATAAAAAATTATGTGCTGGAGGGGCTGGGGGCAGATGGGGCCACTACAATACGTAAACAAATTAAATGTAGGAGCGGTGGGGGAGGTTTGGAACAAGGCAGTCTGACCCCAGAGTGTACCGCTTTAACACTGGGGGGTACTGACATGGCCATACCACCAGGAGAGTTAAAGCAGACTTTTTAATAAATGACTTGTTTAAACAGAAATATTAAAAAAGTATTCAAACAGTATTTCGATACTCAATACAGGAAGAGTGAGATAATTAAACGCAAAAGCCAGTTTGTAATCAAGGATGGTGTATCAGTGATTAGACTAAAAGTGAGTATTTTCAGCTGCTGGGGACACAATGTGAATTAAGACGCTATTTTGAATGTGCACGACAAGGGCAAACCCTGCATGTATCCAGCTCTAAGGCATAAATTAAAGCAGGTGATTAACCGCTACCGAGCACAGCACAGTGTGCATTACCTAATTAGCACAATTATTTATTTGCAAATAACATTTCCAATGACTCTAGTTTGGTAAAGAAATAATCAAATCATCAGGGCTTGATTAGCTGAATAAAAAACACAAAAATGCCATTTTTGTGTTCTTTATTCAGCTAATCAAGCCCTGACGATTTTATTTTAAAGGGACTCTTTCGGCAAACATATTTTTGTTTTATATACATGTTTTAGCTAGATTAATTAATTTTATTCTCCTCAATGCAATTGTCATATCAAAAATACACTTCACTTACTTCTAAGAAGTCCTCAGGGTAACAAATTTTCTTCTCCTGGAACCTGCCCCTTTTTCCCCTCATTACAGCTGCCATGTTGCACAGCTGTGACCTAAAGAAACACCCATACATGAAGGGGCCTCACAATACTGTGTGTCTGATCAATGTGGTCCATTGCTAGTTTTAAAGGTATATCTAAGTTCTTACCTTTCTCTAATCTGACACATGTTGCTTATATCAGAAACACACATTACATTGAGTTATTCTATACACATACAGAATTCTTTTAAAGCTTTATTTCCAGAGCTTTATTTCCAAATCTGCTTACATATGCACCTGGTACTGACCAATGGAAACATTGCATTTAGGTATGTTTTTTCAACCCTAACATTCAAGCCAACAGTGGCACAGTGCAGAGATCCAGAACAGCACTGCTTGAATCTGCTTCCTTCCTACACATCCCATGATGCTTTGCTGCAGAGACTGGTCCTCAGACATTATAACACAATTGTTGCTGCCTGTGATTGGCCAGAACAAATTATACATTTTATGCTAATTTAGCTTGAATTTGCAGGGGCATTCCTTCTCAAAATCAACTGACACAAAACTGAAGAAATGTGCAAACTCTAAGAATTATTATGGGGGGGGGGGGTTCATGCAAAAAAATGTTTTATACACTACTGATTCTCCTTTATTGGATCCATTCATAATCCATTAAAACTTTAACCCATTCCTTGGTGGTGTGACTTTTGATCACATTAGGGCATCTATCATGAAGAAGAACTGGAAGACAGGCTGTAGATGGTGAGATTCTGGAGACTTCTTATAGGTAAAATGTAATTATATATCATTATTAATCAAATAGAGGTTTTGGCATGAAAGTGATCTGCAGTCCAGAAAACATTCACTTTATAGAACTCCTGTTTACATTTCCTCTTAACTCACTGGTATGATAAAGTCAGGCTAAACACATTTTTTATGTGTCTATGTAGTCTGTTGTTTTTAGTTGTTTTAGTTTTATTTAATCAATATAATGTATTTTCCATGGAGGGTTCCCTCGTGGTCAAGTGATTAGGATTCGGTGCTTTCACCACTGCGACCTGGGTCAGGGAACCAAGAGGTCACACCACCCGCAAGATGAGCAGGGTTGAGCCTGGTGAGATGGGAAACCACCTAGGAATACCCAGAGCTGTATGTTGTGGCCTACTCGAGAAGGAACTGGCAACCCGCTCCAGTATCCCTGCCATGAATACCAAGTAGATCAGCATGACCATGGACATGAAGATGTCCTGGTGTGTTACGGTGTAATTTATATGTTTGTTTAAATGCAAGGCAAAACTTGTGGCTGCAGTGGCCCTTTAACCTGATCATTTTTGCTTTTACGTTTATGCTGTTTCAGTTCATGATTTGAAAAAGAAAATGTTCAGTACTCAGACCACAGTGTGAATTTATTGAGTAGTAGAGCAGCAAAAACATGGCTGCCCACAATATCTGTAGCAGTTGCCCTTGAGTATAAGCAAAGAGAACAGAATATGCCAAAAAGGTTTTTCTCTGTGTATTCTTAAAATACCCAACACAGAATATTGACCGTTTCTATAAAATACATTTATCTAAAAAAAAGTGTGCTCACATATTGAATAGATGGGTATAAATCAAAATATCTGTGTTAATGTTTAAAGGTTACTTTCCTTGTTGTTCATGATCAAACAAACTCAATATCAAGAAAGGCTAAAGGTGGAAACAATATGCATTACACATCTTAATACAGGGCAGTTGGTAACAATTGCCTGTTTAAAAGTATGATATTGTCAACGCTGATTTTTATATTCTTTCACACGTGTGTAGTATGAACTGCTTTGATAGCTATGTGTGTGTTTTTGTTTGTATTTATGTATTTTGTACATTGTAAATTCAACATGTAAAAAACAATAAATTATTAAAAAAAAAAAAAAAAAAAGAAAGGCTAAACACAAATACATAATTATGTGCAGAGAATGGGAAATAATATATTAAATACACATCTCCAGTTGTTTACTGCTATTTAGAGGGAACACAATTCTTTTTTTTTCATGAATTTAAAAAGCATACTTTAAATATTAATAAAGTTGTGTTTTGCAAGCAAGATTTTTGTAAAACCTTTTTAAACTTCATTGATACTAAGAGGGAGTGAAGAGAAAATACATACGTCTGAAGTTTTCATTGGCAGATTGGTATGGTACAGTTACTGCTTATTGGCTGACAGGGGAAAGCCCCCTGATAAACATTTCAATAAGTTAGTTTTTTTTCTGCTTTGAAAGCATCATTTAAAAAAATAAATAAATAAGAGTAGTACATTATCAAATCACCTCTTTCAAATGCAACAAAAAAACAATAATGTTTTCAATGTCCCTTGAGTAGATGTGCCTTTTCCACAAAATCAAACATGAAGACATATCCATCCACGCTGTAATTAGGCAATGCACGGTGGGGCAGAGCATGAATATATGTAAAACACATTGTATCTCTCTCTCTCTATTTACAATATATATATGTAAATAAATATATTAACATAAAAAAGTAATGCTCATTATATATATATATATATACAGTAGACTTGCAGTTATCTGGCACCCGTGGGGATTGGTTGATGCTAGATAAATGTAGTTTCTGGTTGCTTGAGAGTTACTATTAAAAGAGGCCTAGATTAGCTGCACATAGGATGCTCTGTTAAGTATAGTTATCAGTGAGGGCTGTTCTAGCAGCAGCAGCTTTCACTCCTCACTTACACACAGGTACGTTCAGCTGGGGGGTGCGGTGCTGAACACCAGGAATGTAACGCCAACACTGCACTGGCTCAGTCACTCATGCCTGTCTGCCTCCAGGTAAAACTGAACTGGAGAGACATACAGTGGGTGAAGTCTAGGTGCCTGTAAGCATGTTGTGGCAAGGCAACCTGGCTCATGGCATTTGTTGAGCCCTTTAAATTTAAATTCATATTTAAAGTACATTTTTTCTGGTTGCTTGAGAGTTCTGGTTGCTTGAGTTCCGGTTAACTGAGAGTCTACTGTATATTATTCTAAAAATAAATAAATGATCCAAGAAAACTTAATCCCACAACACCCGCTCTCCAGTCAGCAGCTAATTCTCTATTCTTCTTCATAGGTAAAACAATGATACGTATGACATAAACCTTGTCTGACTCTGAGGTAATGTAGCAGTTTCTAATTAGTTATGACACACTGGAAGACTGACTTCCATTGATCATACCTCCATGATTTTATCATTAATTTTAAAAAGGAAATCACTTTTTTCACATGCTTTTTTTCACCCTATGTTTAATTGTGCAGAGCACTTATGGTGAATTCAGAAGTCCTTACATTTTCCTTTAGGTTTGGTTTTCAATATAAAACAAATATTAATATTAATTTAAAATACATTTATAGGAACTGTCACCCCTCCAACTCCCATCACCTTTTTCCTCTAATAGAATTCATTTAGCAATAAAGGAGGTATATTTTCATAGTGAACTGTTTTGTATAAGAGCGACTTAGCAGTATATTTTTGGTAATTTGGTAATGAAGTGTCTCTAGTTAATACTTCATTGCACAGCAATTTCTCGCTTTACATTGTAAATGTGTCTTGTAACATGAAAAATATATTACATTAGAAATTGAAAAGTAAATTAGAACCAAAGGCCACGACAATGATTGTTCCTATAAAAAGAAAGTACTGAATGCAGCACTTTTTAACACAAGATGTAATTGATAGGGTTATGGTAACACACGCATAAATGGAACTGCTGATTCTTAAGATATCTTTAATTTCAGTGAGTCGAGATAGAAGAAGATAACAAGCATGGCCTGTTGAATAAAAGCATATTTTAGTTGTGGGATAGATTGCAGCCTTTAAAACTGACCTTTCAATTATTGATTGTTTTCTGCATAAATACGTAGAACAGCAAAACAATGTGTTAATGCTTTACTAATTTAGAAAAAAACGCATCTTACTCCTCCAGCCTACACATCATCACCTGGGTGGCAGAGATACATATGATTTAAATCCGATGAGACTTATTCACCACCCCAAGGCAGTCTAAGAGCTCCAGTTCACTTGCCCCCTTTCCATTCTCTTTTCCTAATCTGATGAAAGAGCTTTTCTGCTACAGAAAATTATTTTGCAAAAACCAACATAGCTTTGTCAAAGTTGCATCAATTTCAAAAATGTAAATAAAAACAACTTTTTTTCAGCTCTATTTGATACTGCAGAGCAATTTTGGCAAATTCAGTGTCCCTTTAAGTAAAAGCTGCAGGTGTCCATGCTTGTGATGTTGCGACTATGATGCAAATCAGGCTGAGCATCTCTGGGAGGGAAATAAAACTATGCTAGAATATTCAGGAGTAACATTGGGCCCTATGCTAATCAGGTGGTGTAGCCGTAAATCGGCTGTGGGAGGCATTTTTCCCTACGTCACACTTCAATGTTAATCTTTTGTTCCCTTGCATTACGGCACTCTGCCCACATTCGTAAATCTTTATTGTTCGCAAGAGATTTTAGTGTTGGCCGTACCAACTTTATGGATGAGAAACAGCTCTAGGAGCTAACAGAAAACAGAGAATGTCATCATTATTATAATGAGTGAGAACAACAAGCACCGTAACTACGGCAAGGAACTACTGTATATACAGTATATATATATATATATATCACATATATTGTGAGCATACGAGTTGTTGCTAACGCTTGCAGGCTCGAAGACGCTCCTTGCCAGCAACTGCAACCCTCGCAAACTTTACGTCAGAACGCAAACAACATACGAGACACGTTACCACCCATTACGACCTCGCAAAAATCGTCCGCAACCTGCGGACATGAAAAAATGAAAAACACAATAAATACACACAACACATACATAAAAAGCTTACTTACAGCAAGAGGGAGCATCCAGGACCTCAAAAAATGAAGTTACACCTTAATTTAACTCAAAATAAAAGAGTTTAGACACTAAAAAAATCTCTAAGCGAGAGATAAAATGGCCACCGAACAAAATGAAAATGAGGCTACATGACTCTAAACAAAACACCACCAGAAACACGCAAAACACCACAAAACAGCTTCGGATATTCCTCTACAGACGCATACCACACATTAGCCGCCATTTTAGAACAATAACTTATACAATGCGGAAGTACAGAGCTACGCTAGCGGTTTTGTCTCGCGCACGCACACTATTACACTGCACACATTCATCACGCTTACACAGAAGCTCCACACCACTAATGCTCCAGCAACATCAAAACAGATTGTCAGCTCTTCAACACAATGCTTCCTGCATATATTACTTCAAAATAAGTAAAGTATATTACTTTATTAATCTATTAGTTATTTTACTATTATACACCAAATTGCATTAGCTCACTTCCAATTTCATTGCCGTCATTTTTTGACGGGCAATTTGCTAGTATATATATATATATATATATATATATATATATATATATATATATATTATCTTTTAAATATTCATATTTTATGACATTAAATAGAAGAGACAACTGTATTTGTTCCAAGGCAACATGTTTTTTGACATGTATTAACCCCATGAGTACTGGGTTGTGTGTTACCTTGGATGCTGTATAATGAAACAGACATAATAATACAATATCATAATTTCTAATTACAAATATATTGATACTGGACTGTTAAGTGTCAAATAATGTTGATATATCATAATTTTTAAGTGTCTTTAGATGTTATAACTGCTGCTGCGGCTCTCAGCAAAGGTTTTAAAATCATTTGCTATTGCTCTTTAGTACAAGTAAAATCTTCAGCTTTTTACAGTTTCCAGCACTGTCCTGGTTTGTGAGTGATTGGTAAAATCTTATTAGCATAGGGTTTGGGTGTAAAAGTCTAACAGAGCAAATCGTAATCTTTTAGCTGTCCAAAAATCTGTGGAGATTTGTGCTGTGCTTTTTGCCTTTGTTGTGTCATAGCAGTTCTCTCACAATGTTTTAACAATGGGGGAATAACATGACTAGAGGGGATTACTTTGGCTCTAAACATGTTGTAAACAGTGAGAGGGCCCATTAATGGTAATTCAGAAGAAGGCATGACATTCATATGAAAAAAGGAAAGCAGCTCCCTCTGGCAATGCAGTACGTTTTAAATACCCAAACATGATTTTAACTAAAATAGAGTGCAGCACTATCCTTCTGTACATCAATACCAATTAAAACCTAATTTCTGACTAATCTGAGCTAATATCGGTAATCCAAATACTTCCATAATGTTGTGTGTTACCCACTGAATATACTTGTACAGTATAAAGGCAGTCACAGACATACTACCAGAAATTGTGCTTGAGCTATGGAGAGCACAATTTGTCATAAAATATCCTTGATTTAGCTACTGATGGACAGATAGCATAGCTTTTTAAATATGAATTATACATACTTCAAAAGCAGATGGAAGGGATAGAAAGGGATGCTTGAATTTAAAGGACCAGTGCACAATCTAAAAAATATATATGTCTGAAAATGTCACTATAAAAGCATAATGAAGCTGAAAAATGAATCATACAATTAGAGAAAAATAATTGTAAGCTTCTGCAGGACCCTAGAGGGATCCATGATAAATTAATAGAAGTTATGTGTCTGAGGCCTATACACTTCTGGAGAGCTATGATTGCATCTTTTGATGCAACATTCCGCTTCTGGGCCTGTAAGGGAGAGTGGTGTCAATTTTAATCTTATCCCGTTATCAAATAATTAATGTGGTCTTCTGCTTGTTCTTTCCTCTCCAACCCCCCACCCCTCTTACTGATAACTACAAACATACACCCCCATCATCCAGCTCTCAGGATGTGATGTAACAAACATACTATACTCAAAATCAGTGTTGAAAAATCAATTTCCCCTCAAAAAAATCTTTTTTGTCCATTGCTAATATTGTTAGTTTAGTACATGGCAAACAAGTGTCTTTTTCTTGAACTGCAGTGGTCCTTTAAGATAAACTTTTTAGTGGGTGTCAGTCTTTGTATAAGAAAGAAATAGAACTAATAAATGGTTTCCCTGACATTTTGCATCACTGCAAGCTGATTTCACAGGACTCAGAGGAAAGGTATATAGCAACATTTTAAGATTTATATTTGGGCTTGTTTGTTGAAGAGCAATATGGCTATTTTATTTCATAACCAATAAAGAACATGAAAATGCATTAACAAAAAAAGAGAGCATCCACACAATAAAGCAAAAACACCTACTTTACAGTCCTAACACCAAACTATTTAGTTGTTGCAGACATTGTAACGCCTATTAAGATGTGTAATATACTAAGCTAAGCAATGTACTGTGTTTAACGTGAGTGTAAAGGCAGTTTACATTCCATTGAATGAAACCAGATAGACTATATATAGCATCATTGTTAGTTTTACTATATGCGCATTTAAAAAAAAATACAGATTTCATAAAACAAAATAGAAAAATGTAATAAAATATAATATACACTGACATTACAGTGAACTTTTATGGTTAAAAAGACTTATTAAAAGTGTAATATACAAATTATGTATACACCTAAGCTATGATTAAACCATATTGTACCTTTTTAATGCCCTAAATCAGTGGTGGCGAACCTATGGCACGCGTGCCACAGGTGGCACGCCGTGCCCCTTCTGTGGGCACGCGGCCATAGGTCGCCGGCAGCATGCTGGGCCTGCTCATCGTGCGCAAGCACGGCGCCTGAGCGCTCTCCCGTCACTGAAAAAAGGAGGGCTGTGCTAGCGTGCGCCCGCGGCACAGGCGAACAGACGAGATCCGCAACGCGCGCGCGGCAGGGAGACAAAGGAGAAGGGGAGAGACAAGGGTGGGGGGAGAGGCAAGGGGAAGGTAAGAGATATGGGGCAGGGGAGAGACAAGCGGTAGGGGAGAGACAAGGGAGAGGGGGAGAGAGAAGAGGGTTGAGACAAGGGGGAGGGAGAAGGGGAGAGACAAGAGTGGAGGGAGAGACAATGGTGTAGGGAGCCAATGGGGAGTTGGACAGATAAGGGAGAAGGGGAGAGACAATGGAGAAGGGGGAGACAAGGGGAAGTGGAGAGACAAGAGGGGAAAGAGAAGGGTGGGGGAGACAAGGGAGAAGGGGAGAGAGAAGGGGGAAGACAGTGGAGAATGGGAAAGAGAAGTGTGGGGGAGAGATAGAAGGGTGTGGGAGACAAAGGAGAATGGGAGAGACAAGGTTGGGTGAAACAAGGGGGTAGAGAGAGCAGGGTGGGAGAGACCAGGGGAGAGACAAGGGTAATGGGAGACACAAGGGAAGGGGAGAGACAGGGGGGGAGACAATGGGGAGGGGAGAGACAAGGGGGAGAGAGAGTGAATGGTGGGAGAGACAATAGTGAAGTACAAGGAGAGACAAGGGTGGGGGTAGAGACAAGAGTGAGGGAGATACAAGGGTGGGGGAGAGATAAGCGGAGAGAGAGGGAGAGAAGAGGGAGGGAGGGAGGAAGAAAGGAGAGCAGAGAGAAGGGAGGATGGAGAGAAAGAAAATAGGGAGAGGCAGAAGGGAAAGGGAGAAGTAAGAGAGTGAGATGGGAGAGAAGGTAGAGGCACATGAGAGGAAGGGAGAGGAGAGAGAAAGGAAGAGGGAGATGCAAAAGGGAGAGGTAGAGAAGGGAGAGTGAGAGAAGAGAGGAGTGAGAGAGAGGGGAGAGGCAAAAGGGAGAGGTAGAGAATGGAAAGAAAGGAGGAGGGAGAGACACAGGGAAGGAAAGAGACAAGGGGGGGTAGAGGCAAGGGAGAAAACAGAGACAATTGTGAGCGGTACAAGAGAGGAGAAATAAGGGTGGGAGAGAGAGAAGGATGGAGGGAAGAGACAAGGGAGAAGGGGAGATACAGGGGTGGTGGGAGACAAGGAGGAAGGGGAGAGAGAAGGGTGTATGATCCAAGGGGGGAGAGACAAGGGAGAAAGGAAGAGACAAGGCTGGAGGGAGAGACAAGGGAGAGGGGAGAGACAAGAGGCGAGAGAGGAGGGTGGGGGGAGAGGGAAAAATGGGGGAAGAGACAAAGGGGAAGGGGAGACATAAGGGGCAGGGGAGAGACAAGGGAGAATGGGAGAGAGAGAAGGGTGTAAGAGACAAGGTGTAAGAAAAAAGTTTGTATCATTGAACTCTCTGTTGTTATGTTCTTCTTTTAAAACAAAAGATGTTAATGAGTTCGGACAACTGTACGAGTTGTTTTTTCTAAACTTAAACCTCAGTATTCAGGTTTAATTGCCGTGTTGGCACTTAGAGGAAAAAAAAGTTGGCATGTATTGCGGTTTGGGCACTCGGGCTCAAAAAGGTTCGCCATCACTGCCCTAAATGATAGGAGACAGATATTAAATGTTGCTTATTAATAAAAGCAATACTCAATGTTAAACGTATTTTCAGTCATCAACTTCTAAACCTCCAATCAAGCTGCTTGTCACCACCCCTACGAAGTCATCAAAGCAGTGGGAGTGGTTTATGCAAAGACAGAACTAAATAACCAGACACAAGTCTCTCTGGCTGGAGACTTACTGTATTAAAGATGACTGTTAGAGCATTAAATCTATATTTAAAAGCTATGGAATTTGCATAGCTTTCAAGTGACTCCTTCATGTTTGTGGAGAATGGAAGCTCCCATTTATAAATTGTTTGTCACTGACACTGACCTCTATGAGCAGATTGAGTCAAAGGTTCAAGACCCAGCTCAAGAACCATTTAGATTGTAGCTTAGCCTTAAGCTGTAATATTTACATTCATGCTTTGAGTCCTCCAGCACTTCACATCACCTAAAATAAAGAGGTCTTGAAGCAATTAATGGCTAGTGCTAATACATTATACACATATTTACAAAAATATCAGACTAAGATCATAAGTGAGCAGAAAAATGTCATGAAAATAGTAACTTAACTTTGATTAGATGCATTCAGTGCCCACTGTGCTACAGAGATGGGACAAAGATCAGACCTGTATCATCTGATATGAATTACTGCACCGAGCTTCTCTTTCAGACACGTACCAAAATCATCAAGTACCGAGGGTCCACTGTATTTGCTAAAAAAGATGCACATCCTATCATCTAGAAGTCATTTAAGGCAACGGGATGTTTTTTTGGTTTGTTTTTTTTGCTTAGAGCTATAAATTACCATATATTTGAAGTAACCCACGTTTATTCTTATGTATGTTTAATAAAAGTTATCTGTCAGAGTCAGACATTCTGTTCACTTCTTGCTGTGCTCAGGAATATTTCTGCCATCATGAAAGACTTCGGCCTCCTCCCCGTGCACAAACAAATGCAGTCAGTGTCAGTTCTGCTCACAAGAGATAAGCCTTTCTTTTTTTTTTACAAACAGAAGTGAACATTTTTAATCCAAATCTTCTTATTGTGCCATATTCTCTTTTTCATGAAAAAGGTTATCATATTTATATAATAAAATACCACAATAATTAGTGGATAACAGCCTGGCATTTGCTAGGTATTTAACTACACCGCCTAATAAATGCAGATCACATTATTGCAATGTACTATGTTGGCAATATTTTATTTTTGAACGCTGACGCATTTTGCGCCCTCCTTTTTATGCAGAACAAAAATGGCTCAGTCAGCAGGATATTAACCTAAGGTAATTATTTATGTCGCTTTGTTCTATTACAGAACATCACCCATTCAAAGAAATGCACTAATGCTTGAGCGAGATTAAAGGAATGTCTTTAGAGAGCAATGAATGCATTCTGGGAGACATTGTAGTGTCTCCGCATACTCTTCTCACATAAGTGGCCTGTGATGTGATGCATTATTTGTGCTCGTTGGGCGATGAACTGAACTGGAGATGAACCTGATTTCTTTCTCTTCAGAAACTGTAGTTGCATTTACAGCAAGTTACAACAGCACATTCTCCATTTTTGAGGCTTTCTTTAGCATCAATATTCACCAATATTCTTATTTGCATGTCCCTGCTCTACCTTGGTGATCATATTTTGGTATTTAAGTATACTGTTCCTCTGCCATTTGTTTCCCTGCCTCTGTGTACGGCTTATACTCGAGTCACTCTCCCTCCGTGTCTCTCTCCTTAGGTTGAGGAGGGGGGTTGAGAAGGGAGGATGAGGAGGGAGGTTGAGGAGGGGGTTGAGGATGAGGAGGGAGGTTGAGGATGAGGAGGGAGGTTGAGGATGAGGAGGGAGGATGAGGAGGGAGGTTGAGGATGAGGAGTGGGGTTGAGGAGGAAGGTTGAGAATGAGGAGGGGGGTTGAGGAGGGTGATAATGGAGGGGGGAAGAGACACAGGGAAGGGAGAGGGGAGAAGAGACACGGTAGAGAGAGGGGGACACAGAGGGCTCAAGAGGGACACAGGGGGCAGCACATTTCCCACCCTCGGCTTATACTCGAGTCATTCATTTTACCCAGTATTTTGTGGTAAAATGGGTGCCTCGGCTTATACTCGGGTCAGCTTATACTCGAGTATATACAGTAAATACATATCTAAGTTTCCTGGATTATGAATGCATCTGATAAAAGAGAATCAATAGTGTATGAAAACATTTTGCATGAAAAAATCCCATACCCTAGAGTTTGCATAATTTCTTTAGTTTTCTGGCAGTTGATTTTGAGAAGGAATTTCCCTGAATATCCAAGTGAAATTAGCATACAATTCATAATTTGTTGTTGACAATCAGAGGCAACTACAAGATTGTAGCAGCATGGGAATTCAGTCTCGGCAGAAAAGCATCATGGGATTTGTAGATTTTTCCAATCACAAACCTCTCCCTTGAATGATACAACTGCTCCAGATTTCTGCATTGTGCTGCTGTTGGCTTGAAGGTTAGTATAGGGTCAAAAAACATACCCAAATGCAGTATCTATTGGTATGTGCCTATGTAAGTTACTACTTGACGTTTGTGGAGAGCTGAAGCTATCATTTTAACTTACATTCTTGTCACTGACACTTAGAATTCTGAGTTGATCAAAGCTCAAGAACCAATCAAACTGCAGCTGAGTTCTAAGCTGTGACAGTTACATAAAAGTGTCTGTGTTCTTCAGAAGCTCGTATCCCTCAGCATACAAAGGTCTTGTAACACAAAAGGCAACGTCTATACGTGAACTATCATAAGAGCAAATTGTACTGAACTGGAAATTCCATTTGAAGACTTAGCAGTGGTATACTCTATGAATATATTCCCCTTGCATATTTCTTGTCTCCCTTTGCATATCTGAAAATGGCAGGGGAGACACGGAAATGGCAAGTTTGGGCTCATAATCAAATGTGTGGTGAGACAAATGTCTAGCTTTCGCCCATTCTGCTTTGTGCCATCACTCATCTATATAAAAATGCTGCTGGTGATGATCAGTGGTTAACTGTGCTGCTTTTAATACCAACAACACATTATTATTTCTTTAAGTATTTTTTTTATATTTATTTGGAATTATACCTGTAAAATCTACTAGACCTTTGTGTGTAAGCATAGATATACATAATTCTCAAAGTAAAAATAATATTTTTCTGTTCTGGGCTCACCTTGTCTGCTATTTACTCATGAGGGTGTGTCCTTGTCAGTTAATAAGCTTTCTATTAAACCCAATAAATGCACTAGCAGAGTTAGATGCTACATAGAAGCCTCTTCTGTATTTAAAGTCTCCTCCCACACCAGGAAGTTGATCAGCAGAAACCAAAATGGTAGATCCAACTGCAACATAATTGCATATAAAATATTAGCAGCTGTATTTGTTTGTTAATTTTAGAAACAGTTTCCGACTTTTAAGAGTATGCTTAAAAAAAGGGCTACAGTGCCCATTTAAATGCACAACATGTATGAAATGTAGTTTAATCTTTGTGTTCACTGTATTAGCTAAACGTATGTGCTGATTACATTTTTTTTAATGCAAAACACAACATTTCAGCCAGACTTCTAAGTGGCAAGTCTAAATTATATATAACAACACTTGCTGGAAGAGAAAGTAAAATCCATCAGAAGTATCAGCATCTTTTAATTTAACCCCCTCTGTATATTCGTTTTAAAACCTATATCCATGTAATTAATTTCCTCATTAACAGGAATATGAGCATGTCAATAATCTAAATATAATGGAACAATAAATAAATATAAATAACACAACTGCAGTATATATTTAATTCTATGATTAGCGTTACTACTATTGTAAGGAAGACTAACTTTCATTATTGTGGCCATGTTATAACACAAAGCTACATATTAATAAGGAGACACAAACATTAGAACATGCTTTGAGATTGTAATAGAAACTATTGTCAAGTAAATGTCATTTCATTAATATAAACTGTTCAAAAGTACACAAGAACAGTACAATGACAAATGTAATAGAAAAATGTCCGGGTTTACATGCTGTGGTATTCCGGTGACTTCCACTCACCTCATTCATGGTCAAAAATAACACAACAGCATATGGTTGAACAACAAAACTGCAAACAATGATCAAAGGCGGCCTGTGAGTTTGGAAATAACTGCTATACAGCTTTGATAGTTCCATATTAAGTGGAGAACACCGAGCATTATTGATCATGACCTGGGAGAATCAGGAGTAATCAATGTTACATAGGTTGGTTCCAGCCTCAATGTGACCTGCGGACACATGTATGTATTAAAGGACCACTGTAGTGCATTTACAAGAAATGCTCAGATATTTGTTTGCTGGGCACAGACTAATAAAAACAGTATGCAGTGTAAAAAAATAAATACAAGTTAACACTTTTTCTTAGTTTTTAAACTTTCAGATTTCCCTTGAAGCAGAGCTGTGTAAATCCTCCTACCTGTGTCTATAATGGGCATGGCATGTCTGCCTGAGTTCTGGATTATCATGAAGCTTGGAAACAGGCCCTACCCCATGACATAATTAGCTCCACCACCACTAACTACACTGAGGTAACAGCTCTATTGTAACATGCTTGAATATATGCTTGCAGCTGCTCCACAGGCCCCGTCTGGTGACAGTGCCTGAGTTATCATAGTGCAGTTTACTGAGCATGCTCAGTCTGAAACAGAACCTAGACTGGTCAGACTTTATTTTTAGGAACTAAGCAGAGCTGGCCACTCCCTTGACACAGGCAGGAGGAGATACACAGCGTATAAACGTATCATTTAAAAGCATAGAATTGTTTTTTAACTTTTATTTATTTTACAGTGCATACTGTTTTTAATAGTCTATGCCAAACAAGAGAAACATATGAGTTGTACTTGTAAATGTACTACAGTGGTCCTTTAAATTGAAAAAAGATTAACAATTGTCCTTTTATCAGATTCTACTTGTGTCTGAGGCTCTCCATTTTTGACATAATTGGCCATGTTTCTATTGAATAGAGCACTGAAGGAAGAGGGTGTTTTGTGGCCTTCAGAGTACAACCCCTCCCTGTTGCTAAAAGCTGAAAAATGATAAGACTGAGCATGCTCTGACCATAGGGAGTAACTAGTCTGATTACCCATTGTTTTTGTTTCATAACATTAACATAATGATGCGCTGTTTCTTTAATCTTAATCTCCTATCCTGTTGTAGATAGCCAATAAAGCAACAGTAGATGCTAAAGCCTGGGTTTGCATGCTAATTTATTAATCACACAATAGAATAAAAAAAAGAAAGGGAGTAGCTGAAGGAAATCCAACATTGGTAAAGCAAATGAACCCGGGAGAGTGAGGATCCCTGCCCTTCTCTGTAGGAAGCTTCACTGTATTCACTTAGATATCATATTGTAATAAGATTAGTAAAGGGCACCATGTCTCACAAAACATCTTGTTATAGCATTACTATAAATAATAATAATAATGATATCCTATTGAAAGTTAAATGTATAAATCAGTACTGATGACTAATGCTTAAGCAATTTATTTTAAATAAAATCACTATAAAATTACATTTCTATTGTAACAGAAGGTGAGAATGAAGGATGAATATTAATGAATATACAATGTTAAAGGGACATGGAACTCACTAAAACTGATAGGGTAGAGATTTGAAAATCATGCAGGAAAGCAGTTAACATTTTTTTTAAATTGATCATGAATTAATTTACATATTGTATTTGTTTAGTTTTTGCTTGTATAACCCCTGCAGCCCTCCTAAAACATAGATAATAAGGATGGACTTCAAGTCCTACAGTCAATGAGCTGCTTTATATGGTTCATCAATAAAATGAAAGAGCAATTTACCTCGCTGTAACTCCTCTTCATTGTTCAAAAGATCACAAGATTGTTTATTAAAATATTTTTTTTTATTACACTAATAACAGATAAAAACAATCTAAAGTTTTAAGCCTCTGTTTACATACAACGTTTATCCTGCCTACTGGATTACAGGATTATTTTGTTTTCCTTTCTACATGGACCGATGCACTGACAGAGCACTGCTCTGAGGTGATCTAATTCCAGAGATGCAAGTAACAGAAATCTGAATTTTCTGCCGTAAGAAATATACAAGATCTGTGAAATATAAGCAATCTTACCACTGACTTAAATGGGACCCACCCTTCCACCTGGTAACGCCACAGCATGTGGGCAGTCTATTCCACATGTAAACACAGATTTTTTTTTTATTTTTCATAGAAAAATGCACATATTTTAACATGCTTTTAGGAGATCTTTACTGTGATGTGGTCCACATTGTGCTGAGTAGAGCAATTAGTGCTTTCAATATGTCTCTTATCAGCTACAACAGGAAAAAACATCCTGTACAGGAGATAAAGTTGTGTGAGTTGTGTAGCAGGTAATACATTCTAGTGACTGTGAGCACAATGCAGAAGCAATATTTTTCTTATATCCACCATTTAGAGTTTATCCTGTCAGCACAAACTATTTCATTTAAAAAGAAAAAAAAACACTACAGATAATTTCAGTCCATCAAGCTCAAAAAAAATCTTGTGAACTGTCAATTGATCCACAGGATGGCAAACCCTTTGAAAAAAAATAGTTTTTGATCCCCAAAACTGGCAATTGGATTGTATCTTGGATCAATACCCTAACCTTGATTGCCATTTTAAACAAAAATACATCCAACTCCATTTTAAATGCATCTGTTGAATCTGCTGTCACATCCTCCTTTGTTAGTAAGTTCTACAATCCGACCACCCTTACTGAGGAACTCTGTTTTTTCTTTAAGGTAAAAAAAAATTCGCTATAACTTCAAAGAGTGACCCATTGTAAATTTGGCAATAAGTTCACCTGATAAAGCCCCATAATTACACTGGATATATTTATATAGGTATAAATAGAAGCTTCTTATTTTATGCACATATAGAATCATTACACGTTGCTTTGGAGCTCCTTAAATCTTATTCAAACTGCTCTTATTTTATACTCAACAAAAAAAAAACATACTGTATATGACCCTATTATGTACAAACACAACCAAATTAAATAGCTGATGATATCTGTACAACAAGGGCAGGGAAGTGACAGATTGATGAATGTGCTGGCACCCACTACCAGCTAATAGACTTGTTTCCTATTTATGTCATTATACAGATCAAAATGCAATCACTTCCACTGATGAGGAATATGAAGAAACAAAAGAAAAAAACATGGATTTAAAGAGACATTGTCACCCCAGAAACAAGCTGTGTCCTATATGAAAGGCAGTATAATCAGTCACAAGTGTTGAGACATAGTGCAAAGGGCTGCAATGGAATTTAACCATTAGAAGGAGAGTGCACTGCAACACAGTGGAGCACAATAAATACTTTGCAATCTCCTCCACTGATTTTCTTGACATATTCAATGCTGTTTCTTTCTAGCTCAACTGGCTAATGTTTCATCATACTAATTGGTGATACAATGTTATTGATTAGCATGGAGGAGGAATCTAATTGCAAGATAATACAAGGGTAGATCTCTTGACCACCACTGAAAAAAATAACACATAGTAACAAATAATGTGCATACAGAACCAAACATGAGCATACTGAGCCACAGGTTAGAAGGAGAGGAAATCGTATATATCTTAAGAATTATTTATTTTATAGCAAATACTTTGTAAAATCCATTATTTCAGGGAGCATTTTAAACTTTATGAACAAACAAGGAACACAATCTGATATGTTGGAGAGTTGTGTTATTACAACCTGGCACAATTACTTAGGGTCAGTTATGAAATAATGTATTCTGTAGAATTATATAGATGAGTGATGCCAATATGAGGGATGGATCATCAATAGATGAGTGATGTCAGTATGAGGGATGGATCCTCAATAGATGAGTGATGTCAGTATGAGGGATGGATCCTCAATAGATGAGTGATACCAATATGAGGGATGGATCATCAATAGATGAGTGATACCAATATGAGGGATGGAGCATTAATAAATGAGTGATGTCAGTATGAGGGATGGATCCTCAATAGATGAGTGATGTCAATATGAGAGATGGATCATCAATAGATGAATGATGCCAATATGAGGGATGGATCCTCAATAGATGAGTGATGTCAGTATGAGGGATGGAGCATTAATAAATGAGTGATGTCAGTATGAGGGATGGATCCTCAATAGATGAGTGATGTCAGTATGAGGGATTGATCATCAATAAATAAGTGATACCAATATGAGAGATGGATCATCAACAGATGAGTGATGCCAATATGAGGGAAGGATCATTAATAAATGAGTGATGTCAGTATGAGGGATGGATCATCAATAGATGAGTGATGTCAGTATGAGGGATGGATCATCAATAAATGAGTGATACGAATATGAGAGATGGATTATCAATAAATGAGTGTTATCAATATGAGGGATGGATCATTAATAAATGAGTGATGTCAGTATGAGGGATGGATCATCAATAGATGTGTGATGTCAGTATGAGGGATGGATCATCAATAGATGTGTGATGTCAGTATGAGGGATGGATCATCAATAAATGAGTGATACGAATATGAGAGATGGATTATCAATAAATGAGTGTTATCAATATGAGGGATGGATCATTAATAGATGAGTGATGTCAGTATGAGAAATGGATCATCAATAGATGAGTGATGCCAGTATGAGGGATGGATCATCAATAAATGAGTGATGCCAGTATGAGGGATGGATCAACGATAGATGAGTGATGCTATAATGAGGGATGGATCATCAATAGATGAGTGATGCCAATATGAGGGATGGATCATCAATAAATGAGTGATGCCAGTATGAGGGATGGATCAACGATAGATGAGTGATGCTATAATGAGGGATGGATCATCAATAGATGAGTGATGCCAATATGAGGGATGGATCATCAATAGTTGAATGATGCCAATATGAGGGATTGATCATTAATAAATTAGTGATACCAATATGAGGAATAGATCATTAATAGATGAGTGATGTCAGTATGAGAAATGGATCATCAATAGATGAGTGATGCCAGTATGAGGGATGGATCCTCAATAAATGAGTGATGCCAGTATGAGGGATGGATCAACGATAGATGAGTGATGCTATAATGAGGGATGGATCATCAATAGATGAGTGATGCCAATATGAGGGATGAATCATCAATAGATAGATGAGTGATGTCAATATGAGGGATGGATCATCAATAGATGAGTGATGCCAATATGAGGGATGGATCATTAATAAATGAGTGATGTCAGTATGAGGGTCGGATCATCAATAAATGAGTGATACCATTGCGAGGCCCGCAAGTTATAGGAGAGAGCTTTGCATTATGTGGCAAACAGCATTGTCAGGCTTCAAATTTATTGCTGTCATTTTTGACAGACAAGTCTCTAGTAGAAATATAAAAATGTATGATAGAGAGTGTGAACAACAAAGTATTATCGGAATTGGATGGTCAAGAGTGGTGCACTGTTTGCAAGGAGGGTATTTGTGGTTTCTGGATATCACCAAGAATATAATATACCTATCAATCCCTTTACTTTTGTGTACTTTATTATATTAAAAAGTATTGAAAAGCTGGGGGTTTTCTGCCAAAAATCTAACAAACAGCCCCTAATGAGGTTCTCCCCTCTGCAGCTCATGTAGACAGTGTACTTAGACTTACAGAGTGTGCGCTGTCTCATAGTAACCAATCAGTGGCAACATTCTGCAATATGCTGCTTGAGGGAGGTCACTAATTAGCTAATTTCAAACACTACCCTTCACAGTCTGTATATTCATTAGCTGCATGAGCTACAGAGGGAAGTCCTTAACAGGTACACATTGTTTGATTTCAGGCAGAAAAAAAAGACCTTATAAACACTTCTTATAAAAAAAAATGAAATACATATATAGGTATATTATATCTCTAGTGAAATCCAGAAACCTTCCATGACCCTTTTAGTTTTTATAATATATATATATATATATATATATATATATATATATATATATATATATATATTTATTCATTTTTTTGAGAAAATAAATATTATACACAGTTGTTCATAAATATTTTCAGTAACTATGTCTGTTGGCCTTGGTTTGTTCATGAAAAGGTATCTACTTGAAAAAGAGGCTATACAGAATATTAAGGGAAATGGACAGATTTTAGAGCATATAACCTTGTTGATTTCAGTTCCCTATGAAATTAAATTAGTTTTGGAATGAAATAGAAAATAGACATGCTAGGATGAGTATTATATATATGACGTGTACCTGCTGTCTGAACTCGAGCTTTTATCAGAATGTGTATTATTTTAAATTAATTTCTCAGTGTGAAAATAACCAGAGGCAAAGATGTCCATGTAGACATAGCAGGAAGCTAAAGGAAACATGTTTTTCTGTATATAACAATTTGTACCTACAACGCATTACACCAAAAGTAAACTGTGGGCCTTCCTGAGACAAACGTTTTTGGTGGTTCCATCTTAAAGACATATGTAAGTCTCCTGGATTCTGAATGCAACTGAGAGAGGAGAATCAGTAGTGTATAAAAACATATTCTTGCATGAAAAAATACCAAAATAAACATTAACAAATTCACCCTGTTTGCTAAATCTCTTGAGTTTGCAAACAGTTGTTTTTGTTGGTTAACATCCCTGGTAAAATTAGCATAAAATTCATAATTAGTTTTGGTCAAACACAGGCAGCTAATACTTTTTAATACATTGTAAGTGAAGGCAGATTGTACAGGAAGGAATCATGGGATGTTTAGTTCCCTAGTAGAAGGAAGCAGGAAGAGCCAGACACTGATCTGTAGATCTCTGCATTAAGCTGCTGCTGCTGCCTTGAAGGTTAATAAAGAGCTCAAATCCATACCCAAATGCAGTGTTTCTGTTAGTAGGTATAATGTGCTTATGTAAGCAGCTCTGGGGGGTGTAAAACAAGTTTTATGTTTAAATAAAATAAATCTGTATGGGTTTAGAATGAGTCAATATAATGTTTCTGATATAAGCAGCATGTATTAAATAAGAAAACGGGAAAAACAGGGAAACTTAGATATACCTTTAAGCATTTAGAACAAAGTTATGTAATTTCACAACAAAGATTTTTAATTTCACAAACGTTACATTCTCTTCTCTGATTGGCCGTTTAAGCAATCAGTCAGATAAGGACAACTCTATTATATACCCTATTCTGATTGTTTGCCATATGAACCATACAAAAATAGAATTCTGTGATTGGCTAAAAGTTTAAGAAAAGGGGAAGTAGTCATCTCTGATTCGTTACTGAACAACCAATCAGATTATCCATTTTATCATTCAAATATTCAGTTCTGATTAGCTGAAATACGATTAACACATATTATAGTAGCCTAGAAAAAACATATATAAGCAGGGGGCACAGTCAGTAAGAACTCCACTGAGGAGCAGCTCCGTTAGTTTTTGTTTTTTGTTGGTGGCTTTTTCCGCTGGCTGAAAAGAGGAGAGTAGATGTTCATTCAAGCAAGAAGAGGCCCATTTTTAGGAGGGCCGGAAGATGAGGACCGATGGCTTCAATGGATGTGTCTGCATATCCAGGGCTAATGATTGAGGTCAAGGTGTATTGTAGATCATCGCTGGAGGTTCACTCAAGGAAGGTAATGTATGAATTAACTATTTTTCCAAAAGTTTATTTTGAGTACTTTTTTATTTAAATTGTAATCTATTTTATATTAACAAATGTAAAGATTTTTTATTTTCAGTAATTTATCATTTTATGTAATGTTTAATTTTCCTATTCAACTGCTCCAGGTCGCGAGTTGCGATCTTGATGCCAGCTCCGTAAACCATGCACTCGTTTGGAGCAGTTGTGGGCGGGAACCACATAAATTCACCAAGCCCATAACCACCCATTTCAAATCGGCCAATAGAAGATAAAACTGTCATAATTACGGCAATAAAACATGGAGATTACATGTCAATCAACCAGGTTCGGGGGTCCGATATGCCATGGGACTCGCAAAACTTTGAAAAAACAGAATTATGAGAATGAATGCCAATACTGTTCGAGTCCATATGGGTGGCCTGATATGTATTAACTCATTGATACCCAAGATCAATATAACCCCAAAATGAAACATAAAAAAAAAATTATTTCCTGCAGTTGTGCGAGCTTGAGACTGTTGTGCAATTAATTCTAATGTCTTTCATCTCTCCTCCTGTAAGTTACAGTGCAGTAGTACTTTTATATTTGCATTTGCAGTGCTACAAATTGGTGTTTAACCCCTTTGCGGGTCCTTTCGAGCAGATGTAGGATTTTCTCCTCCATTTTCAGTTTACGAGTGTGGATACGTTTGTGAGCTTGGGAAATTAAAGCAATTGAATAGCTATTTGCGATTTTAGTCTTGCGAAAGTGACAGATCAAAGGCTTCTGATGGTGTAAGTTACGAGTTGGACAATAGACATTTTTCGAAGCTTGTAACTTGTAACCCGATCACGCAAAAAGGCGCCAATTGAATAGCAAATTTGACTGTGAGCTTACTTATGGACCTCTGAATCTCAAATTCGTCCAATTGAATGAGGCTCTTAATCACTAATTAGCCCGTTACTCTTTTTTCAGTCTCCCAAGCCTTTTTAATTCCTTTACCTTTTATTTAATTAATCCCTTAGTCTGTAAACTTGCAAACTCTCAGTCTTGCAAAGCACTTTGTATAAAAGTGTCATCTGTATGATTCTTAGCTCAAAGGCAGAGTCGTCAATTCCTTTTGTATCAGACTATCAACTTATTTACTGTCAAACCCATGTTTTATGGTATATGCTGGAGCTATATAAATAAGACCCCTTCTGGATCACTACCTTGTCGTAGTGAAGGGGCTTGTGTACCTCAATGAAGCTGTGAGATATACCATATAGGGTCACCCAAGATGGGCAGGTCATAGCAGTGAGATCAGACATATTGCTGTCCACTGGAGAAGAAATTAGCAATCCACTCCAGTATGTTTGTCAAGAAACCATTATGGATAAACACGACCAGAGACAAGATGTACCTGGCATGCTGCATCCATATGGTCACCAAAAGTTGGACACAACTGGAGGACTGGACAACAACAACAATATAAATAGGAAATAATAATAATAATAAATGAGGCAGATAATGGTTCCTATCAGGTCAGCCTTCTGGGCAGATCCTCTGCCACCCCTAGACACCTGATAGGTGGTGGATAGAAGCAGATCTGCTGAAGTCTGAAACACTACAGTTCAAATGTAAAAGTTACATTTAAATATTTCCTTTAAATACAATTTTTTTCAGTTACTAAATAAACGATTGAAACCCAACTTTGTGGACACTACACTGATCCTTTAAATCAACAAAATTCTGCAGGGCCGGCTAGTTAAATAATGTATTCCACCACTGGAGGGAACTGCAGTAATAAATCTAAATGCCAATCAAATCCTAGCATGGAACAAAAACAATGTGTCACTTTTCAGCAGCTGTCACTTCTTCCCACAACACTAACATGTCAGCCTCATTAAGTTGCAAGCAGACTTCCTTCCCAGGAATTGTAGGCAGGATATCAGTGCAGTTATCTTGTTACACTAAGTGCGGTGACACTACATCTAGGTCAAGGCTTCTAGGGTAGCGAGCTACTGTATAGCTTGTAAAAACAGGTTTAAATGGACCCTGTCACCCCAACAGGAAGTTGATTTAATTTTAAAGAGCATTACAAACTGGCTATACATTGTACTAGCAATTTTTCTGTACATTAAATTATTTATGAAATATTAAGAATGTATTTTGCAGTTCCGTATGCTAATATGCAACACAGAGTATTTGATAAGGGTGAGAGAAGGGTCTAACTGCCAGATAACATAGAAGGTCTTTATTTTGGCCACTACAGACAGACAAAAAGACTGTAATCCTAATAAGCACAACAAAGCAGCAAATAATATGCACAAGCTGCCCACTTGCAGCAGCAACAAAATATACATTTCCAGTACTGATTCACTTTACAAAAAAATAGATAACATAACATATAGCCAGTTTTTCATTCTCTTTAAGAATAATGTAAAAGAAATGTTTTTGGAGTGTGAGGGTCTCTTTAACAATCCAATGTGTACTTGATACTTGCATCAAAAAAGAAAGAAACTGTATAAGATAAAAAAAAAACAACTGTTAATTATTGTTTAAAGTAATTGTTAATTATTAAATAAAGTAAAGATAAGAGGTCTCTGGTTAGTGTTTTAAAATGCTTTTTATTTCAGCTAATTAAAACATTACATGATCACTGTGGTCAGTTAGTCTCTTGAATAATTAACACGATAATAGGAAAAAAAAATTAAAAGCAAAAAATGTATACATTTACATTTTACAACTTTTATAATCAATGATTCTTTATTGTGTGGCTCCATTTTGCTTTCTCTCCTGCTTCTGCCTGTTTCTTTCTCAGGTGGTTGTGTCCTTGTAAACTAATGGACTTTCTTTTACTCCTCTAAGAGCACTGGATGATGTACTTGCCACATTCTCATTGTACAGACACTTCCTGTGTATTGTAAGTTTTTTCCCACCTTAGGAAGTTGGCCTGCTGTATTCAAAATGGTAGATCCTGAAACAGTATAACTGTATGTAAAAAATAATAAAATTAGGAGCTGCATTTTATATATTCCAACAATGTGTTTAAGTGTAGTTCTTCAAAACAGCAAATTTGACACAATTACCCCTTAAATAAAAATTTGAACAAAATGGGCTCTATATAAGCACAGAGCATCTCTATTTTACAGACATTTTTAGTTAGTAAACTTCTATTCAAAAGCAATTTCTTCACTAACTTAAAACTTCTGTAAAATAATATGGGCTGTGCTTATACAGAGCCCTATTCAATTGACCAAATCACAATTGAATGAGGCCCAATGTATTTATTTACCTGTATATATACATCTATTTATTTCCTGACTTAAAGATGTGGGTTTAACTCCCCATCATTTTATAAAGAGGACATTTTTAAATAATACATACTTCAGTGCCCACTTTGCTGGATTGTGGTAGTTATTCTAAGTGCCTGTAACATGTATTATTCATAAATAAACCATTTTATAAAAGTTGTGTAAATTATTTCATATTTCTGTGTCATCTATTGTTAATTTTGCCCATCTTATATCATTATAAAAGGTGAGCCACTAAAATTTTAAATTAATCTATATTACCAAATGATTAAAATGAATCACTCAATTATAAGAGAGGAAGGAAATCACATATAATAGTTGTCGTAATTGCGAGTTTGTCGGTTTGTCGGTAACGCTATGGTAAAAGTTACGGGCTTGCGCATGCACAATGCCCGCAAGACTTTGAAAAAGGATCGACATGAGCGCCAAATGTGCTCATGGCGATGCCCGAGATCAGTGCGGAATGCCGTAGGCCTTTGGTGCTCATCGCAATTCACGCAAGACTTTTAAAAAAATTACGGCTTTAATGGCCATCCTTTTTTTCAAGCCCGTAACTCGGAAGCCATTGGAAGACCACCAAAACACGCCAATTAATTAAAAAAATAACTTAAAACCTCACACACAGCACAGGGGGAGAGGCAGGGAGCCTGCCTGTAAGTAATGTTGCAAGCTAATTGGATGTTTAATTGGCGTTTTTTGGGAGGTCTGAAATCGGCTAAGGGAGGAAATAATGGCGGCTGTAATGACATAATTGTTTTTAAAAAGGCTCACAACGAAGCCAAAGCCCATAGGGCTTAGGCGCTCATCTCGAGGCCTGCAAGACTTTGAAAAAGACACGATCGGCGCTGATCGCGAGGCACATAAGACTTGAAGAGGGAGAGGCAGGAGAAAGACGCAGAGAAGGGAAAGGGGGGAGAGGTTGAATCATGTGGTACATCTTGTGACAGGGCATCCAAGTACACACAAGAACATCCACTACCATGCGGATTAATTAAATAAAGGACCATTGTAGTCATTTTTGTTTCTGCTGATTAATGTCCTGCACAATGGGAATATGGCATCTAAACATGCCAGTGCTTTCATTATGTCTAATGAAAAGCTTTTCGTTGATAAGGACACACTGCCTTTAAAAAGTTAGAGACAAGCCCAGCTTCAGAAAAGAAAATGAATTCCTGCAGTAAAGAATAATTGCATCTACAAGTTAAATATGTTTTTGTATAGTTTTTCATAAACAACATAAACATTATTTTAATACAGTAACTCTTTAAGGGAATTGGCAGACTAGATGGGCTTATTTGTTCTGCTGTCAAATTCATACAAATTCATGTAATTCTACAATTCTATATAAAGAATACTGCTGGAATTATTGTGCCCTACAATCCTTTAGCGTGTATATCTGCGAGTCTTCAGTCTTGTAAGATGCTTTAGGGATAGAACTGTGTATGTTTGATTTTAAGCTCAAAGACAGTGCCCTCCATTCTTTTCCATCGTGTTAATATTATCTTTGCCTTATCTACCCCAGTATAGTGCTACTATATGTTGGCGAGTTACAAAAATGTTTTCAGTCAGACTCCAGAGCACACAGAAGGAAGTCTGTTACCGTTGCCACGCCCCTAATTATGCAAAGGGGAGGAGCTAAACAGCACAGAAGGTAAAGTAAAAGCTTGAAAGTATAACTACCGCATTACAAGGTTAAATATTATAAAGTATACTTATGCATGTACTTTCATTTTGACTGTAGAAAATAACAGCCTAGTACAAGGCATTAACAGTTTTTAATGTTCTTCAGAATGAAGCCTACTTGTTTATAGTGTAATGGTTGCTTAAGTTTAGAGCTTTAGCGTTATATAGGAACGCACCAATTTCTATGTTAATCTTCTGAGCCCCATTATCATTTGTACCGCTGAAAGCCCCATATAAATTAGAAATATCTCACCTAACTCATAGCATGTTGCCTGTATCAAGTTTATTTATTCAAAATACTATATAGTAAAATGTGACCATAGTGTCTCTTTAAGAAGCTGGAGAGAGGAGGGAGAAATTGCGTAAGAGCCTAGATAAGCGTTAGCTGAGAGGGACATGGATTTGTGCCATAATCTTTAAAGGGATATGGAAGGTTCCCTGTTTTTAATATTAAAATAGACTACCTAAATGTTTGGGTCCTATCCTGTTATGGTTACGGCACCAGTCCACCGCTGCAGTGCGGTGACCAACCGCTAGATGGCGTTGTTGATATTCCAGTGCCATATCATAGAGTTAAGGCTTAGGTAAACTGTTAGGGTGAGGGTTAGTTTAAGGGTTAGGCAACCATTCTAAGATTAGAACCTCTCTCACATATAAGCAGCGCTGCAAAATATCGGCAGCGCCATCTAGCGGTTGGTTGCCGCACTGCAGCAGACCTGACACAGTAACTATAACAGGATAGATCAAATGTTTGTTTGCCTATCTAAACATTATTTTATCAACAAAAATCTGTCATTTGTAACTCTTGCATCATGTTTCTATTAGTACTAGATATACTAACCAATCACAGATTGTCTCTCAATAGCATTTCAAAATGCTGTTGAGAAACAGACTGGGATTGGCTAGTACATATAGTACCAATAGAAACATTGGTCCTGATTTAATTGCCTAATTCGTAAATTTATACACACTTAAAATCACTCTTAATATTGCTACATATTCAGCAAATATTACTTATTGGCACTAATGAATTCTTAAGTCAATAGAATGCATATAAACATTTATAAAAAAAAAACATCCAAAGCCAAATTTATGAGTTCAAGGCATTTGCAAGTAGGTGATAGAATATGGCCCATTGTATGCATGAGCTGTAGGGGGGAGACCTTTCATGGGACTATTTGGAAGGTTTCAGTGAGTAAAATAGAGCTTAGGTAGTTTATTGAAATATTAAAACTGAGAAACTTCCATATATCTTTAAAATGCTGGGAAATGCTCCTTCACAGGTAGTTCTACCTCTTTAAAAAATGACAGTATCCATATTAGTGCCTACTGGTCTACAAATCACCATGAAATTGCAGTAGAATGGCACTAAACAATGCTGTACAGACACCCGGCTATTTGATGGCAATCTTATATGAATTAGTGTCTGAGTCACAACAATTACTTGGCAACTTGCATTCAGCCGGTGTAGAATCTGACTCATTCATTCACTAGCTATTTCTTATTGAATAAACACACCATCCAATAGGAGCATGTCCTTATAAACGGACATGGAATTCAACACTGCTGCTGCGCATTATCAAAAAGGTCCGGGAAAACTAGGTGCAAACACATATTTTTTTTTAAATTGATGCATATTTCACAGTTTTTAAGAGTTTTATGTAATAAAGTTATCCCTCGAGCTGTAGAACGCAGGGATCATTCCAGTTCTGAGTGCGCAGACTGTTGCAGCAATGAGCTGCTAGGTGGCACGGACGAAATTGTGCACAGTTTGCAAGCGCTGCTGAGATCTTACACAATTTCCAAGCTTAAACCTTTACCCTTACCCTAACCCCCTAACCCTACTTCTTACCATAACTCTAACCATAAAACTATGATATCGGCAGCAAAATATTGGCAGCGACCACTAGCGGATGCTCACTGCCACTGCTGCAGCTTTTGCTGGCAGGCCGCTGACGCACTCATAACAGGAAAGGGCCGAATGCAGTTTCTAGAAGAACCAAAAGGGGGGGAAGAGACATTGGGGAGGGAGAGGAGGGGAAGAGACACAGGGGAGGAAGAGGGGGGAGAGACGCAGGGGAGGGAGAGGGGGGGAGAGACGCAGGGGAGGGAGAGGGGGGGAGAGACACAGGGGAGGGAGAGGGGAGAAGAGACACATGGGAGGGAGATGGGAGAAGAGACACAGGGAAGAGGGAGGGGAGAAGAGACACATGGGAGAGAGAGGGGGGACACAATAAAAGGGGCACAGAGGACACAGAGGGCACAAGCGGGACACAGGGGGCAGCACATTTCCCACCCTTGGCTTATACTCAAATCACTAAGTTTTCCCAGTATTTTGTGGTAATATAGGTGCCTCGGCTTATACTCGGGTCGGCTTATACTCGAGTATATACAGTATATTATAGCATATTCCTAGTGAAATCCAGAAACCTTCCATGTCTCTAAGCTCTCTCACAATAAACTGCATAGATAATAACGTCGGAGTCTGTAAATGTGACACTTTCTCCATAGCTGGTTCTAATTAACATTCATTAGCACCACTCAGTGCAAGCTTCATTAGTAACACAAGAGACACTGTTACAGATTGTAAAGTAGAAAATCCTTGATTGCAAACAGGAGAAACACTAGCTGTGTGCCACAGGCTCACTGTTACACTAGGTGCTATAATATAATGAAGTAGTAACAATGACTCAGCCACTGCTTCATTCAAATCTTATACACAAAATTATTATTCATTGTTCTCCACTGTACAGAGCTCATTAGTTTTTCAGGCAGAAGCAACACAATGAAATAGCCAGACTTTAAATGATTATAACTCCATGAATTCAGCATCAATTTTAAAAATTAATATACTTTTTCCACATGTTCTTTCATTCTCTATAAGATGGTGCAAAACACATATGGGGGACTTTTGTGGTCCTTTAATACAGAATTTTGCTACTATAATGATTAATGCAAAATTAAAATAACTACCTCTTCTTGCTGAAACAATGAAACAAACATCAAATGAAAACATCTATACAGTTTCTATGCTTGATTTTGACTGCTCTATATGATGGTGAGGGCAGTGTTGAGTTTAGATTCATTTTAATGACAGCCGCATAACCTAGTAAATACTGCGATATAGACAAGTTTTGTTGCTCTGGTTATTTAGCCTAAATAGTTATTCTTATGTATAAAATGTCTGTCGGTATATAAATGTATTCATAGTGTTTATATTACAGATTTCATGGAGTTGCTAAGACTTAGTAGCTGGAATAAGAAAAAGCCAGAGGGGAGCCTCATATAATGATGGATTTGAATTGCATTAAAAGGATGCCAGCAGGTATTAAGAGTCCACAAACAGCTTGATGTGAAAGCATTATATAGGACATTTTATTTATAAGAAATAAGGAGAGCTACAAAAATGCATGCTAAAATTTACACTTCACCAATATCTTAAAAGTAAGTTAAAACCCAATATAAAGTGTACCTTAAAGTTTTATATGGAAGTTTGTGGGACACCGTGTGACAGATTCAATTGATCAATCGCATGTTGCTGGAGCCCGTAAGTGAGGCCGTAAGTTAATTTGCTATTCAATTGGCGTCTTTTTGCGGGCTCCAAACTGGTTACGAGTTATGGCCTTGAAAACTTTGCGATGGTTAAACCCGGAACTTACAGCCTCCCGAAGCCTTTGATCTTTCACTCCCCGCAAGAGCTAGCATGGCTAAAATCGCAAATCGCTATTCAATTGCTCAGTTTCCCCAAGCCCGCAAATGTTTTCACAGCCGTAAATGGCAAATGAAGGAGACAATCCTTCGAGTGCTAGAGAGGACCCGCAAGGGGGTTAAACACTTATTCGTATTTTTAAATGCAGAAACATATGTGATTATTGTATTAATTGGAAATTATATCACATTTATCTACACTTCCAATATCAAAATGATGTATAGATAGAATTGCAAAACAGCCCTGAATGGTTCAGTAAATATATTTAGAAAGTTTGCAATATTTCTGGCATTTTCTTGAACCATAAAATTTCTTATAGTGTTAAATCCCTCTAGTGTGGCAGGGAATGTAATAGCTTCTTGCGCAGATTTGCTGAGTTGACCATTTTCTAGTCATAGATTTAAGGCATGGAAATGATGTAAATAGGCTTTACTTATTTGTGCAGGCAGGATTATATAGAGAATACCATTGCAGTATATATTTATTGGTTATGCCAAACTTTTTTCTAACCTCCCCTAATAAATGAAAAAGTCCTTTTTTACCCCAGGCTTCTGCAGATAAGCGTGCCCTTACCCTGTAGTGGGCCATGGTGCTTTGCACCTGGTGCAACTGCAGGAGCCCTTACTTTGGTGGTCATCACACCACAGTTTCAGAACTGTATACTAAACACAAAATGAACTTGTGCATTAAATGTATTTTATACAATAGAGGTCACCAAATGAATTATGTCCACAAATAAGGTTGATCACATAATGGGTCAGATTCACTAAACTTTGCCGAGAGGGGCCATAAGAGTTCAAAGCTCACTGCAGCAGCTTTCACTGCTATTCAATAAGCCTACAATAAGGTGTGCAAAGTCTTTTCCAACTTTCTTACCTTGCTGTGCAGTGTGTAACGGCCACAAGCCTAAGTGCAAAGTTGAAGGCAAAGTAATAATATCCATTATTTACAGTATACCTATATATTTGCAGCTTATTATAATAAGAATAATAAGCAAATGCATACACTGCCTGATTTGTATTGTAATAGAAGCCAATAGAAATAATATATTTCCTCTCAGATTCTATAAGAGAAATAAGAAAGCAAATGTAAAATACAATTAAAAAGACGTCAAATGTATCAAACTGCTCTTACATAATTAGACAGAGTATGAAAAACCAAGAGAAGGAATCGTTTTGAGTTCTTAACTCCATAGGAAAAAAACTATAACTATTTTATTGAAGTGAAGAGAGTATATTTGATTTTAGAGGGAACTTATTATTTATGGTCCCTGCAGTACTTGAGTTCCTGTCTCTGTAAACTCAGTATATCAATTTGTGCAGTGTTTAAGCTGACAATGCAACATTTAAAACAAGTATAAAATAGTGAAAAGACCTTCGAATGTACGTATATACAGCTTCTCTAATTGATTTTGACTTCTCAACATGATAGTACAAAACAATAACCATGAGTTCATAGTCCCCTTAATTGCTTTATAATAGATAATGCAGAAATTGTAAAAATATAAAATACATTATAATTACTGGAATGAGAACATCACGATCATTTGTGAGGTTAGAGAAGAAATCATTTGCGAATAATGTGAAGTGGATCTCAGCTAATGTATCACCCCTAAGATTGTGGAGATTGTGAAGGTAATGGGGGACATGTCTTAGGGCCTCATTCTATTATCGGCCGTAAATCGGCCGTAAGGCTGCGATTCCTTGCGGGGGGAGATAGAATTTTTTTTTTTGGATGACAGAGGCTTACACATCCATCAGGTAGGATGGCTTAGTATGCACTCTAAACTGGGTAATGTTTCTTTGACCAATTGTATGATCCAATCCATGGCAGTTCTGACTCAGACGAATAAGAGAACACAGCTGATAGAAGCAGGATCATGGCTTACCCCATTGTGGATGCACCAAAAAACAGTATTAACGGATAGACTATTGCAGTTTGAGTGGTGGATAAAAAATAAATTTACATTGGTTGCCGATATGTTGAGAAAGACCCAGCAATGGTCGGTAGATACTTTCAGAGAAGTGCATAATTTACCAATAAGAGAATGGTTTAATTACCTAATTGAGCAGTCCACACCACTCAGATTGCATCACCAACATTCGTGGGAGTCAGAACTTGCCATGGAACTAACTGATATACAATGGAGTAGGATACACAAACAAGCCACAAGTTCCTCATTGAATATAATTCTAAGGGAAAATAGTCATAAGACTACTATGAGATGGTATTTAACGCCAACAAGGCTAAAAGTCTCCAATCCCTCGCTAGATGGAAAATGTTTTAGGGGATGTCCTGACATGGGCACCCTTAAGCATGTTCTATGGGAGTGTCCCAAGATTGCCCATATTTGGCTGAAATCTTTTGAAATCTTAGAGAAACTATGGGGATGCCAGATTCCCCAAAAACCGATAGAGGCCCTATTAGGCCTGCCCATAGAAGGCCTTAGTAAACAGGCTCAACTCCTATCACATCAAATATTTTTAGCAACTCGAATTACGATAGCTAAGGCCTGGAAATCAGAGGTACCTGCATATAGCGTAGTTCTAAACAGACTTAAATTCATACATGAGCGTTATCTCGGCTGAGTTGGATCGGTCATACAAGAAATGGGCCTCATGTTGGGACCCATGGATCCTCAAGATTGGGTGGTAAATATGCAGGGACATAATAATAACATTTAGGCTGATCTTATGGGGAACAACTCTCAAGCAAATTCTACCTCTCCTTAGCACCTTCTCTTCCTCTCCTCCCTTTGTTTTTCTTTTCTCTATTCTCTTCTTCCCCTCTTCAGACGGATCTCTATAAGATTATAGATATACTGGATCGTGCTCTAATACGTAAGTAGTTTGAATAGAGGAAAAAATAAATAAATAAAAAACTGCATTAATTAAAGTTAAAATGTTATTTACTTGTATACATCTTACTTTTGGTAAAAAACAGTACCTATCTTATGGATGTGTTATTGATGAACGATCTGTGTTAATATATTAACCTGTTATTCGCAATAAAAATTATTTGGAACAAAAAAAAAAAGAGAAGACAAGAAATGTTTTAAAAGGTCACAAACTTTTATTCATGTATAGTTTAGCGTTATTTGACAGTTTATTGATATACTATGGGAATTAGTAACCATTGTTTTGTACCATGCAATGTTGTTACATATTGTATGTGTCCTTGATGACCTGCTATCCTATATTGTATTGTTGCAACCTTGTCTTTAATAAAAAAAGATTTGAAAAAAAAAAAGAAAATAGCCATGATCCATTGGTCGGTAGAGTCCATCGGTCATGCTTCTTCAGGTTACCCGGCCAGCAGTTTCATCAATCCAGCGGGTTGTTATACCTAGTCTCAACCAATCATAACCTGAACAACAATGTGTTATTTTTCTAATATATTGTTTTAAAGAACCTGACTTGATAACATGCTAAATGTTTTACACAGTTTAAAACCAATAATTACACAATCTGCCTTAATACCCATAGCTCAAAATAAAGATTTTCGTCTAGAGATGTAAGTTAACCCGTTTTTAAGATGGCAAGAAGGCTCATGCTTATTTCATATCATAAGAAATGATGAAATTATGACTTTTCAAGAAGTCAAAACACATTATGATTCATATGACTGACAGAAGGCAGTACAGTACCTTCAAGTAAAATATTATATACAAACATAGTTAAAAAACAAAGCTTCTTGCAACCTTACTGTTTTTGAAAGGCAATATTTCCTATATAACTATATAACATGCTTAACAATAGTAATGCACATTAACATATATACACACAATGGAACTCTATTCTAAATAGAGAAATAGATAATGAAACATGGCAAAAATAAGGGATCAATACACCAGAACATCAGGAAATATACCAAATAAAAATATTATACTGTATAGAATCCCAATAATAATAAATAAGTACAAACCTCACATAACACCTATATGTTTTAGATCTATTACTTTATAGTGGGAATGGACAAGTACAAGAAATAATAAAAGATATGTTAGCTTATGAATTCAAATTAGACCCAGTAATAATGCTGCTAAATGGGCCTTTGGAAGGTATTATTATTATTATTATCCAATATTTGTAATGAGCCAACATATTCTGTAGCTCTATATACAAGTTTATTACAAACTAAAAATACATTAAATATTAAACACAAGGCCAAAAGTGGAGGGAGAGATGGACAAAAACGAACTATACCGATATTAACTGTGGCTAGAATGGTTACAGCGGCTTATTGGCTGCCAAGGCAAAAGCCAAGTATCAACTGACTAGTAAAACGGTTTGGCAAATATTCTGAAGGGAGAAAATGTCTTAAGCTGTGTTGGAGCAAGAATACCAATTTTACAGTATTTGGAAACATGGGCAGCATATAACAATTTCGATATAATATTTTTGTAATAATGTTCCCCTTTTATATACATTTAAAAATAAGATTTAGGGATTGAGGTGTGACTTTATAAGTTAATAAAATGTTGTCATGTAACGCAAAGCACTATTTAGCTATTCTGTACCGATATCTTTCATGTTTCTGAATTATTATTTGTTTACATTTATGATCTGTATGTATTAACAATGTTTAATAAAATGTAAATAAATAATTACTACCTTCAAATTTTAACTATTGTATTTTGTTTTATTGGTGACTGGCATTTTGTCTTTGTTGCTAAAAGGATTAGAAACCTGGAAGGATTTGGAAGAATAATGGATTTGCATAAGACATGTATTTACTTCTCTTAAAGTTACACTGTCACCCCAACAGAAAGTTGGTTTCAATTAAAAGAGCATTACATACTGGTTTATCATTGGGTTAGTCTTTTTTTTCTCAGCAGTAAATCATTCCAGAGATATACAACATTGTTTTTATAGTCCATGTGTAGCTCAGTATGCTAATCTGTGACTCAGAGTACTTGATAAGGGTGAAGAAGGGACCTCACTGAAAAACAATATTGGGATTCATTGTTTTGGCCACATAGAGACAACCAGTCTGTATTTCTAATTAACATATCAAAGCAGCTAGTTAGCGTTTCTGAGCCACTAATTTGCATAAAAATATAGAAAAAACAGTGGAAATAAAGAATAATACAACATATAGGGCCTCATTCTATTATCGGCCGCAGCTGCTGCGGGGCCGCAAGGACCGGCCGCAAGCTTTCCGGCTATTCTATTCCCCTCCGGCTGGGGCTTCCGGCAGGCTTGCGGCCGGTGCCTTGCTATCTCTTGCGGCCGCTCGCGCCGGAGGAAAGCCTTTGATCTAAAACGGCCGCAAGAGTTTCGGCCGCAAGAAAATCCTGGTTGCTATTCAATTGCTCCGGGAAACCTCTCTGCAAGGCTAAAAAAGAGCCGCAGCTTACTTGCAGGAAAAAGGTCCCGCTAGCACCAATTAAGCACATAAAATAGCTCAAATAAAGCCATCCTGCACTTTGCAGAGTCTATAAAGTGATATTCGGTGTTAGCAAAAATAGCACATAATTATCCTATACTCAAATCCGTAAAATATATATTTTTTAATATACGTAAAATATACATGTAAAAAGTCCAGAGTGCTTGGAGCACCTCAGACCCGCCCACGCCGCAGCCGGAAAATAAACAGTTAATTTGAACTCGGGTTTGGGCTGATGTGCAAGCTTGAGAGGGGGTTCCTTTTAATCCTCATGTCCCCCAATATGATCCCTAGCATTTACAGAGCTGTACAGTGCAGGCTTGAATTTATTTTTGAGTTTTTATATTTCACAGCTTACGGCCGGTTTCAAGATATGCGGCCGGTCGTAAGAGGAGATCCTTGCGGGGCCGTATAATTGAATTGCGAGTTAACAGAACCCCCGCAAGGAATCGCAGCCTTACGGCCGATTTACGGCCGATAATAGAATGAGGCCCATAGTCTGTTTTCATGCACTTTAAGATTAACTTAAAAACAACTTGATATTGGAGTGACAGGGTCCCTTAAAAATTTCCTCTCCACTAGCAATCTTGAAAATAGAATTCACCTAAAGAGTAAGGTCCCATAAAATAATCCTCCACCTCAAGCTATAGCAGACACTATCAGAATTATCTAAATATATTTTTTCTCTAAAAACGCTTTTATATTGGTGTGTTGCATACACCTGCTAATTTTGTTAAATACTTCACAAAGTGTTACTACTATCAGGATTTAAATGTCCAAGACCCACACTTTTTGTATTCTTCGAGAATAACCACTACCGTTCCAATCAGTGCTGAGAGTTGAGATAATGGTGAAGGAAGTGGCTTCTATCTCACAGTAATAACAGTGAGTATGTGTGATCTTATAAGATATCACTGGAAACTGGTTAGTACAGGACAGACAAAGAACTAAAAAGGCGGAAGAAGGAATTATACATAACTATATATAACAGAAATTTAATTATAATGGCCAATTTGGTAATTATTATTTACGCAAAATAACTGAAATGAAGACATATATGTATTAGGATAGATAGATAGATAGATAGATAGATAGATAGATAGATAGACAGTTTCTTGCAGCTTTTCATACATCCGCCACCCTGTTGCATGTGAGGTAGGAAGGCAAGAAATTTGAACAACATTGTTCAAATTATTTATACTATTGGTAACCCTCAGTTAATAATGGTTAGTTTAACAATTCATAATGACAACAGTTTTGAAACCAGGACGAAATTATAAAAAAGGGTACAAATTTTCCATGTGCAACTATAAATACTGGATATGATGTAAAGACAAAGCACAGCCAATCCGAGATGAGAGCTTATCCTCATCTACAATCTAACCAAATTAGAAGTGAGAGCCTATACCCATCTACCACCTAACCAAACCAGAGATAAGAGCTTATCCCCCATCTACCACCTAACCAAACCAGAGATAAGAGCTTATCCCGCATCTACCACCTAACCAAACCAGAGATAAGAGCTTATCCCCCATCTACCACCTAACCAAACCAGAGATAAGAGATTATCCCCATCTACCACCTAACCAAACCAGAGATAAGAGCTTATCCCCCATCTAACACCGAACAAAACCGGAGATAAGAGCTTATCCCACATCGACCACCGAACCAAACCAGAGATAAGAGCTTATCCCCATCTACCACCTAACCAAATCAGAGATAAGAGCTTATTCCCCATATACCACCTAACCAAACCAGAGATAAGAGCTTATCCCCCATCTACCACCTAACCAAATCAGAGATAAGAGCTTATTCCCCATGTACCATCGAACCAAACCAGAGATAAGAGCTTATCCCCCATCTACCACCTAACCAAACCAGAGATAAGAGCTTATCCCCCATCTACCACCTAACCAAACCAGAGATAAGAGCTTATCCCCATCTACCACCTAACCAAATCAGAGATGAGATTGTATCCCTATCTACCACCTAACAAAGCTAGAAATTAGATCTTAACCTCATCTATTATTATTATTATTATCGTTTATTTGTAACGCTCCAACATATTCCGTAGCACTATACATAAGTTAAGTTACAGGCAATGACAAGTTCAAGATTCACACATTGCCAGTAATGGAGAGCTATGTCTTTGAGCTTGGAATCCGGTGTCCATAGCGCTTTCCCTAAAGCACTTTGCAGGAATGAAACTCGCAGACTTACAATCTAAAGGACCTAACCAAGTCAGAGATGAGAGCTTATTCCCATCTACCACCTAACCAAGTCAGAGATGAGAGTTTATCCTCAGCTACCACCTAACTAAGTCAGAGATGAGACTGTATCCTCATCTACCACCTATACAAGTCAGACATGAGAGCTTATCCTCACCTACGATCTAACCAAATCAGAGGTGAGAGCATATCCCCATGTACCACCTAACCAAGTCAGAGATGAGAGCTTATGCTCATCTACCACCTAAACAAGTCAGAGGTGAGAGCTTATCCTCATCTGCCACCTAACAAAGCCAGAGATGAGAGCTTATCCTCATCTACCACCTAGCCAAGCCAGAGATGAGAGCTTATCCCTGTCTACCACTTAACAAAGCCAGAGATGAGAGCTTATCCTCATCTACCAGCTAACCAAATCATAAGTGAGAGCTTATCCCCATCTATTAACTAAGCCAATCAAGGATGAGGTGGCTGGAAATAAGAGGAGGAGAATGCTCAGTTCAGTTGTTGGTGTACTGTTGTTTGGCAACTATTCTAGAGTGTCAAATTGTGAGTTTTAATTAAAAATGTTGACTGAATTAATAAAATAATGTCTAATAAGAGAAGTGCAGCTAAAAATACAGAGTGAAAAGATTATTTTAGGCTGCAAAGGTTGGTGCATGTGATTTAAATTTTGAAGTAAGTGCAGCGGCATGAAATTAAGCAGTTACAGCATTTCTGATATAATGTCAAGCAGTTGTAGAGGAGTGTAATCATTGCGGAGCTACTGCCAGTGCAGCAGATGCTAAGCACCAGGGCTACCACAGTGCCATCTGGTACCTGGAGTAATGCAATTCTCTTAAATTCATCAATTATTTTGATCACTGTGCATTGTGAAATCAGTTTCACCTCAATGATGAGGCGTAAGTAAGCTTAAACTTACACATGGAGTTAGCTGGTTTCCTGTAGAGAGGAGAATTGTCTAGTATTTTGGGGCTAGGTTGTACTTTTGAGTGTGGTTAGACTGAGATAATACACAATATTTCTTCTATGTGTATGGCAGAGTTGAACTAAAGAGATTGCTCACTAAGTAGGCCAAATGCCTATACAACAAGCAACAGGATTGCCACTACTGTCGATCCTCAAAGTGTGCATGTCTGACCTCTGCAAGCCACCTACATCTGCTTATGTGTGAGAGAAGGGGCAGGTTTCAAATTCTGTGACATCCACTTATCTAGCAAATCCAACCCTCCTCTCCCACCCCTCTGCCCATTGAAAAGGAAATAAACCCACACCTAATGCCCCAGCTATCAGCAAGTGGTGACACACGGACAGGATGGCTAAACAGAGTCTTTAAAAAATCAGATTTTCTCTAAATATGTTTTTATGTTCATTGCACACAGATACTTATGTTAGTTTGGTACATACGTCACAAAATAGATTTTTTCCCTTTAAATTAGCCTAGTCCTTTAATTCATAAACATAAATAAATTCATTTTATGTATAGCTTATTTTAAGTAAATACATAATTTATACTTGAGAACCACAGTTCTGGAAACGTTAATGCTATATGAAGGATGGCATTTGTATATGGCTAGTCAAATATGCATGAGTGCAACAAAATATAATCAAAATCTCCAAAGACCAGTTCTTGCCAAATATAATATCCATATATAAATAAAACGAGAAACCTTAGAGATTTCTTCTGTTCTGTAATGCAGCAACATTGGGTATTGTGGATGAATAAAGCAAAGTCAGACTCCTGCTGGCATTTAGTATCCGAAGAATGATGAGGTTAAGGGTAGGGGATGCATTTACTTTACTTGTTTCTCTGCTTCTAATACTCAAGTCTTTGGAGTAGTCTGGAAATCCACAGGAACAAGGAGTGCCCGGTTTCTTTATTGTATGTAAGAAGCATACTGACATTACAGCACAGCCTGAATGCTACAGTGATATAGACAGCAGACAAAAGATGAAGAATACACATCAAATCTCCTGCTGTAGCAACAATATTAAAGACTCTGTAAGTTTGTTCACTAACCTGGTTTATTTGAATTAAAAAGCAAAAAATAGCTAGTGCCCTGAAATTGCACCGATGCAAAAACTGCAAGTTTATAGTTCGAATAGATTATTTGACATGTGCATTGATCAGTCGCATCTGACTCTCCGTGACCTCATGAACCGCAATACACCATGCTGATCCACTTGGTATGCATGGAAGAGATACAGGAGTGGGTTGCCAGTTCCTTCTCCAGTGGGCTACAGCATACACTTCCTGGTATTCCTAGGTGGTCTCCCATCCAAGTACTTGCCAGGCCCAACCAGCAGCTGTATGCTGTGGCCCACTGGAGAAGGAACTGGCAACCCACTCCAGTATCTCTGCCATGAAAACCAAGTGGATCGGCATGACTATGGACATAAAGATGTGCCTGGTGTGTTATTGTCCATGAGGTCACGGAGAGTTGGAAATGACTGGACGAAGCAGACAAAAATGCTTCTGCGTGCCTGTTTCCTTATTGAATATTTGGCAGCTGGGAGAGTGTCTCCTTGGCATTGTGCCGGTACATTTGATTTCTTCTGCACTGTCAGGGATGTAATATCATTTCAGATTTCTGTTTCATCTTTATGTGGTATCCTTTCTACAACAAGAAAGTAGGTGCTTATTTGGAAGAGTTATGTAGACTAAAATATGTGATACTTGTGTTTTAGAAAAAAAACACTGAGATTTACATGCATTTCAGCCTTTCTTATTGGTGTATTCGGTTCTTTTTTTTTAGGACTATGAAGATTCATACATTGTGTCTGATCTTTCCTAAAGTTCTGTGGCGAGTCCTCCTATTTAATTTTGATTCCATATTTAGTATTTTTTTAAACTAGTTGCACTGGGGTCTTGCCGTTAAATTATTAAACAAAAAAGAGATGTCTAGAGTCTAAAATAAATATGTTACATTTTTGAATCCCCATGCATCACCATGTCTTTGGAAAATGGGACTGGCCAAGACAGGTCAGGAAGACACCATGGGTCTCTAAAGGTATCTTATCTTTGGTACTGAGCCACCATTGCCATTAATTACTGATTCCTGAGGCACTGTGTCTGTTGGCTTTAATGCAGTCACCAGCACACAAAAAAACACTTTTTTTGCACATGTGTCTGCACTGAAGAAAATGGACCCAATGACAATCAGCAATTAATAGCAATAATTAACAAAATATTAGTGTATGCGGGTAAATCCAATGGCTGTGTGACAGATGTAAATGGCAAACTTCAATTCTAATTTACTGTAAGAAAATGTATTTTTGTAATAACATTCAGTAGACAAAGTACAAGTTATTGAATATAGTTTTAAATGATGACATATTGGAATCTCTGCTGTGTCACTTTAAAGCCTAAAATGTTATCCTATTATATTCTCTTTATCTTTAAGTCCCAGTTTATGTCCTTTATCACATAATTAAGTTTAAAAGAAGGAAATGTGTTATTTCCTGTTTGCTGGGTCTAAAAGCAGACATATTGTAGCCTGGGAAACACACATCCCTGCTAATGGAATCAAAATGAGCCGAGCATTTCCCAGATATCTTTCATGAAGTAGCAAATTAAAATACAAGAAAAGAAACTACACAAAAAAAATTCATAGAAAAACACAAAACATCATGTAGCAACAAGCAGCACAAGTAAACTGATGAGACAGAAACATAGATCTAATAGGGACAAATAGATCTAATAGCAGATAGGGACCAATAAGTCCATTTAGTCATGTCATTAGCATATGCCGGTACGTTCATAACCGGAAGACGTGCTGCTGGGGTCAGCATCATCAGCAGGAGCTCATCGGAGCATAATAACAAGTAAGGAGAGAGGGGGATAGGTATTGGAGAGGGGGGGAATGAGGAGGAGGTTATGGGGGAAGGAAGAGAATGATAAGGGGGGAACGAGGAGGAGGATAATAATGGGTTAAGGAGGAGGGGTTAAGGAGGGAGAGGATAAGGGGTTAAGGAGGATGAGGAGGAATTGTGTGCTGAGGGGGCCCAGGCAGCACTGGGCCCCCTCCAGATTCGCCCTGCACTCCTGCAGTAAACCCGAGCGTGACTCTGGGTTACCGCTAATGAGGTTTTTTATACAGCTCCTATTATCTGCTCCCACTCTAGTTCCTGCTCTCCTCTTCCTGTCTGCTCTGTTCCTCCTCCTCCTCTGCTCAAACAGCAGTATTCTGTGTATAAGATGACCCCTCTACTTTAATGGTCAAAATTTGGTGAAAAAAGGTTGACTTATACACTGAAAAATACGGTGTATATATATATATATATATATATATATATATATATATATATATAGTATGGACCCTGGCTACTATATCCATTTCATGTTTGTATGTAAGTTATTTATTTTACTAAATACAGCTTGTGCCTATAGGATGCCTTGTTTGTGTCTTTCAAGCTTTCTGAAGGCATAAAGACTGAATGTGCGTGTTCTCCACATGTTTACTATCTATTTAACAATGGGAAAGTGAGAGGAGATTGTTCATTCATTGATGGATTCAGATAATATATAACAACAGGCCATCTAGCCCTCCCCATATGCTCAGTAGAGGCAGCTTGCTAGTATTATTATTAACTTTTATTTGTATCACCCCAACATATTCCATAGCGTTGTGCAGGGGATAAGAACATGGAAAATACAATATTAACAAAATCAGAAAATGAGGGGCCCTGTTTTATGTTTAGAATCTTTGTAGAAAGCACCCTACAAGACTGGAAACTCACGGTCCCCTTGTGCTTTCAAAAGAAACATGACTATCATGGCAGCTTCAATGCACTGCCAGAGACTGCTATAATGAAAAGATATTGTCTGAAAAGATGAATGTATGCCCATGATTTTCACATTGATGTTAGCTTGTTGCAAACTTCACAAACGTGATACTTTTGCTAATTTGCAGTGGTCCTTTACCTGCAGATATATTAATAATCTCACTAATACTGACAAATGGTAGTGTTAGACTCTCCTCACTCCTCTTTGTCCTTGAGGATGATGGATCTCAGATATCGGCACCAATCTTAGAACTTGCTGTTGAGAACCACATTAGCAAGAACCTTAATGGACCCCTATAGTGCATTTACAAGTAAAGCTAATATGTTTGCATGTTTTCAGAGACTATTAAAAACAGTATGCAGCTTAAAATAAAAATTAATATTTTTTCTTACATTTTACTGACAGTTGGCCCATAAGCAGAACTGCTTATCTCCTCCTACCTGTGTGGCTAGCTCCGCCTGTAAGCAGGACTAAAAAAAAGGCTGACCGATCAGTGTCTGGTACAAACAGAGCATGCTCAGGAAAGGGGGCAGGGCTATGATTGCTCAAGCATTGTCATTGGGCAGGTCTTATAAGGGAGCTGCAAGAATATTACAATAGAGCTGTTATCTCTGTGTATACAGTGGGCTAGGACATCACGTGGCAGGATCTGTGACATCATAGACCAGCCTGCTTCCACATTCCATGATGACCCAGCCCCTAGCCAGCAGTGGACAGACTCCCTATAGGCACAAGGAGGTGGAGATAAGCAGCTCTGACAAAAAAAGTAAAAAGTAAGAAAAAAAAATGTTAACTCTTATGTTTTTACTGTTTTTAATATAATATTGTCTATACTGAACAAACATACATAAGAACATTACTTTTAAATGTGCTACAGTTGTCCTTTAAGGTCATTTTTTCACACTGTAATAAGGACAGAAAACACCAGTTCATATTTCTACAAACCCACTCACTGTAATTTCCGGGCTGCTCATAGAAAGAACAGCAGTCTTTGCTAACAGCAGCTCCCTTCCAGTTCCTGATATTACAATAAACTGTGTGTAGCATGTTCTCTGCTGGATATTGTTCAAGGGAATTGGAGCTATCTGTGCTATTTAGCTATATAAGATCGATATATTATTTTTTCAGAAACACATTCATCTCTCAAAGATTTGGCAGCATATCCAGGTGCTGATTGTTGGTAAAGCAATTTTTGGTCCTCTCTAAGAGGCACTTACTCTCAATTGAAGGTTTCAGAGTAGCTCTGTGGTGAGTTTAAAAATAAGTAAAGATCAATTTGTCAAGAAAATAGTCAATGTTATCTGCAAAAAAAAAGTATGTACTGTTATTTGGGGATTTTGAATGTAATTTCTTGATGTAAATAGGACCTTCTGGGGAATAACTGGGAAATAAAGGTATACCTCTTACTTTAAGGTCAAGCTTCATCTAAACATAAAGGGATGTTGAAAGCATTTTTTACTTTGTTGCACCTGAAAGAGTATATTTGATAATGTACCACCATGTGTTTTCTTTTTTCCAATGATACTCTTAAAGAAGAAAATAATTATAGTTAAATTGATCCGGATGGGTGACCTGTCATACTTATCTACCAATGAAATCTACAGAAACACATATGCTCCGTGCACTTCCTCTTAGTTTAAATTGATGGTTTTACTTCATATTTTTTCACGTAAAACATAACTTTGGTAATGTGTAAAGCATGCTATTGTAATGTCCTTTGAAGTTTCTTTTATAGTAAACAGACACTGCAACGCCAACATATTTTGAAGTTATAGTAAAGTGCCATGTTAATAAAAAATCTTTGGATATCATTTGGATAAATGTAAGTTTAGTTATTATTTATTTTTTTGGCTCTACTGTATGTATCCGTTTTTAGCTCTATAACCTCCCCCCATCCCTTGGAGTTTCCTTTATTATATAGTAAGCATAAGCATTGCACAAGGCAAATAATGTCTTTGTGTATGAGCATTGTGCATGGTGGTACTGTTGTGCAAGCAGCTATTGACCCCGTACTGAGGTTGGGGCAGGAGGAGGTGCAACAGGACAAGAGGGATGCCCACAATATTCCAGATAAATTATTTTTAAAAAATAAGTGTCATTTATTAACATGAAAATGTACTGTGATTTTGCCATATTTACTTCTACATGTTTGTGGAGAGAGGTAGCAACAATTTTTAGTTCTATTTTTGTACCTGACACTTAGAATTCTGATCAGACTGGGTGAAAATTCAACGGCCAAGTCAAATACCAGTCAAACTGACTCTGTAGTTATATGCTGTGACAGTTACATACATTTTTCTCTGTTCTTTAGTAGCTTGAGTCACCTAACTTACAGAGGTCTTATAACAATAGAAGATAAGCGCTAATACTTTTACACATATTACTGAAACTTTGTAGGAGTATTAGAGTAACTTGTATTTGGGCAAGCTTCCCCTTTAAAGAAAAGGCGATATATAGTAAAATAAATAATTTCGATCAGAAGTCCCCTTACCTTTAGATGGTCAACCAATTTGTGTCATTTGTTTATGAACATTATAGGGGTTATTGATGTATTTATAAAGCTTTACACATGCTTTAAAGGTGGTCTGACAATCACTGTAGCACAATGGGACAGTATCAATCTACTGTAACCACTATCAGCTCTGTATTTGTAAAACTATATTCACAAATTTTCTATAATGAACTTAAAAGAGCATTGTTTTTGCATGAAAAGATTGGTATTAAAGTGAGAAACTGAAACAGCATAAATATATAAAAAGTTAAGTGATTTTAAAAATCAATCAACCTTGGAAGGAAGTCTTTTCTAGTGATCATAAATCAATCATATTTGTATTTGTTAAGCTAGTAGTACGTTCAAAAAGATGATATTAAATCAAAACTGCAAAAACATACACCAGACTGTAAACAAATATATAGTTCATACATATACTGAATGTGCTACTCCCCAATTATCATAGATTGAGATGCACCATAATAAACAGATTCATATAAAAGACAAAAGCCCCCAAAAAAGACCTGTACACACTACGGAAATGATCAAAAAATCTAAATATTTATTAAAATTAGGCACACAGGTGAACAAGAGTGGACCTAGTATATATTGAGCCATCTCCATGAAAAACATTTGACAGTGCAGATACAAAAAAAGCTAATTGTGAGTTGCCCCATTTACATGGGCATATATCAAAACCATGTTGATCAAATAGCTCAATTTTAGATATCACAATGTGTTCCAACTCATCCAATGTATTCAGACAGGATGAACAGGTTCCTTACAACACTTCTTAATCTATTACATTGTGGTGGAGAGCATGAATAAATATTGAAGTAATGTTCCAGTTTTGCTTAAAATTTTATAATGCTTTCAAGTACTGTATTGGCCCGAATATAAGCCGCTTTTTTTTTCCGATTTCCGAGCTTATATTCTCAACCAAAAAAAATGATTGCTGATTTGAGGGCCTTCTAATGTCATTCATCGCTTTCCCCATATTTTACAGTGCAGTATTGATTTTTAATTTGCATTTACGGTGCTACATTTAACCCACTTGCGGGTCCTATTTGGAATCCGTAGGATTTTCTTTTATATTTGCCATTTACAGGTGTGAGCGCCTGTAGAATTGCAGCAATTGAATAGCAATTTTAGCTATTGTAAAGTTTTGCGAGCTACGATTTTTCGGCCTGTAACCCGCAAAAGACGTTACCATAGATACTGATTAGAAAGCCTGTTTGTCTCCAATTTTAAGGGTGCTGCTTATATTCGGATATTATATTTTTTTCTTTTTTTCCCCCCTTGAATTTCACAAGTGCGTTTTTTATGCGGGCCCATACGATAGTAGTTCATGTGTTAGAATAGTTGTTGTTCTCAATCTTTTTTTGGTCTGGGGACCTGTTGGTTACCTTCCAATACACATGGGGATCAGCTGTGAGATCCAGAATATTTTTAGCAGGGTGCCATATTACATTTTTAGCTAGATTTGCAGTGATTTGAATATTAACTGCAGATAAGTTGCTCTATAATCAATGCATCAAATAAAAAATGTAATTTTGAGAAAATATATTAGATTAAGCAATATTTATATAAGCAATCTTCTACTTTCAATTCAAATTATTTTGTTTCTGTTGCCTACTGTGCTCTATTCATTTTAATCTTTATTTTAAAGTAGGGACATTGAAGATTTTTTTCCATGCATTTCAAAGATCATGATATTAAGTAAAGCCTATTTAAACATCTTTGAAACTAATAACAAATATAATAAGCATACTGTAGTATGTAGGTCTTATTGGTAGACAAGTGTGACAACTTTATACATCTATATGATCTATATGCTTTTTGTTGACAAAGCTAAGCCCCAGAGTATTTGAATCAGTTTCATGTGTTCAGAGAGCATACTTTGAATAAAGAAACAGAGTGACACATTTACTAATACCCTCCTTCTGATGGAAAAAAGAAATACATCTTTAAATATCAAATGTAGAACTTCATAAACAATGTTGCATGTTCCAAAAATACTGAAATATATGATTTTCAGAAACGAAGGGCCTCATTCAATTGCGATTTGGCCAATTGAATAGGGCTCTAAATAAGCACATAGCATATTTTTTTTTTTAATATTTTTTTAGTTAGTGAACTTCTATCCAAAAGCAAGGCCTTCACTAACTAAAAACTTCTTTAAACAATATGCTCTGTGCTTATTTAGAGCCCTATTCAATTGGCCAAATCGCAATTGAATGAGGCCCTAAGATAGGAGTTTTTTTTTTTATCATACAACATAAACCATTACAAAAGTTAAGCACTGAAAAACTGACCTTTTTACTAAAATTGTTTTAGGATTGCAGGCTCTGCCAAAGTACGGTAGTCATACTTCCTTTTCAAGGTGCAAAGGGGTGGTTACAGAGCATGGCAAGCAAGGATTGTATACTTGCAAGCTGCCACTACTGAGTCTATAGAAGGAAGAGGAAAAGGGTCCTGTGCTGAATCGTTATCTGCATCTGGTAATCAATCAACCCCCCTCCCCCTCATTCTTTCTTCCCAATCCTTACATTTTTGAACAGACAAAGAATATCAGGACATACCCAGTCCATCTTGAAGCCAGCAGAAAGAGTGGAGGACACAAACACTGCATCCTTCAGACACAAGAAGTATGTACTATAATAAAGATTTTATCCTAACTACTTTCATGACTACAGGATAAACAACTGCTAATGTAATTCATTTGCTACAAACTTTACAAACTACAGTGGTAATCGTTGGGAAAAGACATCCTGGTTCATGATATTGTGATTTGCATATAAACCAAAAACTCTTACAGCTACTACGGACTGCTCAGTAAGGTACATGATGGCATATTGCACAATACAGCCAGCACATCCCTGAGACAAGCCATTTAGAAAGCAAACAATCTCTGTTTAAAAGTGCATGCAAATGAAATGACTATTCACATGATTTATCTGTGTAAATAACACTTCATAAATACAGAAAACAGTGCCAATTCTTCATGTGGACTAGCATTTTATTTAGGCTAGTTTTCTCAAAGTTTAGTGATATGCTTTGTTTTATATGAATGTTTTAACTAGGTTTCTTAATTGATTTTATGCTTTTCAGTGTTTTTGTCATATAAAATCTACACTCCACTTCCTTCTAAGATGCCTAGAGAAGAACACATTTTCACCTTCTGGAGCCTGCTCCTTTCTTCCTGTTCTCTCACATGTATGGTGCCAAGCTTCACAGCTGTGATCTAGGGACACATCCACAGGGGAGGTGCTTCACAGTACCAGCGTGTCATGCTTTTAACAAGCAAACGGTGACAGACATGGTGTGTGCCTTTGCAGCACCCTTAGGTCACAGCTGTGGAAGATGGTAGCTCTCATGAGTGAGAACAAGAAGAAAGGGGGACAATCCAAAAGATTCAAATCTGTTACTCTCCAGGCTTCATAGAAGTAAGAGAAGTTTACATTTCATAACACAACTATAGTGCAGAGGATAAAATTAATCCAGTTAAAACATTCATATAAAACAAAATATTTGGCTAAAGAGTCTCTTAAATAATGTGAACAGATTGTAGTGTTAATTAATTTTTAGGCAGAAATTACTATTCGGAATCCCGTTCCCACTCACAGTGGGGGAAGATTAGCAGGAAGAAAGTGTATTACCAGTGGGGGAGTATTTGGAGATGAGAGCAGATATATAAGGGGGTGCAGTGTTGTTGAGGGCTCTATATGTTAGGCTCATGATTTTACATTTTATTCTGGAGTCATGTTATGTATTCTTGATTATTTCAGCAAGGATTCCTCGTGATGTTTCGATTTATCATCTATCAATCATTAAGCAAGCCAATATCACACAAAATGCTTAAAAGGATATGGAAGGTTCTTGAATTTAATAAGTATATAAAATACCTATGTATTTACGTTCATGTACTATAAGCTTTTTTTGTACTGCCTAACAAACAAATAGTCTCTGTATGCAGACACGGTGTCTGTAGAATTGGATGTACAGTGTAGTGTCCGAGCATGTAGTGTCTCAGCAGCACTTTGCTGCGTGTTGCTGAAAGATGGTCATTAATTGCTTAGTATAAGAAACAACACAGCAAGTGCAGCAGAGTCTGTGTCTTTGTGAGCTGCAAAGGGCAGACCCAAGCAGGTAATATTTATTTTATGTCAAGTAGTAAAACCAGAACATATAAGCACTTCTTAATAAAATAAAGTATATAAAACTAATTTGCTACATATATCTAGTAAAATCCAGAAACCTTCCATATTCCTTTACATACACGTATGCATCCAGTTGCAAAAGAAGCTAATTTAAGAACTATAAATAAAAACTTTTAATAAGATAGAAGACAAAGAAAAACATGAAAATATTCATTACTGATTTGGTCCTCTAAATCTTTTACACGATTGTAGTTTCATTGCATAAGTAATACATCATCAGTTGCTTTGATCTGGGGACTGGCTGGTTATCCTCTATTGCTCACGGGTTACTGCTTTTGAGATCCAAAACTATTTTTTCATGAAAATGTGTTATTCATTTTGTTTCCAAAATGTACATAAGGTGCAAAGTACAGTAAGTACAAGAGCATAAAAGAAAATAAAGGAAAAGGTTTGACACATATGCAATAAATCCAGTGGTCTCATCAATAAGCGCAAAGGTGGATCAGCATTTCAGATCTAGTGGAATTATGCTTATAGTCTCCAGTAAGTATAGGTTGTCAGCATTGTACTACAGCGAGTTCAGTTATATTCTGACAATATAGATATGTTACATCTTTTGGTCATTATAACACTTCAACACATTGTTGAACAAATGTTAGGCTTTATGCAATGATGGTCATTGCCAGATAATATCATATAATTACAGACCTTGCAAACTCCCTGCAAACAGAGCCTGTTAATGAATAATTTTAAAATGAAAACCATTAATTGGCATAAGTCATGGATACCAAATGCGTAGATAGGTGAGTGACTCATTTACAAGAGTCAATGACAGATGTTTCTCTATACTAATTTGGTACAAGTAGAGCCTTGTACAGAGTGAGAAGAGACCTTTCATTTCTTTGAAATTTGATTTTAAGCCCCAACATTATTAATTTAAATTTATTGATTTGGGTACTAAAAATGCCCTGTTTTTGAAAACAGGGCATTTCCACCAAATGTGTTGAAATTCTCCAACTTTATGGCAACCTCTGAAACACTTTAATTTGAAAACCACATATGTAGTTGCTGTGGGACATAATAGGACATAAGCAACAATGCTATACTTGTTTCAGTATGAGTGTATGCAGTGGGATTACTAGAAGTGTTCTGCCATATTTATTACCACTCTGACAGGTCTAACCTTCTATTAAGGCCTCTTTCCCGTGAGGATTTTGTTGTAGTGGTAACCTCCCAAGATTAAGCATGTAATGAGATGCTTTGCATGATTAGAAATCAGCCAAGGTATCCAGACTGCCCTGAATCTCTACATTTTAGAAAACCTTGACATGTATTTTGGGATATTTCAATTTACAAAGATTCCACAAAGAATTATATTTAATGTCGTTTAGTGTTATAAATTAATTTTATTAGTTTCTTTAGAATGTAGTAAAAATGAAATGTTGTCCCTGTGTCTGCATCTCCCATATACAGTGCCAGAAGAGTACTGGTCAACAAGTTCTCATGAAAAACATTGTCCACTATATATTGCTTCAGTTCCTCTTGCTATGAATCTACCTAATCCCAGCACACTCTTTTCTTTAGAGCTGCAAAATGTGGGTACTGAAAAAGGTGGGTCATAATTAAATGTAAAAACAATGTTCTCCCCAGAAATTCCCACCAGCCAGGTGGCATGTAGGAGCAAGCGGGTGGGCACACAGCTTCACAATGCTTGTACACAGGTCACTTGCCTCCCAAGCTTGGCACAGCCTCAAACTAGGCGAGCAGAACTCCCCTCCAAATCTGGCTGGGGAGAACACTGTAAAGGGTTGCGATTACTGCCAGTCAAAGACTTAACAGAAAGAATAAGAGTAACCATTTCTCTAAAGACACAGTAGTTGCTGTAAAAAAATAAAATCACAACTTTTTTGGTGCTTTTTGGGAAACAAACTATATAAATTGAATGATTATTTTTGTCTAGAAGCAGAGGGGATATTAGAATCAGGTGATGAATACATTTTGGACCAATAAAAGTTGTTATAATTGTTTTTTTTAACACTGTCCTAGATTATGTGTTCAACCCAGTTGCTTTCTTTACATTCTCCTTGGTGTGGTAGGTGGGATATTTCTTTGCCTACCTGCTATTTAGGACATCCTTAATGTATGATTTTTTATATTTTAAAGCAATGGTTAAATTAAACAATGTCTAGGTTTATTGTTTAATGACATATTGTAGGTTTATGCAACTTGTTTCATGGTATCTTTAAACTGAAAGAGCAAATGCTGATCTCTTGCTCCAGATAACTGTTTTTGCTCTTCTCTGGGATTTGTAGGCTAGATGGCATTTGCTGAAAATGGTAGACTAATTATCTGTTTAGACAGAAGGTTTCAAAAACAAAAGCTGTTTCCTTGGTCTTCTGCAGTCTGTGACTCATGGACATATGATGCTGTCATATTCCTCTCAGAATCTCCTGCCTCTAGCACACTTTAATCAATCTAAGACAACACCGAAAATTCTTCTATTACTGAAGCATTTATTTCTTTATTTTACGTGATAAGGAAACAAGACATTATAAATGGCTTAATATATTTATTAACATTATTCGTTTTTATCACAGGTATCAGAAAATCAATAGTGATAATATAAATGGTATTAATTTATGATTTCATTTATGGATGAAGAAGGCAATGACTCCACATATATAAAGGACTTACAGTTATCTTTTGTAATGAAAATGTTTGGCATCATTAAATTGAAAATAAATTAGCACACTGCTGTATTGTCAAACCAGACCTTCATGTTCATTAAGATGATGGAGTGATAGTGCAAACGAATAAACTGTCCAATTAAGACGGAATAATAAACCAAAATGATATAGACTTGTACACATTACTGGAGACCTATGGGTCTCCAAGACTCATTTGTTTCCCCCCAAAAAGGTTAAAATCATAATTTAAATTGATACACAAATGCTGCTTCTGGAAGGATAGAGGTTTCTACTAAGAAACCTTTTTGGTTAATGGAGAACTTGTTTACTCTTCGGTGACTGGCTGTATTTGCACCGCCCATAGCTGAGTTTACCAGCGATATGTCCTAAAACTCCAAAAGTGGCTTTTATAGAGGGATTCAAATGCATGGTTTTAGCTTTTGTAGCATCTATTTTAAATGAAAAAAAAAAAAAAAACACTTTTCAATGTTGATATATATGCACAAAAAAGATTTGGGAATTTCATATCCCTTTAGTATACTATACAAATATACAGCCTTATTAAATTGCAATTCGGTAAATTTAAAAGGGCTCTATTTAAGCACACAGCATATTTTATTTACAGAAGTTTATAGTCAGTGAAGACCTTGCTTTAGGATAGAAGTTCACTAACTAAAAACTTCTGTAATAAAAATTTGCTGTGTGCTTAATTAGAGCCCTTTTAAATTTACCGAATCGCAATTTAATAAGGCTGATATTTTTTTACAGAAGTTTTTAGTTAGTGCACTTCTATCCAAAAGCAAGGTCTTCACTAACTAAAAACTTCTGTAAAAAAATATGCTGTGTGCTTATATAAAGCCCATTAGAATTTACTGAATTGCAATTTAATAAGGCTGATAGCCTGCATTATTTGGTCAAGTTCCTTACTAAGCAAGAATGGGAAGTACTATAAAAGAAAAAAGTAACAAAAAAGTACCATATAACACAGGGATATACAAATCAGAATATAATTAATGGTTTACTTTTCTACTGTTCAGAATCTCAAGAAATACATTTGCATTGCAGCTAGCAAACTTGAGACATACAAATGAGCCCAAAAATGCATTCTCACTTTTTTTTTAATTCAAAACATTATAAAGATGGCCCTTTACAGCATGCTTGTTATTATAGCATAGCTTTGGAGCATAGCCCAGGATGAATATACATCAGTCATGTAATGGTTTTGGATTGAAGAGTGATAATGTATTGTGTGCTCATTTGCATGCCCTCACTCGGTTTCCCAGGGTGCAGTGAAAATACTGCATTTTTTGATATTCTGAGCAGGAAATAAGTTCGCACTTATTGCTAGACATGCAAATATAAATATATATTTATATATTTATATTTGCATGTCTAGCAAAAAGTGCAAATATACAAATATATATATATACAGAGTGCCCCCTAGGGGTCGGTGTGGAGGTACAGCGGGGGTTAATAACAGCAACAAGAGAGTTAAATCCAGCTTTAAATGGCTCACATAGAGACATGGGTGTGGCCCCTCTTTTAGGTCTGATTGTGAGACAGTGTGTAAAGGTGAAGGCTAGGAGGAGCCTGAGAGACACAACCCACAGCAGTGAAGGCTGGTCTGTACTGGAGACTGCTAGTAGAGGCCGGGGCTCATAGAGTGAGAGCCTTATGGCAGCAGTGTCTATGAGGAGAGCTGTGGTGACTAACCAGGAGGGAAACTGCTGTTGAAGGAGACCACAGGGGACTACAGACACGAATAAATATATAGTAAATAAATAGACAAGAATATATATATATATATATATATATATATATATATATATAGTAAATAAATAGTACATGTGTGTTCATATTTAAATGTCTAAAGCAAGTTAAAAAACCTGATTCCAGCTCGGTATTCAGAGAAAACAGTTATTACACTGCATTCTGGGAAGCTGAGCAGGGACATGCAAATGTGCCCACAAATGCCTCGCTCTTCAATCCATTGCCCGTTTTAAACATGCCCATTTTAAATATATATATATATATATATATATATATATATACACACACACAGTGTGGAGTCACATTATTATGACCACCACCTCCTACTTTTGACTAAGTAGCCAATGAAATACGGCACTTGTCGTGAGCTGGCTTGGTGTGTATATAAGGTGACGTGTAGGCATTATGTAAACATATCAATCATCGCAGTCATGGGTAAAACATGTAATTAATTCAACTTTGAAAAGGGAATGATCTTTTGCAGTATTTCTGATACAGCACAGTATGTGAACTATTCATGTGTTCTGTGGTTAAAGTGTACCATGACTGGATAAACTGCGGATCACCATGTGCCATTGATGTCAGAGGTGAACGTCGGCTGTGAAGGTGTGTGTGTGTGTGTGTGGGCCAACCAACATGCTACAGTTGAGCAACTCATTGTCCAAATGAACCAGTAGGCTACCAGGCGTGTGTCTAAAATGACAGTACAGCGAACCCTGTTGAGTATGGGGCTCTGAAGCAAATAGATTGTCACTGAAGCCATGCTGACAAGGGTTCATCATCAGAAATTACTTCTCTGATGAGTAACATTTTCAGCTCCACCGACTGGACGGACGTTGGCGTGTCAGGCGAGAAACCTCAGAGAACAAACACTCTGTAACCATTGTAGGAAGAACACAACTGGTGGCGGCAGCGTTATGGCCTTGGGAATGTTTTCTTGCCATTGTCTGGGTCCACTAATATCTCTAGAAGGCACTCTCAACCGATGGGGTTCTCAATCCAAGTACACCCATACATGTTGACTGCCTTCCCTGAAGCGAACAGGATCTTCCAGCAGGGCAATGCAACATGTCATACGGCCAGAATTGTCACAGAGTGGTTGGAAAAGCACAACATAGACTTCCAAGTAGTTCCCTGGCCTCCAAATTCCATGGATTTGAACCCCACTGATCAGCTGTGGGACCACCTCGATCACCATGTTCGACGTATGGATCCTCTGCCATGCACTCTTCACCAGCTGTCGGATACACTGTGGTCTGCATGGCTTCAGATACCCTTGCCAACCATCCAGCATCTTATTGACTCACTACAGCTGCTGTCTGTGCTGTGCACAGAGGTTATTCATTAGCTAGTGGTCATAATATTGCGACTGGACCTAGTCCTGTTCATTTAAAAACATAATTCTGTATCAGTGTTTCCCAAACTAATGGAGTCAATAAATCCTGTTCTTGACTACTATAAAATTCCAAATTCACTCTACGATACACAAAAAGTGTACTTCATGTTTCAAGATCAATGAAAAGTACCCTTAAACCAATACCTCATAATAACCCTCTCCAAAAATTGAGAACTGTTTTCCACGACACCAGAAAAGGTTTCCATGCACAGAAAAATTGTTGGGTATCCATCTCATGGAACCCCTTGTAACAAGTAATGCCACCCCAGTGACTGGGAAACTCTGTTCTATATAATCTCCAATATACAAAAGGGAATACAATATTAAATCTTTTATACCAACTGAAGGACAAATGTACCAGTCATCCAATGGGTTTTACTTTGGTTTATTTAATAACAAATAAGCAAGAAATACAGTATCTGAAATTCAATGTGGCCTTTAAAACGTAAATCTGATTAGTTAGTATTTCTGAGAGTAGCAAGTGTGCTTCTTTTTACCCCCTATCATGTGTGCACGGGGTGGGATATAATCTGGCCTGGAGCCTACCTTATTTTTTTTCTGACTGTTGAAGGTTTGGTTGCAGTGGCTATCTAGCTGTAAAACTTACATTGATATTTTTATGCAAATACTGATTTTATTGCTATTTGTTAAATGAACAAATAAAACATTATTGTATGAGCACTACCACGGCCCTTAAGTTTCTACTAATTGTCAAAGAAAGCCTGAAATGTGTAAGGTTCTGTAATTCCTTGGAGGTACCAGATTATTCTAAAACATCACTGACTGACAGAAACAGATATCAAGTGAACTTCACTTACAAAACATCAGTCATTACCTATCTTACCTTAATTTTTGGGGGTTTGTGTGCGGTAAAAATTCCTGTTGTGCACATTGGCGAGTCAGGTGATACTCAATGTTATTGTGTCTTAAACTCACTAGAATACATTGCTTGAAATTTAGCATTTTAACAAAGTATATGTTAAGAAATTTAGCAAGTGCACAGAAGGGCAACAAAACATATAAGGGGAATGGAGGGCTGAAGTTATAAGGAAAGGCTAACCAATTTAAATGTATTTTCTCTAGAAAAAAAGGAGTCTAAGAGGAGATACGATTACCTTATATAAATACATCCAGGGTCAGTATAAAGATTTGCCAAGGGAGCTTTATGTGCTGATTGCTGTAATCATGTTAATAAGAGTGATCTTTTACTTCACTATCACGCTGTTCCTTTTGATATGATTGAGTTGTGAATTAGGGTTGGAGTAATTATACAATAAGTGTTTTAATGATAGCTGAGGCAGGTATTAGTCTATATATCAGAGCTCACTTAAACATAACTGACATATTATACCTTCAGATATTCTAAATATGGGGAGTCCTTCAGTCATTTATCAACAGATTTTGTTGTTTGTGCCCACCAAGTTCTCAGTCTTTATCTCCATCAGCCTGGTGGCACCAGGTACTAATTCTATATGAAAGAACATTAATTTCTAATTCCCTATAGGTGGATATTTAATCTTAGTGAACTTTTTTGGGGTGATTCTTTTATTTGTTATGTGCACACATACTGACTCCATTACTAACCAGTTATTCTGTAACCAAATTAAACCTGACTGTTTAGCCACTAAAGTGGCCCCTTAAACTAACTCTTTAGGCATATTTTGTGTTTTGTATAAATGTCGTATCTAGGTTTAATTAATTGAATCTTCCTCAATGTAATTGTTATATAACATTTTCATTTCACCTACCTCTAAGAAGACCTGAATATCAGTGTCTTATATTGTGGATCTGTCGCCTTTCATACTGTTTCTGCTTAAAGAAGGGTGCCATGTTGCACAGGTGTGGCCTAAGTATAAACCCACAGGGGAAGGGCTTCACAATACCAGTGTAATGCTGTTAGCATACAGCCAGTGACATGCTATGTGTCTACATGCAGCAGCATGACTGTCATGCCTGTAGCATGCCAAGGTACAAGCTGGGCAATACCTTACAGACTGAAGCCCTCAGCCTTATAGGATAGGTGTATTGTGCCAGGGGAAAGGGGCCCACTGAGATATGGGTTAACATTGGGGGACATAGTGATTGTGTGTTATTCCTAGTTATGCCTGTTAGAAGCATGAGATAGTGGAAATTGCCTAGGTACCACTAGGCCCATACTATGGTACCCATGTTTATATTTGGGGTTGTGTAAGAACATGATAGGATTAATGGTATATATGTCTATATTGTGCTTTGGGGGGGTGGGGGTAACAATTACAAGGGAAATATTGTATTGTCCAATATTTCTTATTACTGGACTAATTCCTTATTAATCGGATTAGGGAGATAACTGACCCCTAGGAGTCCTATAACACAAGGCTCTCTCTCTATTATCACAAGCCCTTAGCCTGGTGTCTCTATGCCTATTTTGTGTAATTATCCCCTACCAAGAATACAGAGGTGGAAAGGGAAGACAATGGGTGATTCTGTCAGACTTTCAGGCATGGGAGATAACGTGAGCTAGAAGGTGATTGGGGAAACCATTAATGCAAATTTGAATTGATTGGCCTTTTGTTGCTAAGAGTGTGGTATAAATATGTCTGTTGTTTCAGTAATAAATATGCTATAACTGGTTCACATAATTAATGTGTGGATTTCGTTATTGATGCTGGAATCCTGATTAATGGAGAAAGTTATTTTCAGAACTTAGAAAGATCCTTATGCTACACAAGACCACAGACATCTCCCAGTCTAACCTAAGGGCTGAAAGTTTTTCCTGCTGTACAGAGGTAAAATGAACTGGCCACACCTGTGGGGAGAGGTTTGGGCAATAGGCTCTTACCATACCCTATTCAACATACAGATTGTCACAATGACATTGGAAGGGTAAAAATAGAAATACAGGGGGCTGTTCCACAAGCTGAACAACTGTTGCCCTGGAGACTTCTTACAAGTAATTGAAGTACATTGTATATCGCAATTATACTGAAGATAAAATTAATCTAGTTAAAACATTTTTTACAAAACAAAAACAAGATGGCTAATGAGTCCTTTTAAGTTTCAAGAAATGTGCATTACAATTGTTACAGGATGATAGGTTACATGCTGATTTAACCAGACAGCTTCTCCTACCTTAACCTTTCTTCTTCTTTCTTTCGCAGGCTGAAGTCTCGCTGAACTACTTGAAGGACATGCTCTGCTTCATCCTCAGTCAGGCCAGACAGATCCAGTTTCCTACCCATGTCTTTCTTGATCCTGAAAGCAAAGCAATTAACAGTCTGTAAATCACATTTGGACAGATTCCATCATCAGCATACCTTGAGAAACTGAAAGCAACTACTAAATCTAGACTTTATAAATATTTTAGTAGAGGTGTATATATAATAAAAACCATTAGCATCTGCAAAAATAGTTTGATGGTCAGTACCTCTATTTTGTTTTCCAAATTACAGGAATGGACTACAAGAGTGTGTATAGATTGAAAATAGCATATAAAATGTCAGCAGTGTAGTGCTGCAATATTAGCCATGAAACATTTTATTACAGAATCTAATCTAGATATGTTGAAGTTTCTGATCTACCTGTTGTATTCCCTACTTGCAAAGATGACTTTTTTTTCTGTTCATTGCTTGCTGAATTTAGTAACCAAAATAGTTTGGCGTATGGTAACTTTGCCAATTGGAACATTCAGATTGCTTTCTGTTGGCTATCAGAAGAACAATAAACCAAGTAGATTAGGGGAAAAGCCCGGTATGAAGGAACAGAAATAGCCCGACCAGAGCTGGAGTGCTGCTAGTTAGACTCAGTGAACTGCAAACAGGATACGGAGCTGCAGGCAGAACCCAGTATCCTCAGAATCCAAAATACCACAAGTCTTTAGTTGGACATTTGTAACACTTGGTAAATGATCCTTAGTGCAGTCCAACACATGTCTCCTGACCCATTCTTCTTTAATGAATAACAGGCACATTTTCTGTACAAGGAAATATGATAAAGCGCTTCCACACTCCCTCAGAGGCCCATATGTAACCCCATTTGGCAACAGCAGCTCCTAGGAAGTCCCTTTTGAGATGGTTCATGAGAGTCAAATTACATGGACATGCGGGCACTTCCCTTCCTCAACATGATATTATTCTATAATACATTGTATTGACATCATACTAAAACAGATAGAAAATCCTACAATTAAGAGGTTCTCATGTTTGTCACATCAGTCTTTGAAATATATACTGTATATAGGAGCAGAACATGACTTTTGGAAAAATATTCCCCCCTATATGGGCCTGTTCACAATACCAGTTTATTAGGGACTACAGGAGACATTGATTATGCTCATATCATTTTTACAAGTATTGAGTACATTAAGTGGGGCTCACACATTTTGAAATTATATTTTTAAATAAATGTAAGTATATAAATTATATAATGTATATAAGTACGTAATATTAAGTTAAATTAAAAAAAATATATACTTTATATAAATACAAAATATGGCTAGTATTTCCTAAATATTTAACTGTGTTATTACCACCTTACGGACTTTTTATGTTTTAAGCCACTCTATTACTTACATGTTTTGATATCAATTGGAAATTAGCATCAAGTGATAAATGCAGCTAAAAATAATGTGTTAAATGGAACAGACAGTGTTAGAATAGAAAGTATATCTATTTTTATAAATTGTGAGAAAGAGCTAATGTATGTATAGTATATATCCCAAGATACTTTGCATCACACACATTGTGTGTGACTGGCAGAGTGTGAGCATCTCCATTTATGCCTGAGAATCCTCTATCACAGAAGTAGAAATTTCTGTCCCCTTTCCGTATTTGTGTTTTTAATCTTCATTTATCATCAACATGCAAAACAATAAATAAGTAATTTATAAAATGTATTAAAAACAGTCACTGCATCTAATACATGCTACCTCCTCTCCTCAGTTTCCATCTACAGTTAAAATTAAACATGTGTATCCAAAACAATCACATATCCTATCCTGGGAAGTCTTTATGTTCCTCTGTAATTAGCTACAATCTGGAAGCGGAGCAGGCAGCATTTAGCTTTGGTATGGGCAAAGAGGTGGCATGTATTAACTTCTCCCATGAACACACATTTGCACGAAAGTAAAACCATTTTAAAATTATTAATTTCTGATGCATTTTTTAATATGGATCAGATGAAAATTAATCTTACCAAATCAGATCTCTCCAAAAGGGGGGAAAGGTACAAGACCAAAGCTAAATCGGCTTCTATGTAAAACCAAGCACATTTAATATGTTTACATGCAATTAAAATACATTTCTTAGGTTCACTGTGTGAATCCACAGGTGAAGCAATTTGTGGCTCACCTTTGTTCACACAATGTTTGACCAAAATCATGGCCTGCCTGTTGGGTCTTGAGGAGGAGTTTGAGAACAACTCCCCTAGAGTGAAATATAATTGATCAAACTGTTAGATATGTTTCAAGACAGTAAATCAAGCAATATGTATAATAAAATGGAAACTACAGATAATCCAAGGTAGAGGAAAATTTCATCTAAAAAAAATAATCTGGGCATGTGTGTCGGACAGTTGTGTCTGACTCTCTGTAACCTCATGGACTGCAACACACCATGCTGATCCACATGGTATTCATGGCAGAGATACTGGAGTGGGTTGCCCGGCCCTTCTCCAGTGGGCCACAGCATACAACTCCTGGTATTCCTGGGTATCTCCCATCCAAGTACTGACCAAGCCCAAACATACATGGCTTCATTGTGATGTGACCTATTGGGTCCCTGACTGGAATTGAACCCAGGTTGCAGCAGTGAAAGCACAGAATCCTAACAACTAAACCACCAGGGAACCCTTTGGGTATTGGTCCCTGCTAATTTGGAATATATTGTCCTCAACTAACAAAATAATCTGTTAGATGTTTGTGACATCACATAACTGTCATAATCATATCACATATAGTCTGCGCATGGAAAGTTGAATAAGGGTTCTGACGACCTGTATGTTGAATGGGGTATGATAAAAGCCTAATGCCCAAACCTCTCCCCACATGTGTGACTGGTTAGTTTTATCTCTGTACAACAGGAAGAACTTTCAGCCCTTGGGTCAGACTGAGAGATGTCTGTGATCTTGTATAGTATAAGGATCTTTCTAAGTTCTGAAAAGAACTTACTCCAGCAATCAAGATTCCAGTATCAATTACGAATTCCACACATTAATGATGTGAACCAGTTATAGCACATTTATTACTTAAACAACAGACATATTTATACCGCACTCTTAGCAACAAAAGGCAAATCAATTAAAATTTGGATGCATGATCACCCTAAATCACCTTCTAGCTCACGTTACCACTCATGCCCAGGTGGGTTTGATTGACAGGCTTTCATCCCACCCTCTTACTATATAATATCATGCCTATTGATTACCTCCCTGGGCTAGGAGCCTGAAAGTCTGAGAGAATCACCCATTCTACTGTAACAATACATCAATTACAGTAATTGCATTATACAACAATCCACAGTCTTGATCAACACCAGCCCTTGACTGAAGGATAGCCATCTGGCTGTGTGTTATGTGACTCATAGGGGTCAGTTATCTCCCTAATCTGGTTAATAAGGAACTAGTCCGCTACTAGGAAATATTGTCTATATACAATATTTCCCTTGTAATTGCGAGCCCCGGCAAAGCACAATATAGGCATACATCCCATTGCTCATATCTTGTTCTGACTCACCCCCCCCAAACTATAAACATAGGTACATCAGTGAGGGCATCAGTCTGTAATGTATTGCATATCTTGTACCTTGGCATGCTACATGCCTGACAGGGGTATACATTCTACAACAGCTGAACATGCTGACCTTTTCAAGGGAGGGTCATTTGTCCCCCCAATGACCCTCTCTATCAGTACCATCCTCTTATGCATGTTAGACTTAAAGTGTTTGGACATGCAACTGGACGATAAAGTTATTAATAATGTACAATGTAAATGTCAACTTTCCATGGTGACATGGGTTCTAGATTGTCTTAAAATGGCACTACACTATATAACATCTCCCCAAGCAGTCCAACATCCAATAACCGGCAGGTAAATATAATTAAGCTTATTTGGGCTTTAATTGGAATTCAAGCAGTGACATACCTTTTCATTGTAATGTACAACTCATCCTACCAAAGATACTGATTTTAAGGCATTCTTAAAATGGCACAACACTATATAACACCTCCTCAACCAGTCCAACTCCACTTAATAGGTAGACAAATTTATATCAAATATATTTGAGAAATAAAAGGAATTCAAGCAGACTTTTTCAGTGGAACGTACGGCTCATCCTACCATGGATACTGACTCTTAGGGCTCAGTGGGCACAGCCTGTCCTTGCTCTATCCCTCTTGGATTTGTGCTGTGGGTTCTGATTTTATGGCGCACAACAGCTGACAACCCATCTCGCTTCTAAACAACTGACATTTTGCATGCACGCTGTATCCCCTTTCTGAACATTAAATCATAATACGGTTTATTATTAATACTGTTTTAGTTGACAGTTGTGTCTTCGATCTCTTAGTTTCAACTTAACAGTGACTAAACAAGGACCACTATACACTGAAAAAAAAAGCTGTACAACTAACAAAAATAAATGTTGATGCCTATGCTGGGCCCTGGTGGAATCCATGATACATAGGTGGAGGCTGTGTATGTAAAAATGGTGTTCATTCTGGAAAGCTTTAATGTATTGAATGATGCAAGGAGTCTCCTTCTGGGCCAGAGAGAAGGATGTGGTATCGATTTCAAGCTTATATAATTATCTTAACATAAGCTCAATGTTCCCTCCTTCACTGACAAAATACACACCCTCATAATTCAGCTCTATGGAAGTCATGTAAAAACAAAAATGATTCCTAAACTCATAAAGAGAGTCATCAAAAATTCAGATTTCACCCCAAAAATTAACTATGTCTATGTTCTACACAGCTGACAATATTGCTATTTTGTTACATACCTCAGTGTAATATAGGTGTCCACAACAGTCTCTTAAGCCTTTTGCAACATAAACTGTATTGTCTTTATAGTACTGTCCGGCAATTCTTTTGGTTGTCGACATGTAGGACTTGAAATTGACTTCACATCCCATTTCAGTACAAATACTTTCATCTCAACAAAACAAAAGATTCCTTCAACTTACTGACAAGGATGGTTTGTATGACAGTTTTGAGATTTCTGAATATTTTGGGAAATAATAAAAAAAACTTACAGCCTTATTAAATTGCGATTTGGCAAATTTAAAAGGGCTCTATTTAAGCACATAGCATATTCTTTTTACAGAAGTTTTTAGTTAGTGAACTTCTATCCAAAAGCAAGGTCTTCACTAACTAAAAACTTCTGTAAAAAAATATTCTCTGTGCTTAAATAGAGCCCTTTTAAATTTGCTGATTTGCAATTTAATAAGGCTGTTAACTTGCGAGATTTTACCATGGATGATCCAAAATATCATGTAAGATTCATAGATCCTTGGTTGATGGTACAAGACTTACTACTATATCTCTGGAGATGCTGAGCAATTCATGTATGCAGTTTTATTCTTTGTGTTCCTCAAAGGGACTTGGTCAACCCAAAATCAAGTAAAGTTTTCATTATTCTTAAAAAGCATGAAAGAATGGTCCTACGTTGTATTATCTATTTTTTTATAATTCCTGAAAAATTCCATGTTGTTGGTTCTTCGTTTATGCCAATAAACTTCCCCCGAATAATAATTCGATTTTTTGACATGCTAATTAGAATTACAGTCTGATTTTCCATCTCTGTGGTGGCCAGAACAATGCCCCCAAATGTTATCATGTAGTTATACCCCCAAGCCCTTATCAAGGGCTCTGGGCCACAAATTAGCACGCTGTTTCAAATTTGCATAAAAATGTCTGACAATCAATACTGAATATCTCAGTAATGATTTACTGTGGAGGAAAACTGCTAGTACAATTTAAATACATTTTTAATGATCTGGACGCTGAAACCAACTTCCTCTTTGTGGTGACAGTGTTCCTCTAATAGCAGCTGTGCAAACTGGCTTGATTGTTACCACAAGCTTGTCACCAAGGAGGTGACAAGAGATCATTTTCCATACATAGAGCCTCATTCAATTCAGGGCCTCAGGGCTCGCAACTCGATCGCAGACAGCCGAATGTCTGAGATTGAGTTGCGGGCTCCCGTTCCCCTCAGATTGCGATGCTATTCAGTTGGCTTGGGCTGCAAGTTAGGGCCCGATAGCGAAAACCATGCTATCAAAAGTACAATTTTCAAGCTTGAACATGATCACTGACGCAAGGCCGTAACTCCCGGGTACAAATAGCCAATGGAATTTGGGTCCGATCGTGACTCGTGGTTCTAGCCCATAGGACTTTGATATCCAACCTCCATTTTTAATTGAAGTGCTACGGATTTGAATTATGAGTTATGATCGGACCCACATTCCAGATATAATGCAATATTGATAAAGCCGTAAATATGATATTCTATTACATGCGAGTTCCATTATATGTATTAACACATTGATTACCGGGATCGATATAACTCGGTAAATAAACATGAAATCACAAATTTTATTAGGCCGATTTGGGAGCTTGGGAATGTTGTGCTATTAATTCTAAGACCTAACATCACTTTCCCTGTTAATAAAAGTACAGTAGTGTGTGTATATGTGCATTTAAAGTGTTATGGACATGTCATTTAGCCCTTTGCGAGACCTCCTTGATACCAGTAACTTGTGGTTAGATATTTGCCATTTGCAGGCTTGACGGAGTGGTTAGCGACGCGGAATCGGAGCAATTGATGAGCAATTTGCGATTTTAGCCTTGCAGGCGTGAGAGATCAAAGGCTTGGAGGGCATTAACTTGAATCGCAGCTTGGAGCCAGTAACTAGTAACTCCATTTCCGAGCCTGGATCTCCCCTAATCCTCAATTGAATGAGGCTCATAATGTGTTCATGTTGCCCACATTTCTGCAGACACAAATTGACTAATTGTTTGTGGACATGTATTGTCCAAAATCCCTTACATGCCACTGATAGCTGTATCTTCCTGTACTAATATATATCAGCAGTATAGTATCTCTGCACTCAACACCTGCCGATGGAGACATAATATAAATAAATCTGAATCTTCTGAATTCATGTTATCATTGTATATATATGTGTATATATATTTTATTCCATACCCACTCAAAAATGTTTCCCCATTATCAAGTTTAGTTATTCAAACAACCATATAGGTAAACAAAATACACAGTTGTTCTTTAATACTGTGTATTCACTTTCCATTATTGTTTAAATATTATGCTAGTATGGTTAATACCCTTCCCATTTTATTGCCCTTAGGACTGTACATAGGCATTGTTGCTGCTGTTACAATTCCCCTGTAGCTAAGTTACTTTAGCCTTATTACCAACAGATTGCTATTATATGCTGCGGCTTGCCCTGCTGCATTGCTACGGTCATACAATAGACCTGGGAACACAGACAATAAATGGGAAAGCTCACTATGGGACAAGTGCCACTTATTTATCAAGCCAGTTTGCCATCTGATAAAGAGACAGACCAAGTCAATATGGTGTAGAGACTCCATCAACTCTACTTACAAACGAGAGTGCCAGGGGAAATACTGTTTTACAAATCTCTGTACATAAATGTTTACGTTCTAGTGCTTTACACTTTACACACATTGATTTAATTCAAATCAGTATTCTAATATACAGTACATACCTATGTTCTGTAAGTAGTCATGTGACCTGCATAGGAGACTGAAACAAGAAGACCTTGCAATTACAAATTACTTTATATCTTAAATTGCATATTTTAAATATTTGGGGGGATTTCCAGATTATAATTGGCAAATTGTTTTAAGAATATAACTAATAGTCTTATTTTATGTACATACTGATTAACTCATGGGCATAGTCAGGTTTTATCCTGCCCTAGGCCATTCAGATTTGTGACCCTCCATACTCCCCACTTGAAGCTTCTCCTTTCCACTTTCTATATCTAAATCATAATTTTAAGTGTGTTTTTGTATATTTATGGTATGTCAGAAAGCGCCATTTACACTTACAGACAAATATATCACTACATATGGATATTTCTCTGCATATACAAACATATTTCAATGTATTGCGTAGCATCTTCAGGCAGTCTGATAATGTGCAGGCCCTAAGCAGAAACACATACCTGTATTAACTACTATATCCAGTTATGCTGTACAGGGAGCCGTCATTGCAATGGCTGATCATCTGCTTAGCTAATAAGTTCTCACTTGTTTCTCATGAATGCTTGCACTGAAAGGACTAAAAACTGAATGTGAATGTTATGTTTATACAAGATAATTATTAGATAGGATAACAGAAAACATGTTCCCATTGAGGAAGATTGCAGAAACACACAAACAATGGCTATTTTTACATTATTAAATATTCTGCCCATCATAAAAGACTTTCTATTCAATTGATTTCAGCAACCATTTTCTGCTTGTTGCACATTATAGTTATTTCTATATGTAGTTGGAAATTCATACCAGAAACTAGTGATGATTATATAGATTGTCCTCATTCCACAGGGCTCCTGTTTACCTATATATTGGATGTAAAACGTTCATACCGTTCCTTCTATACTTTTGTATGACATTTATTTTTGTATGCAGCTCCAAGACCTTGGCTTTTCTTTACAACTCTGGCCCTTAATTGGAGAAATGGCAAAGACTGGAGCATGTATAAGACAGTTATGCAGATGTAGACCCAAAGAGACAGCTGGGAAGTAAACTGTTAAATGACTAAGGAGGCAATAAAAATACATTATCGTTATGAACTTAAAGAAAGGTTGACAAATTTATCAGAAACTTAGGAGCTAGGTGGTTTAGTTATGAGCCAATCCACATTTTCTAGGAGCCAGGTTATGAATTTATTTAGAAAAAATATATAAGGACTATAAATTTAGGAGCAGCAGTAAAATTCGAGGTAACATGGCTCCCTGACTCCCATGATTTATTAACCCTTGATATAAGATTTGTTTTCTTAAACCAATGAGACTGGTAGTCCATTCATTCATCCACATGTTAAAGGGGTGCTACAGAGGTTCCAAATAAGGTGCAGTTTAAACCTGTGTTTTATCAATTTAATTTTAATTTAAAAAATGAAGTAATTAATCAACGTTTTTGAGTCCTCACAAGCTTAGTCTGTTCAATTTCATATAGATGATATAATAATATATAAACAGGGGTGAAAAAAAAACATAATTAGTGAGAAAAAATGTTTTAAAAGCTTATTATATAACCTAAATAACATATTTCTTATTTTTAAACAGAACAACAAAAACGCTATGTGGGGACTTGAACTAGGGACCCAAGCTGTACTATTTGTATTGTTGGCATTTTAATAGCTAAAACATAACCAAGTAGTTAAATATGACATAGCCACTGTCTGACTGAACGACTGTGGATCTATTTCTAATTAATATTCATTACAACCGTACAGGGATTTCCATGTGTTACTCAGGTAACAAAAGGAAATACCCTGACTTCTATTGATTAAAACTGAATTCAGTATTATTTGTTAAAAGAAAAACACTTGGCAAGCTTTTTCAGCATCTATTTAATGGTGCAGAACATACATAGTGATTTTGATGGTCCTTTACGTGCTTAACTAATAATATTGTGTTGTATACATTAATCCAGTATGGTCACCAACATAGAGTTTCTAACTGCCCTTTGGTACCAATGGAATACAAACTTGATGTCAACCCTCCCACCCAAATGAAAAAGAGTCCTATAAAAAGAGAAAAATAAATAATATTGGTTTTGTTTTTCATAGAAATAGGACAAGTGAAGTCTACTTTCCTATATGGGGCAAACAAAAAGTCTCGCTTTGACTCTCAGCTGTACTATTTGATCCAGTGCAGTTCAGAGTGAACCTCTCTAGAAATAGCAAATTACAAATATAACTGATTAGGAGAGTACTTTAAACACACCACTACCATTAGTCACAGTTATATGAATGTATCTGCAATTAAAATGTACCGTATTCAAATCAGTGCAACACGCAATGAAAATTGAGTGTGTCACATGTCGTATTGACTGTTCAAATGTTCTAGATCTCAAAGGCTGTCCCCATGAGTATTTGAAGGTAACCAGCCAGTCCCCAAGTCCTTAGATCAAACAGATTGAGAGGGAGAAGTGCTGCAGAGTATCATTAAGTGTGTGATCACTCTGAAACATGTGAGAAGCCTGTACATGTTGTCTACTACAAATTATACAAACCGAAAAACTGTACTATTTATATTTGTTTTATTTTCACTTTATTCAACTCACAAGCACTTTGTTAATCATTGATTGTATTGTGCAACATTATAATATAATTTGTGAAACAAATTCACAAGGGACAAACTGAGTATTATACACTATCACTTAGGTTTATACACTCAATGGTCACTTCGGTTATTAGGTACACCTGCTCCTTTATACAAATATCCAATCAGCCAATTATATGGCAGTAACTCTATGCTTAAAAGCCTGCTGAGATGGTCAAGTGGTGTAGGTGTAGTTCAGAACAGGAAAAAAATGTGATTTAACTGACTTTGACCGGAGAATGATAGCTGGTGCCAGACGGGGTTGTTTGAGAATGGTGCAAACAATTAAAACATCCAGTGAGCTTCAGTTATTTGGGTGAAAATAACGTGGTGATGTGGTCAGAGGGGACTGGTTTAAGTTGACCAGAAGGAGACTAACTCAAATAACCATGTGTTACATTGATATACAGAAGAAGATCTCTGAACCCACAAGTCGTCAAAACATGAAGTGGATGGGCTGGAGAAGACCATAGCGGGTTCCACTCTTGTCAGCTAACAACAGGAAACTGAGGCTATGGCGGGCACAGGCTCACCATAATTGGATTGTTGAATATTAGAAAAAAATGTCACCTGGTCTGACGAATCTTGATTTCTGCGAAGATGAGCAGATGGCAGGGTCAGAATTTGTTGTAAACAACTTGATTCTGTAGATCTATCCTTCCTTGTGTGAACAGTTCAGATTGGTGGAGGCAGTGCATGGTGTGTGGGAATTTTCATGGCACACCTTAGGCCCCTTAATCCAATTGAGAATTGTTTACATGAAACATCCTACTTGAGTTGTGTTGCTTGCCATGTGCATCGCTTTACAGTCACTTCTTCTAATGGATACTTCCAGCCGGAAAACGCTCTATATCACAAAGCACACCTCATCTCAAGCTGGTTCCATGCACATGCCAATGAGTTTAGTGTACTCCTGTGACCTCCACAGTGGCCAGAACTCAATCCAATAAAGCACCTTAGGGATGTGGTGAAACGGGAGTTTTGCAGCCTGAATGTGTAGCTTACAAATGTGCAGCAACTGTGTGATACTATCATGGAAACATGGACCAAATCTCTAAAAAATGTTTCCAGCACCAGGAAGCTGGGGAACATAAAGTCATTTGTTTGCAAAAGTTATTATGGTATTATGCAGAATTCATTGTGAAGAACAGTAAAGAAAACCTGCCAGTATAATTTATAGATATTTTTTTTTGCTTTTTAAGATAGTACAAGACTGTTCTTGGGGTGACAGAGTCATTTTTATATATATTTGAATATTTTGCACAAATTCAAGTTTACTTATTAACAAAAATCATATAAAACAAACGTGAATACAGTGATCCTTTAAAATAACAAGCTTTCCTATTTTTAAGTTGTGTGAAGTATTGCATGACGTGGCCTGATCTATAAACAAGTCTGTGCAATCAGCTCCATTTGTTGCTATAGACTTGTTATCTATATGCGTGTGTTTGATAAACTGAGCGCCCTATTTGCTACCATTGATTTTCATTCATCACCAATGCTGTGCACCAATCAATAGATAAATGGGTTGACATGTTCAACACTATATCACGATATCAACTGCTTAAAAACCTTAAAATATCAATTCAACTTGAAATTGGAATTGAGTCAGCAGTATTGAAAGTGTGAGACAATTTAATAAGAATCCATGTTTTTGAGAACATCAATCTTGTAAGATATAAGAAAAAGCCCTAGGTAAATAGAGGAACAGATTACAGAATGTCCCTTTCTGTAGAATGAGCCAAACTGATTGATGATATAACAGAAGAAGTGGACAATGAGACCGTTATTGCCAAATTAACAACTATTTAACTTTAAAATACATTTAATTATAATGAAGATTGGCAAGTGACAATAAATAATGCAATGTATGAGATATGAGGGAAGAAGCAAAAAGAAATGCTGTATTGATGTCCAAAAGTCATACAGTGTCGTAGGAATGAGCGCCTATGGCGCTCATTTCCACCAGGGCAATGAGCGCCTTCAAAAACATTAGCAACAACCCGGAATGCTCACAACTATATATGTGATGGCCATGATAAAATGAAACAAAAAATAAAATATTCTTGCTTTAATCCTTGAACTAACTGATCAAAATACAAACTAGTAGATACTCTAGGGAATCGAATTATTTGGAAAAGAGGAGAGCAGAGAGTGTAGGGTAGTGCACTATTAGCAGGTCTCTATTTCCTTTTCCCTTTTTAGATATTCAGTAATTACACCTTATTTAAAGTCAAAAAGTACATCTAAATAGGCAAAACGACTATGCTAGGAAAATTATAAATATATATTATTTGTGGGGTACTTGAATATTTCATCATTCACCATTTTAACTGTTGGGTTGGCAGAAGTGCTTCTTGTTGAATCTAAATTTTCAGTATGAGAAGGTTATTTTTTTTTATTTTTGTATTTTGTTTCTTCTAGCAGAAATGTGATTAAAGGGTAATCACTATCATGTAAAAACCCTACTAATATTTAGGTGTGGACGTGGACTATCTAAGCTTCTTCTCTAAGCTCTTGCACAATGCCACCCTCAGCTGCTCTTCATATGCAACCAGGGAATTCTACTGGATAACAAGGTTTAAAAGGGAGAATACCAAAGTGGTGCCCCTCTTTAGAATAAGTTTAGTGTTTGACGTCACCTTATGGGAAACTTAGAAACATTCATTTTTTGTTACTTCTATCCTGATTTTTTTTGTTTACCTGTATGTGAGATATATTTATTAAGAACGGACCTACCAATGAATATTAATGCCCAGTTTGTGTGCTCTTGGGGGTGGCTTAATTTATTGTATAACAATTAGTTAGGAATATTAACTGAGATAATTGTAACATTTTACACATATTTAAACACAGTTATTTAAAATTGCTGTGATCTCCCTTGGAGAGTAATTTAAGAAGAGTTTATTGTCCGCTACACTCCTTGTAATTAAAACCTAGATTTCCCCTAGTGTGCGTTAATCTTATAATAAGTTAACCTATTTCATTATACATGGTCAAACTAAAGCATTATATTTTGGCTTTTATGGCAAACTAAAGATAATACATTCACAGAAAATATAGCACTGCCAGCTATATATTTGCAGAATATCCGCTAGACATGAGAAAAAATAGATTAAAGAAATATTTTAAAAATTATTTTGTAGCCAATTGAAAAAACAATCCCATTGTCTTCATAAATATGATTTTGCCATGTCAACACCAGTTACCTAAAGGTCAAGTGTTTGGCGGCTACTTGCAAATGCCTTGAACGCGTAAATTTGGCTTTGGGTGTTGTTGTTTTTTTTAATAAATGTTTATATGCATTCTATTGACTTAATAATTCATTAGTGGCAATAAGTAATCTTTACAAAATATGAAGCATTATTAACAGTGATTTTAAGAGTGTATAAATTTACGAATTGAGCAATTGAATCAGGTCATTGTGATCTGTAAATATTTTCTAGAGCAAAAGAAAAAGGATATTTTGGGAATACGGTTTAGGAAACAAATGATTTGAAAGAGCGGTTGTAAGTATCAGATAAAATGGTGGTATCTGCTTCACCACTGGTTAATTCATAAAAATGTGCAAGTAATATGGTTTTAAAATGAATGTTACCTGCCAGTTTGACAAGCCTATGTTAAAAGTACTGATTGATGCTGGGGACTTTCCATTCAAATTGGTACCATAAGGTCCATGTCTACTTACTTTGAGCACTATAAGATTTTATCAAAGTAAATGGCTTCAACCAGCAGCTTCAAATTCCTACCAAACATTTTATGGGGTCTTTTTTTCCTGTCATTATCAAAGTTCATGTTAGCGCATTAATGTCTATGGACATTTATTACTAGATTAAAGACAGAGCTTTGGTGACCTACTTAGTGTTGCCATGGAGATGAGACGTTTTATTATTAGTAGCTAACATTTTAATGCAAAGTTGTAGTAAACCTATCTATCAATGTATTTTAAAGTTATATTCACTTAACAGGTATTTTAGAGGTACTAATGCAATCAAATTTAATACTGGCAATGTTCTGAAGCAATGCAATAATTACTTAATCATTTTTAAAGTTTTGCTTCTAGCCGTACATGTAATGCTCTATAAAAATGTATGAAAAAGTGAATATGACGGTAGTCTAACTAATAAGCAGCTTAGGAAAAATAACCAGCAATCTCTTGAAATACACCTTATTAACAACAATCACTGGAGGAAAATGCATTAGCATAAAATACAAAGTTGAACAGAATATGTGCTTAACTTGAATGAGATCCTTCAGATATGTCAGCATTATTGAAGGGCATATACTTCCCTCCAGAAACCCTTCCTATTTCTAATTAATCACAAACAAATTCACAACCTTCTTCCTAGTCAGGTAAAAAAATCTTCCACCTATATTTTGATTGTTTGAATTAATATTGAGCCTATAATGCCATGTTTGACCATACATATCACACCAAAAAAGAGCATATGATCAGTATTACCATTAATAATTGTTTAAATAATTTTAAATATGTTATCTTGCACCAATTATCAACACTGAGTCCAGAGACTTGTTCCTGCCCAAGATCCTATCTCCAAAAAGAGAAAGAAAGATGAAGAATGGGGGGTGAAATGAGTATGATTATGGTTGTGAAAATGGTATGATGATGAAGTGGTAATAAAAATGAATAATGACGAGGGACTAGCTCCTCTTTTCAGATGCCATTCCCTGTCTCTCTTAGCCTAAAAAATGTTTAGGAAAACATAAAACATAAATGACCACTGCAGTTCAAGAAAAAAGATACTTGTTTGTCAAGTATGTACCAAACTAACATTATTAGCAGCTTTGTAATCCATAGACATAAAACATTTTTGGGGGAAAATCTTAATTTTTGATGATTCTGTTTATAAGTATAATAATCCATTTTGTGTTTGTTATATTACTTCTCCAGAGCTGAACCATGATGGTATTGGTTTTGGCTTTCAGTGAAGAGAGAGGTGGGTAATGAGGGAACAGAGTGTCATTGCCAAGATAATTATTTAAGATTAAAATAGATACAGCTTATTCTCACTCCTCATCCACTGCTACAGCTCTCCAAAAATTAAAATGCCCCTCTCACACGCATAACTTCCACCAATGTATCATGTATATCTTTTCCCTGATACTCTAAGTCAGGTTTAAAGTTTTTTTTTAACTAGCAATCCAGTAGTACAGTTGAGACCATGACTGCTATCTCCGGTTCCCTTCTCTTAAAGTCTATAAGAAAGATAGAAGCCAGGAGTGTTCTACAGTATATACGGTTGTATGGAGTATTGTGCATATAACAAGCGCATGTTTCTCTAAAATGCATATATACATATATAATGGTGTAAAACTACAGTATTACACCCAATAGTCTATACTTTTTCAAGAATATATGTTTGTTCATTTGAAATGTTGAGAGGTAAATTAGTTGCAGTTGTAGTTAGACTACTGACCTTTAGTTAGCATGTACTATATTTAAACTGGTACAAATCCATAAGAAAAACTGGTGTACCATAAAAAATGTCTATTTTTAAATGGTTGGATATAGAAACTGTTCAATTTAGTACAGTTATTAGCATAAAAAGCCACTGACATACTGTACTGATAAATCATTTTGTTATCCTTTTAGAATCTTACTATGATCACATATATAGTTGTGGATCTTACTAATGTTGATCACGTTTGCGATGTTGGTCACGAAGGTGCAGGCCTCGCGATGAGCGCCGCAGTACCTTAGGCTGCAATGAGCTCCGAAGCCGATTATTGCAGGTCTCCAATCACCCACTGTGTGCAACTCTCTCATCTCCCCCTGCCTCTCTCTCATCTCCCCCTCTGCCTCTCTCTCATCTCCCCCTCTGCCTCTCCTAGCGCCCGGGAACATACCTCCCAACACAAGGGAGGGAGAGGAGGGGGGAAATGAGATACAAGGGAGGAAGTAGACAAAGGGAGAGACTCGCAAGGAGCGCCTTTGGGCAATGCGATGAGCGCCAAAGGCGCTCATTGTGAGTCATGCAATGAGCATCAAAGGCGCTCAGCGCGGGGCTTGCGATGTGCGCCGAAGGTGCTCACATTGGGTGGCAAACAGCATTACCAGGCTTTAAATGTTTTTCCCGTTATTTTTGACGGACAAGTAGCTTGGAATATATAACGGTTTGCTTAAAACAAATCCTGGCCAGATACTGCTCAGCATGAAAATCACAAATTATATTGCTTTTCGGGTGAATGATAAAGTTAAATCAGTATGCTGACTTTACTAACCTTTCCATATAAATGTCTATATTCATTTTCTACACACTTAATGTAAGGTGATGGAATCTGTTTTGCTTATTTTAATACTAATTTGAAAGACTTATTTTTCATGCTGTGTTTTCTAAGTAAATAATAGTTCATAGTGTGTTGTATAATTACATCCTGATTTGCATAAATGTTGCATCTGTGCTCTGTATGTGTCAATCATCCAAGTTCCCCAGATAATACCTACAAGAAGTAAGCCTTAAGTGCACTGCAGAATATTTACCATTCCTATACAGAATCACTGAATTTATCAGTAGATAAGCATCACTTAGCCCATCTTTTTCATCCATTTTACATGTGTTTTAATGTTTAATCCTTATTTATTCTGTGATTTTGCGCTATTTTACTTGACAGATTCTAGTAGCTGGTACATTCTAAATGGTCCATAGTTTGACTCCACCAAGCAGCAAAACTCAATGCAACTACATTTACCTTTATTTCTCAACGTGCAATTTGAAGGATGGGTAGGGAGGCTCAGTCAATCACAATGATGGCCATTCTAGGTTTTCAATCACAGAGAGAAACCATCAAGAATCTGAACATAGCTATCCAATTAAAGGCATGGTTGAATGCTATACAGAGTGAGGACTCAACAAACAAACTTAACTAGAATACAGCAACATTTAAAACACTAATTCAGTGATGGAAGATGTTTTAGGCTCCTGAAGTAGTGACCGAACCCCAATGGCACCAGTGAAACTTCTCACCTCATTCCTGGTACCAAAACTTGCTGCCATGGTCAAAATTCATTCCTTGGGGCACAAAGAGTAACACCAAGCCTTGTATCCCTATCCAGACCTTTTTCAAAAACACCAAAAAGCTTGTCACAGAGAGGCACTTTTGGAACATACACAATAGATACACTAGAGACACAGTTTGGGAAGAACTACAGTGCCTTGCAAAAGTATTCACCCCCTTGACATGTTACCTATTTTGTTACATTACAGCCTTAAGTTCAATGTTTTGTTAATCTGAATTTTATGTGATGGATCAGAACCCAATAGTCAAAGTTGGTGAAGTGAAAGAAGAAAAATATATACATAAAACTATTTTTTAGAAATAGAAAACAGAAAATTGGCATGTGCGAATGTATTCACCCCCTTTGTTATGAAGCCCATAAAAAGCTCTGGTGCAACCAGTTACCTTCAGAAGTTACATAATTAGTGAAATGATGTCCACCTGTGTGCAATCTAAGTGTCACATTATCATCGTCATTACATATACACAACTTTTTTTGAAAGGCCCCAGAGGCTGCAACACCTAAGCAAGAGGCACCACTAACCAAACACTGCCATGAAGACCAAGGAACTCTCCAAACAAGTAAGGGCCAATGTTGTTGAGAAGTACAAGTCAGGGTTAGGTTATAAAAAAATATCCAAATATTTGATGATCCCCAGGAGCACCATCAAATCTATCATAACCAAATTGAAAGAACATGGCACACTAGCAAACCTGCCAAGAGACGCCCACCCACCAAAACTCACAGACCGGGCAAGGAGAGCATTAATCAGAGAGGCAGCACAGAGACCTAAGGTAACCCTGGAGGAGCTGCAGAGTTCCCACAGCAGAGACTGGGGTATCTGTACATAGGACAAAAAGAAGCTGTACGCTCTGTAAAGTTGGGCTTTATGGCTGAATGGCCAGAAGAAATCTATTACCTTCACCAAAAACCAAAATGGCACCTTTTGAGTTTGCAAAAAGGCATGTATGGAGCAATGTGCTCTGGTCTGATGAGACTAAAATTAAACTTTTCGGCCATCAAAGAAAAGCTATGTCTGGCACAAACCCAACACATCACATCACCCACAGTGAAACATGGTGGTGGCAGCATCATGCTATGGGGGGGTTTTCAGCAGCCGGGACTGGGAAACTGGTCAGAGTTGAGGGAAAGATGGATGGTGCTAAATACAGGGATATTCTTGAGCAAAACCTGTACCATTCTGTGCGTGATTTGAGGCTAGGACGGAGGTTCATCTTCCAGCAGGACAATGACCACAAACACACTGCTAAAGCAACACTTGAGTGGTTTAAGGGGAAACATGTAAATGTGTTGGAATGGCCTAGTCAAAGCCCAGACCTTAATCCAATAGAAAATCTGTGGTCAGACTTAAAGATTGCTGTTCACAAGCTCAAACCATCCAACTTCAAGGAGCTAGAGCAGTTTTGCAAGGAGGTATGGGCAAAAATCCCAGTGGTAAGACGTGGCAAGCTCATAGAGACTTATCCAAAGCGACTTGGAGCTGTGATTGACGGAAAAGGTGGCTTTACAAAGTATTGACTTTAGGGGTGTGAATAGTTATGCACATTGACTTTTTCTGTTATTTTGTCCTATTTGTTGTTTGCTTCATAATAAAGAAAAAAAAAACATCTTCAAAGTTGTGGGCATGTTCTGTAAATTAAATGATCCAAATCCTCAAACAATCCATGTTAGTTCCAGGTGAGAGGCAACAAAACACCAAAAATGCCAAGGGGGGTGAATACTTTTGCAAGGCACTGTAGACTAGAGACTTAAATATTTCTGCCAGGTTATGTATATCAAAGTATGTTTGACTCCGCTTACTTGGATTGAATAGTGATTTGCGATTGTAACATTTATGGGCTTTAAAGATCAAAGGCTTAGTTGGGTCGGGAGTATGATATTGACAACCGCAGGGATTTTCAGCCTGTAACCCTGAAAACGATTTGCGGGTAGCTAAAATACACGAATTGAATAGCAAATTAGTTTACGGGCTACATTACAGGCTCCAGTAACCAACAAATGCTCAATTGAAAGGGGGCCCAAGTCTTCTTCTAAAATAAAATCTTCAGTAATCTTTATATCTGAGACTCTTAATGATAGTAGCTCAGTGCCCATTATGTAAATCCAATGTTTGTAGCCTTTCAAAATGTTTTAAGGCTACTTTAGGATGTGGATTGGCACCTGCTATCAAGTAAGCTTTATTAGCATCATTATTTAATTATTTGTTTTTTTATTATTATTATTTTCCATCTTTATGGTCAAATATAAACACACACTTTAAAAAACATGTTATATTGATTACAGGCTTGAGTCAATTAAATAAATCTGTAACTGTAGCAAATTTCTAACCCGCAGACATATGGGTTGTATGGTGGTAATTAAGGGCTTGGAATTAAATGGGGCTTATGAGATAATAATTAAATATGATTCACTGTTAATGATTTACAGAAAAATATCTCTAATAGCTATTAACTCAGATGAAAATATCTCTTGCCACGTATGATAAACATAACCCTTGCCTTATTAAAGGGCTATGATAGTTCTGTATTTAAATTATATGTTTTTGTAGAACTTCATATGATCATTATCAAGGTGTTTTTAGAAAGTAAGAAAAAGTAATACTGTTTCTGATTTGTTACCTTTTACATCCAATTTTGCTGCAGTGGAATGTGTCATTTTGGTTTCTGATGGCTTATTTCTTCGAATGGGAGACTTTGAATGCACAGTTGGCAAGTGGCAGCTAAAAGTTTCAGGAGGTCTACTGAAATATCTATTAGTTTACAAGCACACACTCTCCTGAGACAGCAGTAGAAAGAATCAGCTTAGAAATGAAACTGGAACACTGCAGCAAAGAATAATTGCTTCTAAAAGTTATATATGTAAAGAATTGTTTTTTTTTTCCATTTTGTTTTATAGAAAATGTTTTAAATAGGTTTATGTATTCAATGCAGTTTTCATATAAAAAGTACAGTTATTTACTTACCTAAGAGACACAGAGAGTAAACATTTCTGAGCTTCTCCTTAATTATGTTTTTCTTTCCTGTTGGCTGCCATTTTGCACACCTGTGACCAACAGCACTTCATTTTGTAAGATAAGATCACTCCCACAGGGGAGGGTATTCACAATAACAGTGTCATGCTGTTACATAGCAAACACACAGCAACACTAAATTCACCCTCATCAAAAATTATGGTAATAAAATTTTAAGGCTGGGAAAGCTGTACCTTCGGCGCTCATGCAAGCTCATGCAAGCCTCTCACCCGACTACTTTACGGGCCTCGCTTAGCAGCTCATTGCAGGCCTTGGCTACCCACATCTTTCATGCTTCGCAATGATCACCTTTGGCGCTCATCATGAGCCTCTCCCCACTCTCTGACCCCTGTGTCTGTTTCCCCCTCTCTCCTCCCCCCTCCTCTCCCTGCCCTGTGTCTTTTGTTTTTACTTCTTTCCCCCCCTGTGTCTCTTTTCCTCCATCTCTCCGCCCTGTGTCTCTTTCAACCCTGTGTCTTTTGTTTTTACTTCTTTCCCCCCCTGTGTCTCTTTTCCTCCATCTCTCCGCCCTGTGTCTCTTTCAACCCTCTCCCTCAACCGTGTCTTTCTTCTCTGTGTCTCTGCTGAATTTTTTGCGTGTCTCGCGATGAGTGCCATTGCTTGCGTTGTTCGGCTAAGTCTTACTGGCTTCAGGTTAGTTTTTACTGGCTTCGGCTAAGTGTTACTGGCTTCGGGTCGTTTTTACTGGTTTTGGCTTCGTTTTCATCCAGTTAAGTTTTTTCGGGCGCCATTTTTTTCCCGCATAGCTGATTTTCTATTGTCACAAAATGTCAACTATACCTCAAATTAACTTGCAACCTCACTCACAGGCTCCCTGTAAATCTTGACCGCCCAACCCCCCCCTCACCCGCCGTGCTGTGTGTGAGTGTGTAAGGTATTTTTTATTATTTGGCGTTTGTTGATGGTCTTTTGAGTTTGGTGGTTTGCCTTCTGTCTTGGGATGAGGGGTAATTATCATGTTACAGTTACCTTACAAAGCATCATGGGTAGGCAGAATGGAGGTTTCTGGAGCTCTTGTCGATTGTGCTGAGTTCTTGATGCCAGTTGTAAAAACAATAACAAGAGCAACAACAACAACAACTGCCACCATCTATACCACCAATGCTCATCGCAAGGCCCACACCACTTAGGCTCATTGCAGCCTAAGTGGTGTGGGCCTTGCGATGAGCATTGGTGGTATAGAATATAAGGAAATGAACTGTGTACATTTTGTTACTTCATAATCTCTATGTCCTTGTTGGCAAACAGCATGACACTGGAAGTGTGAATCCCATCCCCTGTGAGAATGTCCTCAGCTCACAAATGCAGTACTTCAGGTTACATGTCTGTAAGAAAGCAGCCTGCAGGAGAGAATAGTAGGGATGAAGTAAGGAGGTTCCAGAAACAGATAAACTTTTACGTTACGGGCCTCTTAAGTCTTAAGTTTAAATTTCATATATAAATGACAGGGGATCAAATTAATTAATTAAGTTTAGAAATGCCACTTACTGCTACATATTCCAAAATGTTGGTGTCAATTCATAAACATACAATTAAATTCTTCTCATTGGGCCATATACTTATCAAATCACAATGAGAAAAGAGTAACTCTCACAACTAGAAGGCAGCTATAACCAAACATACACATAATCATACTACAGTATATGTATATGTATATAAAAACATTCATCACCATTAAAATTACTCTTACACTGACAGTTCTGCTATGCTATTGCTCTCTGGTAAAGTCTCTATTCCAGCTCCTCTCTTCTGAAACACAATAAGACATAATGGTGGGAGTCAACTGAATAAATATCGGTGGCAATTATGGTACTCTAGGAGGAAGTAAGGATTTCCTTTCCAGTCAGGAATACCAGCTAGTGATTGAGGATATCCTATAGAGCAGAAGTTCTTAATCGTTATAGAGCCAGAAACTGGCTGTCTACCATCCAAAACTACTTTGGACCTCCTTTGAGATCCAAACCATTATTACCAGGCCAGTTGCTCAATGGTCTACTTACTGTATCAGTGATATGCTTAAGGGGTTTAAGGGCTCCTTCACACCATACATGCCTCTTTCTCAACCTATACCTCATTTACTTTTTTCTCTAAGGACTGCAAAATAAGGTTTTAGCAAGGGGTATTAGTCCCAGGACCAGCTGTTGTGAAGACCTTCTATAGAATGTAACTGTTGCCCCACTTATGGCTGCCCTACCAGTGCTTTAACATCCAAATAATTTATTTCAACTGCAAACAACAATCTAATAGATAACATATGCAACCTATTGGATAAGATGTAAATAACAATTTCAAACTTCTAAATTCATGACGATAGTACATATCAAATGAACACCACTTTAAAAGTCAAGTGCGGATCCCAGCACAATATGCTTACACTGTGAATACATAGCATACAAGGTAAAATGCACTGTGCACAGTAAAGGAAGTTTTTGTGGCACAAGTATAAGGTGCATAGATGTTGTGGGGAGAAAATAGACCTTGTGTTGGAGAAAAAATATATGTTTTTTCACTACCACTACTGAAAACAAAATGGTGGCTACATTGATGTACATGTGACTCCAATTACATATTTTGCTGTCTTACTATATATTGGTCCTGCACAGTAATCTGTCTTATGAGGAAGAGATCCTCACTCCAATGAATATTATGCAAGTTTCTTTGATACGTAAATTGACCATCCAAATCAGTATTTCTATAATATGATGATACCAAAAAATTATACTTATCACAGGTGGAATACATATAAACAGTGGGAAACACAGCAGGATGAAGGCTATGCTTGTATTTGTGGACAGAGTTGGATGGCTTTATATTTCTAATTGCCCGTGCATACATTTGATTACAGAACCCCATCTCTCCATATTTTCAATATTTTTAAGCAAAGGGTGGGCCCTTTACCAGGTCCGTTTGTTTATATATAAATGTATATATATATATATATATATATATATATATATAAAATATTACAATTGTCAAACTACGAGATGTCGTCACGCTTTGCGTGGTGCGTACGACTTAGGCGATGATTGTCGAAGGCGCTCATCTCTTGCGAGCCTCGTTCAGCGCGGCGAGCCGTTAAGGCACTAAAACTCACGGTGCTTGGGCTATGAGTGCTAAAGGTGCTCATCGCCTGCGAGCCTTGCATAGCGAGGCGAGCCGCTAACTCACAGCACTAAAACTCGCAGCACTTGGGCGATGAGCGCAGAAGGCGCTCATTGCCTGCGAGTCTAGCAAAGCGAGCAGTGGAGGCAATGAAACACGCAGGACTTAGCCTCCAAACACTTAGGAAACGCGGGATCACCTTAGGCTGCAAGCACTTGACGAACACAGGACTTAGAGAAAAAAAATACGAGATAGGAAAAATACCAAGTTAACGGCCGAACTGCGCAAACCAAAAAACACACAAAAAAAAAAATACAAAAACATCACACACAGCACGGTGGAACAGCCAGGACGTCTGGGAGTGAGGTGGAACGCGAATTTAAGTCCATTTCGGCGAGTTTCGGCACTCGAAAATGGGCTAAGCAAGGAAAAAAATGGCGCCCAAGAAAAATGAAAACGAGCCTGCACGACCGTGGACTGTGCAAAACAACACCAAACGCATACCACTTTCACACAGGAACCTACAAGGGACAAAATACAGTATTACATAGACAAAAAGAGGTTATTTTACAATCCTAACTTGCCACTAACAACATTACGCATCTACAGTAGAGCTTCACACAAATAAACCAACGGATTGCCCTCGCACAAGCTGCCTATTTCTAATGCACTTTTAGAACAGTCATAAAACTATCTCCTCAGGCCCACTGGACATTATATGCAGTGGGACAATAAAAAGAGATTGTTACCTCTTCAGGCTATGGATTGTTACATATATTAATTAGAAAAAGGTAAACTATATTAATTTATTATTCAATTAATTCATTAATTAGTATTTAAGAAAATATAGAGACGAGCCAAAGGACACGTTAGGAGAGGCTCGCAATGAGCGCGGAAGGTCCTTAGAGTATAAAAAGCTTAACATTGTGTGCCAAACAGCATTGCCATGGCTTCAAATTTTATTGACCGTCATTTTTTGATGGGCAAGTAGCTAGTATATATATATTTGTAGTAAAGAAAAATGAATAGTACATGTGTGATCCCATTTGAATGTCTAAATATACATACATACATACATGCAATGATCATACATTTTGTCTGATGGTCACCAAGTGAAGTAAAGGAGCTAAAGCCTGCACTTTAATCAACCTCACGCAGGCCCTAACACAATTAAAGAGCATTGAAATGGATTATTGAAGACCGCACAGGCAAATGCAGCTTTGACCTTTAGGTTAAACCTGAAAGGAGCTACAGTACAATAATTCTCTTGTGGACTAAGAAATATCATCAATTACTTCTCTTCCTTTTATGAGTACTGCAGGAAAGCACAGTGGAGGTCAATCAGAGCTGAGTGCTTCTTGCTGCTGGATATGCAGATTTCAGATGAAAGTAATGCTAGCACTGTCTGGCTACTGCAGTCAGAACAAAGTAAAGCCATTTGAAGCTTATAATTCCTATTTTTAACAGGGAATAGGACCAGCATGGGCATTTCCTTATTACATTCCGGAAAAAATAAAATAAATATATATATATATGTTAGAGCTTCTACTTTGCACTGATCAGAATAATCAATATTTAGGTTCATTGTTGTTGAATATATTGATCTTATGTGCAAAAATTTACAGTGAAAATTGTTGATTCCACCCCCCTTCCCATCTTTGAATTGAATCTCCTCCAAACTACCTCAGAATGTGAAGCATATGCCCCTGCAGCTGCTTATTTATTGAGCAAATGTCATTGGAAATGTGCTTCACAGTTTGAAAAAAGGTAGAAGGGGCTCCTACCTAAAGATTAGCAGGCACACAGCTCTGTTTGGTGCAGTATTTGTTTTTGAATCACAATAAAAAAGCTGTTAATAGTAATAATAATAATAGTTGTCAGTTTCCGAAACGCTTACGAACTTAGTCATACTTTGCGAGCCTCGCTAAGCGAGGCAAACCATCGACCACGCGGGACTTAGGCTGCAATGGGCACCGAAGACGCACATTGCACTGCTCGCCTCGCAAAGCAAAGCGAGCAGTTGAGGCATGCGGAACTGAGGCGGCGAGCATCGGCTCGCTATGCGAGGGTCGCAACTGCTAGCCAAGCACGTAACTCTAAAAGCACGAAAAACAAACAACATTTTTTAACAAAAATAATAACACACTCACACAGAGCACAGGGGGAAAGCCAGGAAGCCTGGGAGTAAGTTTGCAAGTAAATTTGTGCCATATTTGCCAAATTCTGAAACTGAATGAAAACGAGGCTGAGCAAAGCCAGGCACGTGGGACTTAGAAAATACACAACGGCAAAGACAGTAACACTTACACTAACAACGCCAGGCGCGTGGGACTAAAAAAAACAAACAATGGCAGTCACAGTATAACACACAAACATTCAGCAGACACACAGAGGAGAAAGACACAAGGAAGGGACAGGGGGGAAATGGTGGATAGAGACACATGCCATTCCCAAGCACAAAACTTGCAGGTTAACGAAACCTGCAATGAGCGGACCGTACAGTAGACGGGAAAAAAGGGTCGCAATGAGTGCCGAAGGAGCTCATCTCAGGGCTCACGATGAGCACCGCGAGTGGGAGAGGCTTGAAATGAGCGCTTAAGGTGCTCATTGAGAGCCCCGTAATGAGCGCCAAAGGTGCTCAGAATGTTGCTCCCGATGAGCGCCGAAGGTGAAGTACATGGAGGGAAAGGTTTGCAATGACAGCCGAAGGTGCTCAGAGGAGCAAAAGCCTTACAATGTTGGTCACACTTTGTGGCCCATAGTGCTGCAACTGCGAGCCTCGCAAAGCAAGGCGAGACATCCACCAGGTACGCAGGACTTAGCTGAAACTGCGAGCCTCACAAAGCAAGTCGAGCAGTTGTGGGCCTCGGGACTTCGCCACTCAGGCCCGCGGGACTTCACCTGCAGTGAGGGCCGCAATCCTCCTCCTCCCTCCTAACCCCCTTGGCCGGCGGGACTTCGGCACTCAGGCCCGCGGGACTTAGCCTGCAGTGAGAGCAGCAATCCTCCTCCCTCCTAACCCCCTTGGCCCCCGGGACTTCGGAGCTCAGGCCCGCAAGTCTTAGTCTGCAAAGAGGGCCGCAATCCTCCTGCTCCCTCCTAACCCCCTTATCCTCCCACCTTTCCCCCTCTCCAAAAACCTCCCTATACCCTCTCTCGTCTTCTTGCTGTGACCGTACCGGCATATGATGATTACGTGATGTCATATGCGCATCACGTCATTAGCGTATGCCGGTTCCGGACCCCGGCAGAAGACGCGCTGCAGCAGCAGGAGCTCAGTGGATGAAGGTAAGAAGAGAGGAGAGAGGGTAAAGGGGATGGGGGGGGGGGTTGGAGAGGGGGGAAGGAGGGAGGATTAGGGGTAAAGGGAGGAGGAGGATGAGACACGAGGGAGAGGAGAGGGAAAAGGAGACACAAGGTAGGGAGATTAGGGGGAAAAGGAGACACAAGGGACGGAGAGGAGGAGAAAAAGGAGACACAAGGGAAGGAGAGGTGGGGAAAAAGGAGACGCAAGGGAGGGAGAGGAGGGGGAAAGGAGACATAAGGGAGGCAGAGGAGGGGGAAAGGAGACACAAGGGAGGCAGAGGAGGGGGGAAATGAGACACAAGGGAGGATGCAGATGAGTGCCGAAGGTGCTCACATTGTTTGGCAAACAGCATTGCCACACTTACAATTTTATTCCTGTCATTTTTGATGGCCAATTTCATAGTATTGTATCTAAAAATTATGAAAGTTAAATTACTACAGCAGCTGTTACAATCTGCTATTTGGTAGGGCTTGAAAATGTCACTAGACAAATCCTACTCAGAAGATCGTAGGTTTGATATGCCCCTGCTAACAGGATATGGACCCGTACCAGGACACCTTTCACCAAGAGCACCAGCGTTAGAACAGAATACCAGGATCTGTAGCAGTTACCGACTTACAGCCTTATTAAATTGTGATTCGGCAAATTGAAAAGGGCTCTATATAAGCACAGAGCATATTTTTTTAACAGAAGTTTTTAGTTGGTGAAGACCTTGCTTTTGGATAGAAGTTCACTAACTAAAAACTTCTGTAAAAAAATATGCTATGTGCTTAAATAGAGCCCTTTTCAATTTGCAGAATCGCAATTTAATAAGGCTGTTAGCATCCCAGGCGGGGTCTGCAGAGATACCCCCAGGTAGGATCAAGGGTTTTCCCAGAATGAAATACACGCAGTTCTTATGAGTATTCAGACAGAAAAAGCTCTTTATTCATCATGGGACACAATATTTAACCATCATCTTACCCCACCCACATGGGTATTGATGCCAGGGGGTCTGGCAGTTTATTTACTTTCTCCCACATAGGAGACTCAGGGGAGCCGTTTCCTGGGCATGTTCTTCTACAATATATTTAGGTTTCGTGAACTTCTCTACTTGGGGGGGGGGGGTTAAGGGATTTTAGTGTCATCTGATGAGTTTATACAGTTTGGGGTCAAGAAACAGTCAAGATGGCTGACCACCACAATATGGTGGAGAGTGAATTACTTTCTTTGCACAATTATCATTGCAACAGTACATCAATTTTACATGCATTTTTACCAGGAAGCCATGACAGTAACTATAGCAGTTGTGACAGCAGCCCTTTAAATTAATCATATATTTTCTATGAAGCATTTACAAAAATGTTTTTTTTACTATATGAAATTGAACTTCATTATTGTTCTGTATAAAACTTACATTAACATAGGCGAGAACGGTTATTGTTTCTTCCTTTTTTTTCTGATGGCTCCTGTCGATATTACAATGCCGGTGGACCTGAGATCTCCAAAGCTGCTTCAGAGTCATAACAGCTGGCAGTGAGTGAACCTCTGTGTATAGTGGGCATATAAGAGCTACCACACGTCAAGTTGCAGTAAAACTCAATATAAGACCAAATGACCCTCATTTAAAGGAACACTGTCACTGCAACAATAGTTTGGTTAAATCTTAAATTCCTGAGATATTCAGAATTGACTGTGAACCTCTTTATGCTAATGCATGGCTCATTATGCCAATTGGCAGCTCTTGATAGGGGTGAAGAAAGGGGGACTAATGGGGTGATAACTGCATGATCACCTGAGTTGGGTATTGTTTTTGCCACCACAAAGACAGACAAGCAGACTGTAATTCTAATTAGCAGCAAATTGGTATTCAGGACAAGTTCTAGAACAGAATGGTGTACACCCTCATAATGGTCAATACCATACTATTTAAAAGAGAGAGCAGAGGCAGCATCTGACATCATAGGGAAAATCAGCATAACATATTATAGTAAACATATATACACATATAGACATATGTGTTTATATGTTTTTTTCTGGGCCGGCATGAGTTCTGCCGGCACTGGGGAGCTACAGTTCATTGAGAGAACCATGTATGCAAACATGTACTGTGACATACTGAAGCAGAGCATGATCCCCTCCCTTCAGAAACTGGGCCGCAGGGCAGTATTCCAACATGATAACGATCCCAAACACACCTTTAAGAAGACCACTGCCTTGCTAAAGAAGCTGAAGGTAAAGGTGATGGACTGGCCAAGCATGTCACCAGACCTAAACCCTATTGAGCATCTGTGGGGCATCCTCAAATAGAAGGTGGGGGAGTGCAAGCTCTCTAACATCCACCAGCTCCGTGATGTCACCATGGAGGAGTGGAAGAGGACTCCAGTGGCAACCTGTGAAGCTCTGGTGAACTCCATGCCCATGAGGGTTAAGGCAGTGCTTGAAAATAATGGTGGCCACACAAAATATTGACACTTCGGGCCCAATTTGGACATTTCCACTTAGGGGTGCACTCACGTTTGTTGCCAATGGTTTAGACAATAATGGCTGTGTGTTGAGTTGTTTTGAGGGGACAGCAAATTTACACTGTTATACAGGCTGTACACTTACTACTTTACATTGTAACAGAGTGTCATTTCTTCAGTGTTGTCACATGAAAAGATATAATAAAATATTTACAAAAATGTGAGGGGTGTACTCACTTTTGTGAGATACTGTATACATCAAGTTCAACTTTTTAAGATATCCTCTGAACCATATTATTTCTGTGTATTTAATATAGCTATTGAATATAAAAAAGCAAATCCTCCCTGACCATAAAATTGGCAAGTAAATATTCCCTGGATCAGCATTCATCCTCTCTATTTTAACTATTCCTATAAATGTTATTTAACCAATTTGAATTAACCAATTTGGTATGTAAAATGGCCAATGTAGTCTTATACTTAATATGTAAATATGTGAAGAACTACACATAAAATAGGATAAATATATTTAAAATATAAAACATACATACAAACATACATGCATGGTTGGTGCACGTGAGGGGGGTTAATAAAATAACTCCTTTTTCCACCCATTCCTCCTCCCCTTATAAATGAAGACTTCCAAATGAATAATTCCCTTTTACCCAGGTTGCTGCAGGTAGCAGATGGCCCCGGTGCTTTGCACCCGCTGCATTCGCAGGAGTTTTTCCTCTGGAAAGTGGGATCTGTGATACTTGTATTGTTTTGATGTAAAACCAAAGCAGTTGCTATCTAAACCCTCCCTGTCTATTTTTCTCTATCTATACATACGTATAACATATTTTACTCCTTTCTTTATAATATTATCTAATTTCATGTAGTAATACCCAATCTTTATGATATTATCCAGTGATCTTAAAAAAACATAGCCCTCAGAAGAACACAAAATGGAATATAAATCATTCTGATCCTCTTAGGAGAATGTGATGGAATGCAGATCTTGATGATCCCCTATGGCACTGGTTCACAACCATTTTTCCAAGACACACTTAATAATTGCAGAGGATATTGGTGGATCACTTCAATACTGTTAAGGGCCTCTGACAACCAAATGAATATTCTGAGTGTTAGCAATTGTAATGATTCACTCTATATTGTAATGCAGAGTATGCATTTATAATCAGTAATGTATGTGGGAACGTTTGAACTTGTTCTTTATATGTTTTTTATTAATTTTAAATTAAAAATAAAAAGTAAATTTTGAAAGATACATTGATTTTAAACTATTCATATTACTGCTAATCATTCACTAAATAAACAAATTAAGCCCTATTAAAGTGATTGCCGGCCATGTTTTTTAAGCCGCCAGACAGGATATGATTTAGGTTTAACACTGTGTGAACACAGGTGAGGCAATTAGCATCCAACAGAGTCATAGCTCATGTCTTGCCTGGCGTGTCCTGAGGAGAGGTTTGGGGTATCTCTCCCCTATTGTATGACCTTTATGCCAGCAGTAAACAACATAGCAATGGATAACAAATGTAGGCATTAGACTCAATCACATAAGAATTTTATAATGGGTTATATGCAGTCCAGTTTTTGCAAAATTGCTCACTAATTCAAATAATAATACAGTGCACAGAGATTATATATGGAGTAGATAGGAGATACATACTTGACATATGTCTATACTCTTTTTTTAGATGCCTTATCTAATATTGCTATGCAAACACAAAATATAGAAATACTGAAAATTGATTTGATGGCAGATGAGAACAAAAAAGGCCATTCTAGTCTACCCATTATATCTACAAACTCACCCTGATGTTTGCTAAATCTTTCCAGTTTGCAAACTGAGGCTAGTTTTAGTTGAGGCTCCTAAAAATCCCTGCTCAGATTAGCATAAAATTCATAATTTAGAGGTTAACTGATACATTTGTATCATACTCTGGGGTTGCTGTGTTACAAATCAGCCTGGGATATGTAGTCTCTATCTCTCTCTATCCTTGTGGTCTGATTCAGCTGTGAGCTCAGACCCCACCCAACCATGTGATTCCATCCTGCAGCAGTTACTTCCTTTGAAAGGTCAAACTCTGTATCTAGCTGCCTCTTATTAATTAGTGTATTTGGTTATGTAAGCTCCCTGTGGGTGTGCAAACTGGATTTTAGTTCCCTCCCTATAATTTTGTGAGTAAACTGAACTTTTCTATATAACACATCTTTTGCTGATTATCACTGCCTGTTTGTTACCAAACATTTGAAACCCAGGAAACTTATATATACCTTATATGTTCCTTAACTCTACCACTTTCACTACACGATTGTTTCACATGTCTAATGCCCTTCTATACTTTCTCACATTACTCCTAGTTCTTCCACCTTCAAATCATGACCTCTTGCTCCTCTTTTTCAGGAATATACTTTCCTTTTGCAGTTTATTCAATCAGTTGATATATTTGAAGATTGATCACCCCGCTCCCTTTTGTCCTTTAGTCTATATATGTATTCAGGTCATGAAGTCTTTCCTTATAAGTTTTGTCTTTTGGACCATGCATCATTTTAGTTGCCCTTTGTTGAATTATTTATAATTTGTTATCAAAATATAATCTAAATTGTAATATGAGGTTTGTGTACTTGTGAGTGTTACATGTTACTCTTATAAAAAAAAAGCCCCCACTAAACCTGTATGATTCTAATATGTTACAAGTATTAATAAACACTATACAACAACCCACTGCAACATTGTGGGTTAAGGTGACCAAGCAACATACTATCCGTGATGGTACAGCAAAAAAATGCCCCTGGAAATGTTAACATTTATGCTGGGACAGATGTATTATATCACAATATTTTCAAGGAAATACTGAAGAACTGTTCTACGTCTCTACCAGAGTGATGCAAAGCCACCAATGCAGCAGTGCACCATACTGTATAAAAGTTCATGGTCTACAAAAAACAGATTCAGTAAGGCTGTGCTTTTTAAAATAATGTAATATGACTATTTTCAGAGGCCCATTGTCATGGCTGAAGCATGTCAATGCACCAGCTGTGCAATACCTTACAGACTGATGCCCTCAGCCTTATAAGATCGGTTTATTGTGCCAGGGGAAAGGGGCCCACTGAGATGGGTTAAAATTGGGGATGTTGTGATTTATGTGTGATTCCTTGTTATGCCAGTTTAAAGTTGCCTGGGTGCCACTGGGCCATACTATGGTACCCATGTTTATAGTGGTTTATAGGGTGTGTGCGTATGAACATGATGGGATGTATGTCTGTGTTGTGCTTTGGGGGCTAGCACTTACAAGGGAAATGTACTGTATATGCCAAATATTTCATAGTAATGGACTAGTCCCTTATTAACCAGATTAGGGAGATAATTTACCCCTAGGAGTCCCATGACACCAGTATCTCTCTCTATGTATCACAAGCCTCAGACTGGTGTCTCCAGGCCTATTGTATTCAATTGCCCCCTACCAAGAATACAGCAGTGGAAACTGAAAACAATGGGTAATTGTCTTAAAACTGGCAGGCAGGGGTGATAACGTGACCTAGAAGAGGATTGGGTATAACTATGGATGCACATTTGAATTGATTGGTCTGTTGTTGCTAAGGATGTGGTATAAATATGTCTGATGGTTTGAGTAATAAAGATGTTATACTGGTTCACATAATTAAAGTGTGAATTTCATTATTGATGCTGGGAATTCTCTTTGCTGGAGTAAGTTATTTTCAGAACATAGAAAGATCTAACCTAAGGGCTGAAATTTCTTCCTGCTGTACAGAGGTAAAAAAAAAAAAAAAAGGCCATGATAAGCCACGCTGAGAGCAACCTCTTTTAGCTCATGTGTGCCCTTCACAGGGAGAAATATCCTGTAGTATATCAGTCTGGTGACACTCTGCTGTACAGAGGTAAAACAAACCGGTCACACCTGTGGGGAGAGGTTTGGGCAATAGGCTCTTATCATACCCCATTCAACATACAGGTTGTGACACCCAGCCTAAACACTAATTACTTAATAATTACAGCAGTTTAGTCTTTTCCTTGCTCTTCTAACGGATGTCAATGACTAATGAACAAACCAGAGACACCATGCTATTGCTTACAAATTTTAAATTAGACAGAAGGAAAGCAGCTGAACACGATACTATTTTGTCTAAAGCAGAGTGATAGCAGCTTTGGCTCATTTATTTTGAGTTTCTTACAAATAACAAAAATGGATTGGTCAAAATAAAATAAACATTTAAACTGATCACCCATTTTGGTTTTAAACCATTTTGCTAGCATTAGATTTGAAATATCTCTGGAAATAACCTTGAGACTTAGGTGACAAAGCTAATTCTGCAGGCAATTCATACAATCACATCATTTTTTCTTTGCTGGTTGAGTGGTGTTCACCTAAATTACATCAAAACCATAGAGCCAGGAACCAGAAAGGGCCATTGTATAAGACCATGTAAATAATTTAGATTCTCATATGAAATAGCACACTAATATATGGTAAAAAAATAATGGATGTTACCTTTTTACTAATCAGTGAAGCAGACTAACACTCATTTGAATTAGCCACTAACTAAATTGGTTTGATGGAAGAGCCGCAGGTTGATCTGTACCAGGCCACATTACAACCATCTGCCCTGTGCCATAACTCTCTCAAGGCATGAACCAAGTTGGGGACATTTTCTGGGGGTATCAAGAAGCTATATACTGGCTATTTTGTCAAATGGCAAAATTAAAATGTGATGGTGGCTGTCATTTGATGTTTTAGTGTCAGACCACAATCTCGGACAACCTTTAAGAGAACACTCTTTCTATCTTTCCAAGCTGAAGGCCCACTCATGTTTGGCTCATGGGTGCTGCTGTTATTTACTTCTGTCTTTTCTGGGTTCCACCTCAGCCATATACTACTTATGCAATTTTGGAACTCTTCTAGACCTCTGTGGAGAGCAGAGTTTGAATCTACTGCTTCATAGGACAATAATTGTATTTTCTACAATTATTTGTGGGCTGTCAAAAAGGTATGAAACCCATGATACTCCAAGATGAAGAGAACATTTCCAAGAGTTCATATGCTATTAAATAACTTTGAATACTTCAATAAGACCAACAATTTCAACACACAATTATTTGTTCTGCTGACCCAAAGCTTATAAAGATCCACTGCTACCGTATTACCAGAGAGCATTAGGAGAGAGAGATAAAGTTGTGTAGGAAGCATGGCTGTGCACCAATGCTCAGAAGAGGGAAGGAAATGCAACAACCCATTAACCTGCTTAGCCTATTAGTGGATACAAAACAAAACACTGGTGCCTCTACTAAAACTGTAGAGGACCTATTTTTTCAACCACATATGAACATTCTTGAGGTTCAACCACATTTCTCAGATCATATCGATGTGCCATGGGACACTTCTGGAAACATCTCCTCCAAGGAATAGGGCCATAAAGACTCACAGTTGAAGTGTTGAATAACCTATAGGATAATATAGAAATGCTGAGGTTCTCCCAAGAGTTCTCCAACACTGTACTGAACTATTTGTACATGTGGCACTATGCTTTAGAGCAGTGGTTGCCTTTATTATCCTGAAAATTCTACAAACAGCCATCATTTAGGCTTAATGCTGAACATAGGTCAGGCAATTAGTATTCAACAGGCCGTAGCGCCTCTAATGTATTTGTACAATGTTAAACTTAAATCATGGCCTGTCTATGGGCCTTCAAAGAGAGGAAATTAGAAATCCCTGTCTTAGATGATTTCCAACAAGTGTACACTTGTAGTAGATGTTTATTGACAGGAGTTTGAAGATGTGGCTTTTAAAGATTGTTAGCCACATATCATAGAGGTTCCCATACTCTGGTCCATGGAACACAAATGGGGGAAAAAACATGTGAATCAAAACTAATTAAATTAATAAAAAGACAATTTTCTAATGCAGAATTGACTAGATACTAAATTTCATTGTGTATATACACACACAAGCTATATTGCTTTATATCACGGTGCATTACAAATTATCAGACATTTAGAGAAGTTGTTAAATGGTCCCCAAATAACCTTGCCACTATTGAAGTGATCCACCAAGACTCTCAGCAATTGAAACACTTTGAATTTCTATAACTGGTGATTAGCAAAACTTAAACCAAAAACGAACTCTTTGATAATACATCCCACACTGCTTCAATAGGCTGATGAGACTGCATATAAATCCTTAATTATAATAAAGTAAGCTATGGAGACTTTTATAGTCTGTATAATTAGATAGAAGATCGTTAAAATAGCATAAATCTTTCTTTTAAGTATGTTCTAAAGGTTTACATTTTTTACTTTTTATGTTTGCTTGAAGCCTGCCACTCACCTCCCCATAGCATTTATATAACTTCAGGACTGAATTGTTGGCCAATATCTACTATAAATAACCAAGAGTGATGCTCTGGACTACACTACATGCAATTTATGTGTATTGAGTAAAGATTCTTCTGATAATGAGCTCAGGACAGATCTAAAAAGGCCTTCAGTATCGTATTGGTAGCAACCTGCCTAATATTCACTTATTTTGTATGCAGTTTAGTATAATACAGACCATGTGGGAAATGTTTATGTCTTAACTTTATATTGCCTTTTATAATAGAAGCCACAAATTAAAGGCATATTTAAGTTTCTTGGATTATGAATGCATCTGATAGAGCAGAATCAGTAGTGTATGAAAACATTTTTGGCATGAAAAAATATCATAAAAACATTAACAAACTCACCCTGATGTTTGCTAAATCTCTTGAGTTTGCAAGCAGTTGATTTTGTGAGTTAACCCGCCCGTAAAATCCCTGCTAAAATTAGCATAAAGTTCATAATTAATTTTGGCCAATTACAGACAGCAAATACAATGTATCAATCTGTGATAGCAGTTTGTGCAGGAAAGAATCATAGGATGTGTAGTCGCTTGGACAAGGAAGCAGGAGGAGCCAGTAACTGCTCCGAGATTTCTGCATTGTGCTTTGGCTGGCTTGAAGTTTAGTAAAGAGTTACAATCAGTACCCAAAATGCAGTGTTTTTATTTGTAGGTACCAAGTGCCTATACAAGCAGCTCTGGGGGTGTGGAAAACAAGTTTTATTTTTAAATAAAATAAATCTGTATGTGTATAGAATGACTCAATGTAATGTGTGTTTCTGATATAAGCAGCATGTGTTGGAAAAAGGGAAAAACAGGGAAACTTAGATATAACTTTAACGTAACAGAGGTATAAATATTCTATCTTTAAGGGATATGGAAGATTCCCAGATTTTACTAGGTGTATAATAATGTATATCTGTGTAGCTATTTACTTTTATGTACTTTATTTTATTAGGAAGTGCTTATAAGTTCTGTTTTTGCTGCCTAAAACTAGGATGAGGAGAGCCTAACACTTTAAACACACCACTACCATTGTTTATAGAATATAGATAGATTATTGAAATACATCTTCTGTTTATACAAACCTAATTTAAAATTTAGTCTGTAGTATCAAAATATAAGAGCTGGTTCCCATGAGCAATGAAAGGTGACCAACCGGACCCTAGATCAATACAGGCTGAGAGACAATTTTCTATTATCAATGTCATCTACAAAGCCTCTTACTGGCTGCTGAATATATTGAGCATCATCCTGAAAAAGGACTGAATACTGTAGATACTAGAGTAAACCACTAATTGTTTATGTTCCCATTTTAACCAATAATCAGAGGATATATTCGAGATACAGCTGTTCTAAATTCTGGTAAGCTGGTGCCCTGCAGTTTTTATTGTTGAATGAAGGTTATAGTCTTCCCACCGATGCAGGAACAAATGGCTCCTTGCTGTCATGTGTTTATTAGAGTGCATCCTGCTGCTGCGGCCAGTACATGGAGTTCTTTATTTACCACAGGCTGCGGTCATAGTGTTGTGAGTACTGGGGGGGGGGGGGGCCGGGTGGGAATGGGAGTTGAGTTTTCAAGCATACAGTGCATATTATAAGTCAATCAAATGACATGGCCAATCAAGTTTTATTATAATGTATCCAATGTAAACAATCCTTACAGAAATACAGTTTTGTTTATCAAATATAATTGATATATTGAATAGTAAAGCATTTATGCACCATTTGGGGTGCTTTTGGAACAGGATTCATCACATATTTACAACTTCAAATTTTTCTACAATTCCAGAAATTTTAACACTCGCTTTATATTTGCATCTTGCACTTTTTACCCATTTACCTACCAAATTTGTAACCCTTGCGGTATATTCGGGTGGCGATATGTTCGAGTATCTACGGTACTCAGAAATTCCTAGACACTTGAGCAAACCAGCAAGCCTTTAATCTTTTTAAAAAAAATATTGTAAATTAATTTAAATGGAGGTGTAACTTCACTTGCAGACGTCCTCGGTGCCATCTCTTGCTGTGAGTAACCTTTTTATGTGTTTGTTGTTTGTATTTGTTGTGTTTGTAATGTTTTTGGGGTTGTGCGGCTTGCATCCTTGTTTTCTAATCTCTTAGGTGTTTTTCGGCAAATACGTAGGTGTTTGGTGGTGTTTTGCGTTTTTAGACTGCTGTAGCCTCGTTTTCGTTTTTTTTCGGCGGACAGTTTTTCTCTTGCTTACAGAAATTTAGTGTCTAAACTCTTTTAATTTGACTTAAATTGAGGTGTAACTTTAGTTTTCGGGGTCCTGGATGCTCCCTCTGCCTTCGGCGCTCCTTGCCAGCAACTGTGACCCTCGCTTCGCGAGGGCCACAGGTTCGCTGCGCGAGCCCGCAAGCGTGGACAATGGCTCGTATGCTCACAACTATATATGTGATATTACATCTAATTATGAAAAAAATGCACTGGCCAAGGTACTGCTCAGTAATTCTTTATTATACAGTGCCTTGCAAAAGTATTAACCCCCCTTGGCATTTTTCGTGGTTTGTTGCCCCTGGAATTAACATGGATTGTTTGAGGATTTGCATCATTTAATTTACAGATCATGCCCACAACTTTGAAGGTGATTTTTTATTTTTATTGTGAAGCAAACAAATAGGACAAAATAACAGAAAAAGTCAATGTGCATAACTATTCACCCCCCCCTAAAGTCAATACTTTGTAAAGCCACCTTTTGAGGCAATCACAGCTCCAAGTCGCTTTGGATAAATCTCTATGAGCTTGCCACATCTTACCACTGGGATTTTTGCCCATTCCTCCTTGCAAAACTGCTCCATCTCCATTAAGTTGGATGGTTTGCGCTTGTGAATAGCAATCTTTAAGTCAGACCACAGATTTTCTATTATATTGAGGTCTGGGCTTTGACTAGGCCATTCCAACACATTAACATGTTACCCCTTAAACCACTCAAGTGTTGCTTTAGCAGTGTGTTTGTGGTCATTGTCCTGCTGGAAGGTGAACCTCCGTCCTAGCCTCAAATCCTGCACAGAGTGGGGCAGGTTATGCTCAAGAATATCCCTGTATTTAGCACCCTCCATCTTTCCCTCAACTCTGACCAGTTTCCCAGTCCCGGCTGCTGGTGATGGTGTTCTTTGGGTGATGTGATGTGTTGGGTTTGCGGCAGACATAGCATTTTCTTGATGGACGAAAAGTTAAATTTTAGTCTCATCAGACCAGAGCACCTTCCTCCATACATTGTGGAAGTCTCCCACATGACTTTTCACAAACTCAAAATGTGCCATTTTGTTTTTTGCTGAAAGTAATGGCTTTCTTCTGGCCACTCTGCCATAAAGCCCAACTCTATGGAGTGTACGGCTTATTGTCATCCTATGTATAGATACTCCAGTCTCTGCTGTGGAACGCTGCAGCCCCTACCCTAGGTCTCTGTGCTGCCTCTCTGATTAATGCCCTCCTTGCCCGGTCCGTGAGTTTTGGTGGGCGGCCGTCTCTTGGCAGGTTTGCTGTTGTGCCATGTTCTTTCCATTTGGTTATGATAGATTTGATGGTGCTCCTGGGGATCATCAAAGATTTGGATATTTTTTTATAACCTAACCCTGACTTGTACTTCTCAACAACATTGTTTCTTTACTTGTTTGGAGAGTTCCTTGGTCTTCATGGCAGTGTTTTGTTAGTGGTGCCTCTTGCTTAGGTGCTGCAGCCTCTGGGGCCTTTCAAAAAATGTCTGTATATGTAATGACAGATCATGTGACACTTAGATTGCACACAGGTGGACATAATTTCACCAATTATTTGACTTCTAATGGTAAGCTTTTTATGGGCTTCATAACAAAGAGGGTGAATACATACTCACATGCCAATTTTCTGTTTTCTATTTCTAAAAAATAGTTTTATGTATATATTTTTCTCGTTTCACTTCATATAAAAGGTAAGAAATTGAAGGCTGTATTTTTTTTATTTTACTTTTTAAAAGTAGCTTACAGATTATCAAGTGTATTCAAGAGTATATTTTATTATAATAAAATATATTATTAGCATAATTATTGTACTTCTTTTTGTGTCCATATACAGCATAATATTTGGTAAACCCAAGGTAGAGGCATGCCAAGGGAGGTTTTCCCATTTGCTGGTTTGACCTAATTTAGGTACAGCTGTGAATTCCAATAATTCCTAGTTTGAACCTTTATTGCAAACTCATGTCTTCCTGTCTCACATAAACCCAACTTGCACAAAAACGTTTGTATTTTGTAAGTCCTAGTGGACCACTGCGCAATGAAAACAAATATTTGCTTGAAAAGTCTGACTCAGAGCATAACTAAGCAGAAAAAAAGTCATACATCAAGTACTTAATAAATAAAAATATATTTTGATGCCTCTGCAGGACCCTGGAGAGATCCATTATACATTTGTGCAAGATTTCTTTAAGAGGGGTGTTTACATCTCTGGAGAGCTATTGTTGCAGTGAATGATGCAAGGGCCCTGCTTCTGGGCCAGTGAGAGGGAATGGGGATTGTGTCTATTTTATTCTTATCCAGTCTTACAATTACCCTCTGCTCCCTCCTCTCCATATTTGTATTTGCATATGAAAATTATATATTGTTTTCTATAACAGCTTTACACTGGTATATTTTTAATTTTGGTTGTATGAAACATATGTGCCTAAAAAGTTTAGAAGTTTACATAAACCAACAACAGTATATATTGTCTGAATGTACTGATCCTAGAGAGAGTTCAAAGATACACAAAATGTTTTTTTCAATCACATTTAAAAAAAAAAAAACAGTAATTTCAAACTTGCAAGCAAAAAAACTCTTTAAACCCAAATCTCCTGACCCCCTCTATCTCCATCCGCTCGACCATATCCACTCACTCTCCCTCAGGATCCCTCAAGGATCACAGAAGAGGAGCAACTTTGGTGAGACTGACAGAAGGAGATAATGGAGAGATAAACGGGAGGCATAAAGCGATCAAGGAGGGAATTAGGTTGGGAATATATAAAAAAAAAAAAAATAGTCACACCTCATCCTCATGTGTGGTGTGTTGGGGGTAAATAAAAAAAAGAAAAAGAACAACAAATTAAAAAACATATACTATACTCCAACGTGTGCTGATCAGACCCCCATACTGCAGGAGGGATTGATGAGGACAGGGGTGCCTACACATTAATTTAACGTGCTAGGCACTATGATGTATAATCTTCACAATAGAGAGAGGTTTCAATATACCTCTTAAGTTCCTGGTATCCCATGAGATAATTTTCTTAAAAGACCACTATGATGTTCTAACAGGAGGTAGATGTTTTATCAGCCACTGATTACTGATAAAACCTAAATTAAAATGTAAACTTACTTTCAAACATCAAAATATAAGTTTGCAGTTGAGCTGCATGTCTCAACCCTCTATGAGGGGATGGCAGCAACTTTAGCTGGAAAGCAATATTAAAGGGATATCTAAATTTGCTGGAATAATACATTTCTGCACTCTATAGGCAAAAAGCAGCCTATATGTATGTTTATTAATATCTACAAATCCCTCTAATGATTGTGTTGACACCCCCAGGGGATGTCTACATAACTTTCTGATCCCCACCCAATCAGCATGCAGCATCCTGGGAACAATATTAACCCACTATTTACCTGCTCTTGATTGCTCAGCCAATAGTAGAGCAGTGTTGTCAGCCTCCCAGTCACTGCTGGGGTATGACTCATCCCTGCTTCCTGTATATGCTGTGTGCTGTTGCCATAGCAACTAACATATTGCTATGTCTCAAAACTTTTATCTAATCGGATTGGCCAAAACAAATTATGGAGGGGGTGTTAACCTTCATTTTAAACTGCCAGAAATTACAATAGATTTTGCGAACTTCAAGGTAAGTGTTTAAATGTTTATTTTGATATTTTTTCATGCAAATTTTTTTTTTCTTATACTATTAATTCTCCTCTATCAGATGCATTCATAATCCAGGAAATTTACATATCCCTTTAAATGGTGAGACACAAGCCAGTGTCACTGGCTGCAGACTTGATTTTCTTGACAATGAGCAGCTTGCCAGCTGTGTCTGGGAAGCAGACAACTATCTGCACTGTAGAGGGAAGATTATGTATGACAATTTAGCACAGCCTTCCAGACAGAGATATTCCCACCTCCTTATTATTATCTTTTACTTGTAGCTCACCAACATATTCTGTAGCGCTACACAGGGTTTAAGTACAAGGCAAAAATAAAATTAACATTGAAAAAGAATGGAGGGCCCTTTCTTTGAGCTTAAAATCAAATGTACATAGTGTTTTTTTCCAGAGCACCTAACAAGACCGTAAACTCACAAAATAATGGTTTGGGTGTGATACAGGAAATGATATATGCAAGATGGCAGTATGTAAGGCAATAGGCTTAAAACAGTGGAGGTAGTGGTATGTTGCACTGTACATATGTGATATTATGCTGTAGATAATTGAGTTGGCCATATTAAGGCTGAAGGTGATAAGCTTCTTTAAACAGATACGTTTTAAGTGAGTTTTTGAAGGTCTTGAGGCAGGAAGATTGTCTGGTGGAGCAAGGGAAGGAGTTCCAGAGAATAGGGGCATCACGGGAAAAGTCCTGAAGACAGGAGTGAAAGGAGGTCATAAGAGAGGAGGAAAGAAGGTCATTAGCAGAGCTAAGAGGACGGTTGGGGGAGTATTTCTAGATGAGAGCAGAGCTATAAGGGGGTGCATTGTTGTTGAGAGCTCATGATTTACTTTTTATTCTGGAGGCTATGGGAATCCAGTGGGGTGACAGAGAGGTGCTGCAGACACCGAGTGTTGAGTTTGGTAGCTGAGTCTAGCGGAGACATTCATTGTGGAATGGGGTGGAGACAGACGGGTGATGGGGAGGCCAGGAAGGAGCGAGTTGCAGTAGTCGAGATGTGATGAGAGATGAGATTAGAGATTTAGTTGTGTCTTGTGTAGGAAAGTGACGTATTTTGAAGATGATTTTTAGGTGAAACTGACAAGATTTTGTTATTATTACATTATTACATTAATTGTATGTGAGGAATGAAAGCGAGGGCAGGGTCCAGTAGAACCCCAAGAAAATGGGCCTGGGAGATGGGAGTGATGATGACATTGTCAACAGTGAGAGATATGTAATGCGTTTAAGTTGTACTAGTGGGTGGGGAGATCCTTGATGACCACATAGGGAGTAGACACAAGAAACTGATATTTCAAATAAGTTTATTATTGCATTTTGCTTTGAATAGTAATTTGATTAATGGTCAATGCCTAATTAAAATATCTAACTTCTGTTCTTAGGGCATTACAGTGTACATTTAAATTAAAGTGATACAATTTTAGGGAATAAGCTTTGCATGATAGCATTTGATTTGGAGAGGTCCCTAATACATCCAACCTAAAATGCACGCCCCTATTACATAAACTATATAGTACTTTACATAATGGGCTACATTCTCTAAACTATGCTATAGCTGTGAAATGCTTTGCTGAGGCTGCACTGGCAATTGCAGATTTCAGTGATCTGCTTCCCAGCATTTACAATGCCTATTGAATCTGGGGAAGTAGCATCGTCATAGTAGTGTGTAAACACTAAATACTGAATGGCCAACCTGAGTGCATCTTCAGGATTCAGGAGGAGATCATTGAATGCATTACAAACAATTAGTGAAGAACCTCTTTTTAATAGTGCT